>NQII01001088.1:158048-263850 GCA_002778355.1 Clitarchus hookeri | reverse complement strand
GGGGGGGGGGGGGGTGTGGTCTCTATTCCTTGAAATACGAACACATTCCTGAGGAAACAGATATGGAGTCCTATTTGCATGTGTTGGCTGAAACCATCACACGTAGATATAAAACTGCGCCACTCTGCTTCGTCAGTGCGGTCAGTTGAAAGGGGTAATCCATTTAGGAGTTTTTAATTTATTTGAGAAATTGTTTCGGCTTACTACAGTGGTAAAGAGAGAGAAAATAGTTTGGGTCCATCAAACTAATTTGTAAAATTACTTCTACTGAAGCCGTTCGTAATGCCTGGATTCAAACTTTTGGAAAAGAGTCCCTGCAGAAATCGCTCACCGATGCGGGTGTTACCTAGAAGCCGGAGGACGGAATCGGAAGTGTTGCGCCACCTGATGCATGAGCTGGTGAGAAAAGGAAGAGTTGCTGGCCAGCCTCAGGGTGAGTCCGCTTCAATCACCGTTTTACAAATCTTCAATATATGCCTAATAGTATGAGCGATGGTTTCGAGGTAGTGCCTAGTTTGAATTTGGCGCTGTAGTGAAATTGCTCGTTCAAATGGCTAAAGTTGTTTCACTTAACATCTGTGAAATAACATTATTATATGCTGCAATAATGTTTAAGGTACCTGAATCCTTGCAGAGTGTGGTTGGGCAAGCTATCAATGAGCGTATGCCCTTTCACGNTAGGGCAAGCTATCAATGAGCGTATGTCCTTTCACGAATTTTGTCAGGCTCTTTTGCCGCAAACAGGTACTCCAGTAGCCATTACAAGCAGCGCATGAAAATNCACTTAACATCTGTGAAATAACATTATTATATGCTGCAATAATGTTTAAGGTACCTGAATCCTTGCAGAGTGTGGTTGGGCAAGCTATCAATGAGCGTATGCCCTTTCACGAATTTTGTCAGGCTCTTTTGCCGCAAACAGGTACTCCAGTAGCCATTACAAGTAGCGCATGAAAATNTCCTTTCACGAATTTTGTCAGGCTCTTTTGCCGCAAACAGGTACTCCAGTAGCCATTACAAGTAGCGCATGAAAATTTTAGAAATATTTCAGCGTACTGGAGAATCAATGCAACATTTTGTAAAGCAAAAGAAGTTTTGGGTTTTGCCGTGTGCGGAAGCAAATTTGGTTGAAATAATGTTTTTTAATTTGTTGCCTGAAAACAGTAAGTTCTTTACCTTTGCCACAAAGCGACAAACGTTGCACGAGCTTGTTAGCGTTGATAGTTCAGGTAGAACTAACCGTTGGCGATTGTAAGCAAAAGATGGATAGGGAATCAACAACTAAAAAGGCAGTGTCAAATTTGTTTTCGGTTAAACCATCCGACGGCAAAATGTTTTTATAAGACCCAAAAAAGGAGAAGGAAATGCCGTACAGGTTAAGCTGAAACAGAAATGTAAAATTTACTTTCAAATAAATCACACAAGGGAAAACTGTTTTTATAAAAAGGCAGAAAATGGCGGGAAAGTAGTACCACCAAGAACCGGAGACCAGCCAGATGTAAAAGAAATGTCCGANATAAAAAGGCAGAAAATGGCGGGAAAGTAGTACCACCAAGAACCGGAGACCAGCCAGATGTAAAAGAAATGTCCGATGGTCAAAAAACGGTGAAAATGGTAATTTGTTACCGATGTGGTAATTCTGGTCACATTCAATTCAAATGTCCGTTATGAGGAAAACCTCCGGGATAATGTCCAGTTCCAAACACCAATTTATTTAATAGGCATGGTGGCTTGTTGAATGTTCCATTTATAAATGGGAATTTAACCATATCCGCGTTGGTAGATTCGGGTGCCTCTGCGTCTTTCATAAAACATGAAACCTGTAATAAAATTATGCGTGACGCGCCGATTGGTACGATACAAATAAAAAGGGGAGAGAGTGTCGTATTATTCTTAGTAGATAGAAAATTGATTAAATCAAATGTGGTAGCAGTGGAAAAAATTAAAATTAAACAATCCTAATGAAAAATGTATTTTCGTGTTTTGGAAAATTTATTAAATGACGTGATATTGAGTATTGNCGTGTTTTGGAAAATTTATTAAATGACGTGATATTGAGTATTGAAGTTTTGGGCAGCACAAACGCATGTATTGACGTAGTAAGAAAAGCGTTCAAATTAAGTTTTTCCTCTGAGACTTTGCACACTAAGCCTTGCTTTGCAAATTAAGCCTTCCATATGTCGAAATATTCAGTTGTTATAACATTCGGAAGAGATAGGAAATGCATTACACCAGGTCAATATCGGTNTTCCATATGTCGAAATATTCAGTTGTTATAACATTCGGAAGAGATAGGAAATGCATTACACCAGGTCAATATCGGTAAATATGTGATTTTAGAAATGTTAATAAAAAATTGTATGTTGATTCATATCCGGTACTAGTTATGGAAACTGTTTTNATAAAAAGGCAGAAAATGGCGGGAAAGTAGTACCACCAAGAACCGGAGACCAGCCAGATGTAAAAGAAATGTCCGACGGTCAAAAAACGGTGAAAATGGTAATTTGTTACCGATGTGGTAATTCTGGTCACCTTCAATTCAAATGTCCGTTATGAGGAAAACCTCCGGGATAATGTCCAGTTCCAAACACCAATTTATTTAATAGGCATGGTGGCTTGTTGAATGTTCCATTTATAAATGGGAATTTAACCATATACGCGTTGGTAGATTCGGGTGCCTCTGCGTCTTTCATAAAACATGAAACCTGTAATAAAATTATGCGTGACGCGCCGATTGGTACGATACAAATAAAAAGGGGAGAGAGTGTCGTATTATTCTTAGTAGATGGAAAATTGATTAAATCAAATGTGGTAGCAGTGGAAAAAATTAAAATTAAACAATCCTAATGAAAAATGTATTTTCGTGTTTTGGAAAATTTATTAAATGACGTGATATTGAGTATTGAAGTTTTGGGCAGCACAAACGCATGTATTGACGTAGTAAGAAAAGCGTTCAAATTAAGTTTTTCCTCTGAGACTTTGCACACTAAGCCTTGCTTTGCAAATTAAGCCTTCCATATGTCGAAATATTCAGTTGTTATAACATTCGGAAGAGATAGGAAATGCATTACACCAGGTCAATATCGGTGAATATGTGATTTTAGAAATGTTAATAAAAAATTGTATGTTGATTCATATCCAGTACTAGTTATGGAAACTGTTTTNAAATATGTGATTTTAGAAATGTTAATAAAAAATTGTATGTTGATTCATATCCAGTACTAGTTATGGAAACTGTTTTCCAACACTTGCAAAGAGCCAAATATTTCACCATATTGGATTTGAATTCTGATTTTTACAGCGTGAGTTACATACGGAAAGTAGAGCGCCATTAGCATTTTGTAACCCGGGGTTGTACCAGTGAACGCGTCTGCCCATGGAGGTAAATTCAGGACCCCAATGTATGTCCCGAGTGTTGAGTCACGTGTTAGGACGGTACTTGTATGAGTTCGTCTTTACGGCCATTGTTGACGTGTGTGTATACAGTGACACGTTGGAGCAACGCCTTAAACATTTGCAGACAGTGTTAGACGCGCTAAGGAAGGCTGGTCTGAGGATGAACCCAGGTAAAATTAGTTGGGCACAAGTGCGATATCTAGGGTTTATTATTTCGGTGAATAATTTAGGCACTGATCCTGAGAAAACTTAATCTGTAGTTAATTTTCCACAACCAAACAATTTAAGAGGTGTAAAAATGTNTTAGGCACTGATCCTGAGAAAACTTAATCTGTAGTTAATTTTCCACAACCAAACAATTTAAGAGGTGTAAAAATGTTTTTAGGAATGGTTGCTTTTTATAGTAAATGTGTTCTAATTTTTTCTGGCCTTACAGAACCATGATACNTTTAGGCACTGATCCTGAGAAAACTTAATCTGTAGTTAATTTTCCACAACCAAACAATTTAAGAGGTGTAAAAATGTCTTTAGGAATGGTTGCTTTTTATAGTAAATGTGTTTAATTTTTTCTGGCCTTACAGAACCATTATAGCAGTTAAAAAGGAAAAATGTACCTTCTGTGTGGAACGCGGAACAAGAAAACGCTTTTCAAAAATTGAAAGAAATCTTAGCTAATCTTTCCATCTTGCATTTGCCCAATTTTTCTGAAGAGTTTATTTTTTGCACTGTGATGCATGTTCCTTGGCGTTTGGGTAAATTATTAATTCAGGCAGAACGGAATTTACTATTTATGAAAAAGAGTGTTTAATTTTTGTATGAGCAATGGAAAAGTTTTCAGATGATTTAGGTCATGCTCCGTTTACTGTATTTAAGGATAACCAGGCTCTTAGCTGGTTGTTAAAATCACAAAAGCCAACTGGTAGTTTGGCACTGTGGTTAGTGCGCTTCACTCGCTTTAAATTACCGTGCAGTATATAAAGAGGATCGATAGTTCTGTAGCGGATGCGTTGTCACGCATGTATTGCGAAGACGAGTTTGAGGCAGTGGAAAATGGAGCCCCTGTGGATAGTCCGTTGTCCGATTCTGTTTCTGTTGGTATGAATATTTCAGAATTAAATTCATTGTAAAAAGTTTCCCAGTGCTCTAAGATATATAAAAGAACACCAAAATTCTGACACGAAATATAAACAGATATTAGTTGAAATTAAAAACAGGAAATTCTTGTGACGTAGTTTATAATAGATTTCTAGTATAATGGACAAAAAGACGCTAATTCAGAGTTTTTGTACCTGAAAAACTAAGGGCAATGATTTCTAAATATTATCATGATTACTTTTACGGGGGATACGTAGGACGGGATAAAACAATTACCCGTATGTTAGAACATTTTACGTGGCCGAGAGTGCGCAACGGTCTGGAAAATTGGGTCAAGTGTTGCGATGCGTGCCAGCATGCAAAGCCGAAAAATCAAAAACCAGAAAGGCAATATGCTGGTACGGTGGCATTGTATACTTAAGAGCGCATTTATTTAGTAGTGATGGGCCCTTTGCCCCGGATTACCTCTGGATATGTACATTTTCTTGTCGTCATAGAGAGTTTCAGAAAATTTTGTTTATTTTTTCCGTTACTTCTTATAAAGACAGGATAAATTTGTAAGGTAGTTATGGAGAGATTACATAGTGTTTTTGGCTCGCCCATGTTTGTAGTAACTGATAATGCTACGTATTTTCTTCCTCAGGAGTTCAGAGATTTAAAATTTTTATGAGGGGTAAAGATGGTGCAAACTGCTACGTATCACCATGAGGAAAATTTAGCAGTACGGGTGGATCGGAACATCTGATACGCAACGTCAATGTTATGACGTGTTATATGTACTTTTTTTGTGTTTTAATAATATAGTACCTAGTGCTCATAAATATGCTCTATCTGAGATATTTTTGGGAAGACGTTTGATTCACCCACTAATAACTGTGTCCGAGAAATGGCGTGGTCTGTACCAAATAGTTAAGCCGTGTAACTAATTTTACTTGGTATGCAACACGTCCCAAACAATTTCAACTGAATTTCGTATGCCGGCATTATGTATAACAATAATCGAATGTGTTAATACGCAACCCTTTTGTCCGCCATTTATAAAGATCGTCACATGAAAATTTGTGTTGTTTTACCATATCTTGGGGACCAATAATCATATTCTTACCTAATTTTACAAGAAAATATTGCTACGGTAGGCCAAGTAAACTTACATGTTTTACTAAAATAAGAACGTTATATCAATTAAATAATTCAACAAATGTCAACTAAATTTTGTATGCTAATAGTATTAATTTGCAGCATCAAATAAATTTACAGAATTCCTCTTTTACCAGCCTTTTTGTAAGATAGTGTCAGGTGAGAAAATGGAACGTTCATTTCATATTTCCGGAACCAATATACTAATGTCAACTAAATTTTTGTACATTGGTAGTGCTACAGAAGGTCATGATTAAAGTGGGTAAGGCAGTGATTTACAAAATGGTGATCGTATAACATATTTTTAATGAGTTGGTCATATTCATTAAACAATTTAACAATTCAACCATAATTTTTATGGTGAGATTATTTATTGGAAGCAGAACTGCTGTTTTTGGCGTTTTTATACGATAGTGTCAAATGTGAAAGTAAATATTTTAAGCCATATCACGTGAACCAATCAAGTGATTTACACATATTTCCTCACACAATTTCCGTTATGGTAGGCCATGTATAGGGGCCTATTTACATTATTTAAATGGCTTAGACAATTATTTTTAAAATAGCTGCCCTGTAAATATTTGAGAATAGTAAACCCTTTCATTCAAAACATTAAACTTATTAAAAGCGAAGTTGGTGCTCGGAATTCTATCTCCGTAATGCAATTTATTGCAAGCTAGCCTATCGTACGAGGTATTCTGTGTTCGAATCCTGGGTAAGCCACGTGTGTATTTGTAATTGTTCCACTAATTTGCATATGTTTCTCGTTAGATCTCTTATTACACTGCTGTTAATTAAACGTCAAAGCACACTTAAAATCTACAATAAACTTTTAAGAACTACATTAAAATTATTTGCACTTATGTAAGGAGAAAAATGAAAGCATTAGCTATATCAGATATCTCTGTTAAAAATTGCGTTAACATTTCATAGCGTGATTTAAGATTTCTCGAAGTCACATGTATGGTATCTTATTTCAATGTGAATTATCTCATTTAGACCAATGATTTATTTTTTATTATTTCTACGTCCAAATACACTAATATTTATGATTTTAACATGCTATTATGACAAACGTTGGTCTTAAAAAAAATTTATGATAGAAAATACAATGCTAGAAATTGGCATTGCTAAACCCATAAGGTGTCATCTATTTGCAATAAAATCAAGACCATATGCAGAACCAATGGTACAATTCAAATGGTTAAAATGACATAGGAGAAATGTCACTTTAACACGTGATAAAGGGAATGCTTGTGGTCAGTGCCCAGTGCTTAAAATGAGCATACAACAAGATGAAAAACAGAAGTCTGCGCATTAAGAGGCAGATAAGTATGCCACGGTGTCATGCTCACGAAGAATATTACCACCTAGACTCATTTGAACGGGTTCGTACGGTCGTACTGCACGAAACCGAATGGTCGGGTCGTCGTATAGCCATTCATTTTGGCCGTGCAGTCATCACTGTGACACGACGTGTGCAGGCGTGGATACGAACAGGTCGAAAATTGCTTTGAGCATTGGTCCTGCGAGACGCAACACAGATAGAGAAGATCGTCGTATCCGCTGACGTGCAGAAACAGAACGTGGCACCACATCCATAGAGATAATGTAGTTTGTGAGTCACTGCACTGCACTTGCCGGTGTCAAAAAGAACCATTCGTCGCCGTTTTAATGAGGCCAATCCACAGGCAGTAAGTCCACCACGTCGTTTGCCTTTGACTCATCGGCATCGTGCGGCACACCGTCAATAATGCAAGGAATGTTAACATTCGACAGAGGAATGGCGACGCATTGTGTTCTCCGAAGAGTCCCGCTTCCAACTTAATGCAGATGAATATTGCAGCCGGGTTTGGTGCTGCAGTGGGCATGCAACGATCCTGCACATATTCGTGAACCTGTATGTCTCGGACTCCAGGTTTTATGGTATGGGGTGCCATCCGTTATGACTCCCAGTCACGTCTCGTTGTTAGGCACGGAGACAGCACAGTGATATCTCGATCAGGTCCTGCGGCCCTATTTTTGGCCATTTTTGCGCAGCATACCCAACACTATCGTGCAGCAAGAAAATTATATTTTTTTACAGCTTGCATCCCCCAACAGGCTCTACAAGATTTGAACATCTCCACCTCCTCGCACTCCTATGGATTTGTGGACTGCCCTGCAGGATTCATGGTATGAATTGCCTCCTGCATACCTTCATACATTAGTCGAGTTCGTGTCACAACGTCTTGCGGCACTTCTGCGTTCTCGCGGGGGCCCTGCACGATATTAGGCAGGTGTACAAGTTTTTTTGACTCTTCAGTGTATAAGCTTTCCTGTCCAACGAAAGTAGATTAAGAAAACTTGGTTGTTGCTTGCTACGCACACGGTACTTACGTTTCAGATGCGGGACTTACCGTACAGCATAACTTATTGCGGTATCCAGAGCTGTGAACGTACCCGTGAGCGCTCGTTTCATTACAAAATACACAATTGGCATGAAGTTAAATAATGTTGCAATATAATATTCTTTATGGTGCCTATTTGAGATACTGATTTATCAACATAAATAATATAATTTAAGTATGCAATATTATTGCAAATTAAAAATTAAATTATTTTAATATGAAAATTATAATATTTTTGATTTATGAATACACACACTTAATGAGTATTATGTGTCACAATATTAAATATTGAAACCGACATCGTACCTCATGTGTTGTTGCTACAATAATATTTTACGCAAAGTCCAGTTCTTTAACTCTCTTTTGCTGAAAATAAGACTTTTGAGTAACGACAGCTTTGTATTCGGAGTGCGATATGTATTCATAATTCACGCACACGATTAAGGGTATGACTTGGTGTATTATTCAAGAATTTACATCACTGAAAATTTCACCCCATCACTTGATCGATGTACGAATATAGTGGTCGGATACATGGAAATATTAGTTATGCATTTGGCGAAAGTATACGAAGTTTGCATAAATATCTATCTTAAGCAGGGCTAGCAGTACTCAGTAAATCGCGAACAGACTATGAGCATAGATTCCAGAGCTGTTCCAGTAGCTTCCTTAAATGATAGTGGTGAATTCTTCAGGGAAACACCACCCCTTGAACGGTTTGAAAAGATTGAAAAAAGTGTAATGATGTCGTGTCTAGACAGTTCTTAAACGAAAGAAGAGAACAACTGCTGCACCAATGTGATTTGAACTCGTGCCCATCGGTTTAAAAGAGTAAACTTATTAGTAAAATCAATTATATTTTGTTTTTCTCCGCCCTGGTAACGATACACAGAAGACTGGCTTTAGATTTTCTTTGCTCATTAGTTATTTATTTATTTTTTATTTTCACTTATTAACATGTACCAAACATTTAAGATAAACGTTTTGTGGCTTACACAGTAAACTACATTGTTGGCAAAAAATGTCATGTATCTTTCTTTCCTACTACAGATCTTCACAGCGAATGTGTGCTGTTGTCTTTGCCACAGGAGTAGTAGGTAGGTACGTTTAGGTAAACAGCGTGTTCAAACATTGTCCCTAACGGCGTACAAAAAATAGATTACATAAGACATACTTGTTATCAGAACTTGTGAAACCAGTACAAAGAAGAAGAGTTGCTACTATTCTGTATCCACCAACAGCAATGAAACGCTAAGCCGCTCTCCCGCCTGCCACAGAATAAAGCCACAGAGTAGCGAGGTATACAAAAAAAAGAACGGCGTAGCTATTCCTTGTATGTGGGTGTACCCATTCGCTGATGTGTTAACCGAGGCTCTGCAATGAACCTTGCGTCTGGTTGGTTACTGCGTCTTGCGGGACGTTTCTTGCTGCCGGCGCTGCCAACTGTGATTGACGAACGGCGTTCCGACATCTTGCTGGCCAGTGCTGCCATGCTGCTGATGTGAGAGCCTGGAGTCCGCGGTATAAGCGCTGTTTCACCTCTGTTTTCTTATGTATTCTGGGGTAGTGCCATTGTTTATGGTCTATGTAAAGGACTTGGAATTGTTTAGGCTTGGTCTAGCAGCTGGCTTCTTACAGAGCTACATCGCCACGGAAAACATAGAGGAATTACATAAAAACATACATGAAAACAAGTCACGACTTATTGTTAACAGACATTTAAAATATGAAAACAATCACACGAAAAATTCAGTCACCATATTACCATATTAAACAAAACGAGACGATAAACGACCGAGCAACCAAGACAAGTATATGGGATGTTTCAAAATTCTTTTTACAGCGTTATAAGGCTTATAGTAAATTGTAAATGGAACAACTTTCGCATATAAACACGGGGTCGGAAACGAATAGTTCAATCGCTAGTTGGGCAAGTACCTTGGCCGCCACGTTCCCTGATCTCACCAAGTTGGACTTCTATTACCCTCATCGCGCCAATCTATGCTGCTGCCGCACACATTTAGGCTGCTCAATATGTAGTAGTGGCTACTGAAGAAAGCATGCTCCGTGGTTGTGGATTATGCATCCGAGAAGGTGGCCGCCATGTTCAACTGTATCTTTGACTAAGTGTACAATGTGTGAAGAGTGACACACATTTTGTAAACCACAGCCACCCAATCGCAATAAACTACATAAAACTAAAACACTATCAACAATGTAAGCCAATTACTGCAAATGCTCACCTCAATGTCATTTCCCGTAGTTATCGAAAGACATTACACACTCCAAAGCGCGTTTCATGTTGTGTAGGGCGTTTTGCTTACCATAATACTCTCACGCCCTCTAGCAACGCAACTAAGTGTTTCCGACTCCGTGTTTATACACAAAAGTCGTTCCATTTAACGTGTACTACCAGCTGTAGAGCGTTTGAACACGAATTTTAAAACATTCTGAATACAGAAACACGCAAAAAAAATATAGCTCTCTCTCCCACATGTGACATCACAGCCACCACTACTTCAGAACTTCGGCCAATAGCATTTGAATGCATGCAACAAGGTCACAAATAGCTTCCCATCAATTACACTTGCTGCGACATGTCAGTTCTCCCTGGACCGTCGTGCTGTCCATACTCATGGCTTCGAAGTCTGTGAGGTACTGCCAGCACACAAAAGTCAGTTAATTAATCTTTGTTTACTTATATACACAGAAGGCCTTGGCCAAACAGGGTACGATCCATTTGCTTCTGCAGTCTTCCAGTGTAGTTGTATGTATGTGACCTGTACACTGTTCGGTCTACAAGCAGGTTGTACCAGTATCTACATCGCGTAGGACAAAGTCCACGTGCCTGTTCTTGTGATGTAGTTTGGTAATATCTTAAAATTCTGCATGAGCTGCAAGAATGTGTTCATTTGCAGATAGCTGACTGTTTGGTCGGAGATTAGCGACAGCACACCGATCGTACTTGTGGCAGGGTAGAATCTCGCTTTGGAAGTTATCCCATGCATCATGGTATCCCCACATATGATTTTCACCGTCACATTCCTGCACTTGCTCGTGTCCAAGCTCTGGTTTAAACACCACTCGCCTATACTCAATAAAGTACCTCTCGTACATGTTCACATTTTCCAGCAGAAATGGTACACAGTCATGTGTGTCAAACGTATTGCTCATGGTGACTGTGGTGGTTGTTGTCTACTGAATGCTGCACTGCTGATGACTGTGAGCGAAATGTTACACTCGTTGCTTCCTATATTGTCTTCAAGTAAACTTCACACATTAGGGGTGAACACATTGTCTTCCACATAACCGCTCCATGCTTCATGATGGAGGTGTGCTGTTCGCCTGTGCAGGTCTCAGTCTAACGGGCAATTACACCGCTGTTGGGATGGTACAGCTCATATTCAATTGACTGCATAACCCATGTATATTATCTTCGTTTGCACTAGTTATCACAGTGATGATAGTGCAAGGCAGCTTCATGTCTGGTCGCAGATAATACACTGGACACGCAACAACACTGCATGGCATCGGGTATAGGGCTAGACATTCCTCTAAGCTTTCAATGTTTTGACTCTCCCAGTGTTCGATTCCCTTTCAGCTTTCCACTTGCTCAGGCAGTCCAGGTTTGTAGTGAACACGCCAGAACCCAGCCGTAACATCACCGTACATGACCACGCCCAGAAGGTTGAATGTTGTGTACGTGGTTGGAGAGCCAGAGTTCCACTGCGGTAAGAGAGAGAGACACTATTTTCTTTGTATGTACACCCCACGTTATGCGAATTCTAGCATGTGCATTGTCTTGCCGTTTCCGATAGGTTTGATGCCTGCATGGACTATGTGCACTGCAGTTTCGTTAAGCATGGTCATGCCTCTCTCCGTGATCAGTTGAACATAGTGTGAAGTTTAACTTACCTGAAACTCTGCATTCAACAAACTTGTTATGCACTTGCTGTAAGATGTCTCCACCCACAGGAAATCCGTTGCCATGTACCGCTTCCCGACCACTAGGCCCATCTGTGTCCTATACAGAGCATAACTGTTCAGCTTCACTTTAGCCCATCCATGATTGTATTGAGTAGTACACTATTTTACCTTCATCGCTGGGTCGCTATTTATATTGCCTGATGTTAGAAAAAATGCAATTTAAATTGCCTTCTACCACCATGGTGGTATGTACCGCATTCCATAGCCCACGTCCTCAGCAGCAGTGCATTCAAGCATGGACATAACTGGCCTAGCCTACACACATCATGGTAATGTTTAATTTTGGTGTACCAAGCCTTCAATGCTCTAAATGAAGGGCAGTCATACTCTGTCTGCAGATCACATAGTTTTATGATCATTCCACAATAGATGCTCAACCATCTCTTCTGCTCCGGGCCGGCCACGAAGACCAAGCCATCCGCCTCCACTTCCAACATTGAGGTTAGTACATCACATATTTTATCGTATTCTACATCGCCATCGTCCCAATTGAGAGGGTGGTACTGTTTTTCCAGCCATGTATTTGTCACCTTACTTTTCCATGTCCTCCATGGAAACGGGTGTATAAATGTACTTGTCGCTATACTGCTATCTACATACACTATGCAGATGTGTTTAATAATGAAACCACATGGTCACATGCAGCCCTGAACGTTTGCGAACATTGTAATGGTTGGATGGTGAACGGACTGTAGGTACCAATTACCATATTATTTTAACTACTATGTCGCGCACATTGCACATGACCCATCTATCGTGAATTATTAAGGCATATTCCTGAATGTAGGTTAGGAAATTCTCCGAGGTCGTCATTTTAATCCTGTAGTTGACTACACCTGACTTTATTCTGTCATTTTGTTTACTAACATCAAACACCAGCAGGGGAGCGGTGTTCACGAACTCGTCCAGTTACAGCACCGGTGATTGTGTTTGCCCATAGTAGGATCTCTGAAAGTCGGCGTACATTTTATATGGTACCATGTACATATAGTTTACGAAATCTATGTTAAGATCTCCATATGGTTAACACTCAGAGTTGAGGAAAATTTAACATTCTTAATGTTCGCATGATCGAATTTCGAATTGTTTGAATTGACAGTATTCTGTTTGCCACTCTGAAACACAACTATTATGTAGCGTGCTTTCTCGCTTGTAAAACTTGTTATAACATTACTATTTATTCTCATGGTTCACAGTACGCTTGGGTACGTCTCTAAACTCCATGTACGAAATGCAATATCGACATTTCTAACTTTCTCTGCATATTTTAAAATGTTTGTGTGCTCCGACATTTTTACCTGCACATGGAGAAGCAGCCATTCGATAGATCCAGGATCGCGTTCGCTAGCTTGTTGGCCATGAGAATAACTAACTCCTGCTTGGAATTAAGAATTACTTGCTTGTAGTCTTCAGTGAACCCTTACAGCATGGCTAGCAGAATACATACTTAGAATTTACCATTAGTATAGACGGGAACCTTACAGACCTCTTCGATCCTCCAGCCTACCATTTTAACTGCTGGTAGATGGTTGTGCATTAATGAGAGATATTTCTTTATCATAGCCATAATTCCAACATATCTCGTCGCATCCACTTCACATCCATTCAGCTCGTACGCGATTCTACTTATCATGTACAGTAAACCCTTTCTAATGATTTTTGTTGTCACTGGCATGGTATTGCCTGCCTTTTTTTTAGCGTTCCTTGAAACGAATTACACAGCACTGTGTATATATCTTGGTTTTGTACTGGGATCCGAACCTTGGATGAGGGTACTGTTACGCACAAGCTTTTCAGCCAATTCGTACTTGAAAGTATATAGGGACGTAGTTCAATAATGACCCATGATTCGGTAGAGCACAACAGTATAAGAAGAGTTTTATTAACATTTATGGTTATACAATTATTATTTAAATGACTATTGATCGGGGGAGCTTCACATTGAATTTAAGATGATTATTATTAAATTAATTATTATGATTCACGCTATTTTAATAAAAACCTAACTGGAAAGTCATCACCTTGTTGAAGCTGGAGGCTGATTCTACGAGATGGTTAACGCCGGCCGGACACACCCATCTTCCTGACGACAGACGACAGACACTGGTCGACGGACGCTGGTCGAAAGACGCTGGTCAAAAGACGCTCTTTCGGGTGTTATGCCAGCCTATATCAAGCGCGTGGTTCTGCGGCTCCGCTCAAAGACCGGTGGAGGGGATTGGGCATGCAGGTATGGATTTCCATCTTGATGATGGCGGCTTTAAAGCCTGCCAGCTCGGCTATGTTTAATATTTTCTATGTATATATTTGTTGACCGACAGTCCCAATCTTCTAAGGAAATTTACGTTTTCTGATGTTGGTGCTGTGGGTTCTCGCCTCGTACTGACTTGGTAAGCTGATTTTATTACCTTAGTACTCGTTCGCTTAAATTTCATACCCATATTTGCGTAGATGTAGGAATGCTGTTAATTCCTCACCTCGGAAATTAAAGAAATTGCTGTGTGGGTCTACTTACTATACAGACGACCAGTTCCTGTACACTCTCCATCACGACTGGAACGTAAATGTGTGTCTTAGGTACATCCACCACCAGATTAAAGCCTGGAGGTACCATCGCGGAAAATTCGTTCAGTGTTTAGCTGGGCTGGCCATTGATGTACGATCCTGTAACCAATTTACAGTTTATTCTTATAACTATAACAGGGAAAATTTTTACCGGCAGGGTAGATTCGCGTGTTTTATTTGCTTCGTACATTGCATTCTCGAATCCAAGCCTAGCAGCGAGTGTATCGCTATGCATGAAGTCTATCTGTGCAGTACAATACATCTAGCCATTTGGTGTATTAGCCTTATATCGCAGCACCAACATCACATTCGACCCCAGTGCGCACTTAAGGTACTCGCCTAAATCTTCAATCTCATACGAACCTCTGGATACACACACCTCTCCTCTCTTACTCTCCTCCTTGAAGTAACGTAACATGCAATTGCGTTCGTCTATGTTCGGGACAGAGAAGTAACTTTGAAAATCTATCAGCGTGGAGGGCCATGCTCCCTCTAGGTTCAACGGTGAAAAGTGAATGGAACACAATTCCGAGCTACTGCCCGACACGATCAGGGCATGACTGATGCTTACATGTAGTTTGTCTTTGTTAAGTATAGTTTGTAGATCTATCTTGAGAGGAAGCGCAGACATAGGTGACCACAGTTCCATTCTCGAGGCAGTTGATCTGCTTCGTAGTTGTAATGTATTAATCTCAAATGCATTTTCAGTTCTGAAGGAGACATTAAATTAACATAGCTGTCAAAATATTCTACCATATCACCACACTTTTTATATGCAGTTCAATGTGTCTCCACCCCAAGGCTGGTATATGGGTTTACTATACAATTCTCAACTCGCCTTGAACGGTGCGGTAGGCAGTCGCACATGTACATGCCTCGGAAATTGTATATTTTTAATTTACGGGAAAACTTGTGTATATCTATGTTTGTGAGTGGACGGCTGGGTAGTTACCTTAAGACCACTTCTTTCGTCTGAACCTCTTCCCATGTTTTCGCTTTCCGCCACCACCTCCTACATGGTAAGGTCTAAGAAAGAGTCTGCTGCCATTTGTTTTATTTCTAGCGAGAACCTTTATATTCATATTGTGGTGCATCACTTTGGCCAGCTGCTTATTTTCTTTCTTCGCTGTGTTCACTGCTCTCGCAATACCACTTGTGTCACCGATTGACTGGCGAGGACGCTGAGTGCTGGCAAGATATCTCCTTGCTTCCCTATTTTGCGAGGGTTCCTCCATGTCTTCCTAGTATATTTCTTCCTTCCAAACCTCAACCCCATCCTTCTCTTGACTTTAGTTATCGTATTCTTGGACACGCACTATGCAAGATAGACGATCGCCGAGTTTGGACTAAGGGCGATCTAACTATCGACTTGGCTTTTTCCGCAAGAACTGTGTCGGCCACTTGCCTTTCTTCCAACTTGCTATGGGTCGTGTAGGCAATGTCGTGTTCGTTGCTCACTTTGTCCAACGAATACACAGAGTACATTGCCTCGCTTCAATCGCTGTGCTATTCACATACTGGGTACACAATATTTGTAGCCTGGAATGTGCATCTCGAAAGGGAAGTAGTTGATCAGTGTATTGACTGGTCTACATCCGTGGGACGAGTTTGATTATTTTGTAGAGGTCGTTCTGGCCATTCATGGTGGTCACATTGAACATTTATTAGTGTATGGTAAACAAACTTCACGATTTCACAGTTCATTTTATTGGTCAATGAAGGTTGTAGGTTGTTTTGTTCTGATATTATAGATTTTCAAATTTGGGCTATTCTTTTATACTCACTCCGTATATAATATGAACATTCTGCTTTTGCTATTAAGTACCATGGCTTCTACCGCCGAGGATTTATATTGTGTGATTGAATGTGTGTGCAATAAGTATCTACTGGCCAAGCACACATGCATAGAGCGCGATGCTGCATCTTGGCTAGATAATTTACAACAAACTGTTCCCCATGCTGAAATGAAGACTGAACCGGACGTCGAACCCGGGAGTGGGAGGAAGCATGAGATACTTCCGGAGGAGGATACTGCAGCTGTTGAAGATGATGATTTGCCTTTAGCCACATTGAAATGTAAAAAATACAGATCTCATTTGCCCACGAAAGCTATTGGCAATTACTTCTCTTTGTACACAATTATGTTGAATTATAGAATCTATGTTTTATAAGCATAATAAGAAATGGTTCTTGGGGAAAAAGTACATTTTTATCTACCAAACGATTTTATACAGATTGATGATGCAGCAATGAAGTTGTCCCCAGGCCTCTACAAATTGCTGTTTAAGCATGAGCCTGGTGGATTCTCATGGGAGGCCCTTCGCTAGTATAGGCATTTACTTAGCCTTATGATTGCACATTTGGCAGACAATGATGCTTCCAGCAATGCTTATAAGAATTGACACTTCCGAAATTCGGCATTGTTGCCGACCTGTTTCCTAATGTTGGCTTAGCGAGCGGCTAGGGTCTGGCTTCGAAGCTTGATGGAGGCAGTGAGTTCGAGAATGTATTCTGCGACCATGTGAATGAGCTCATATAATGTTTGTGGCTACTAATTGCGTCTCAGCAAGCTGGCAATAATTCCCACATGAATAAAATTGTGAATAATTTAGAAGAATTGCATGTAGGTAGTTACATATACTAAGAAATAATGTCTTATGCACAGATCGTCACTGAGCTTTAGCGGCCTATGAACCATAATTATCACAGGCGAAAAGTACTAATCAATGGGCTGAGAGATCTGTACCAGGCTGACCTAGTTGACATGATATTGTATGCTTCTGTTAATAAGGGCTGTAGATACATGTTGACAGAAATAAATGGTTTCAGTAAATGTGGACGAGCAGTACTAGTTCGCCATAAACGAGGCCTAAATGTGACCGATGCGATAACGAGTGTTTTACAAGATAAGGACCCACCTAAAAATTTGCAAATGGACCTTGGCAAAGAATTCTACAATCCTGCCTTCTGTTCTCCCATTGCCACGATTAAAATTAATCACTATGGTACATTCGGTGATAAGAAGGCCTCATTCATGGAACGATATAACTGCACTCTGAAGAATGACTTGTGGCTAGAATTCAAATTGTGGGGAAGTTACAATTGGCTAGACATTCTGCCTCTCTTAATATCTGCTTACAAACATCGCAAACACCCCACCATCTGCATGAAGCCAGTGGTTGTTAAGAATTATTCTTTGCTGTCGACTGTTTTGAAAAATGTGAAGAGATTGTGCATGTAGAGGGCTAAAGCAAAGATTGATGACTATGTCCAGATATCACGAGTGAAGGGAACATTTGCGAAATCATACACTCCAAACTGGAGCATCAAGGTCTACAGGATTGACAAGATTCGTCATTACGAACCATGAACATATCATCACGTCGACTTGATGGTGACAAGCTGAAGGGTAGATTTTATGAACAAAAGATTATGACAACTAAGTTTCCCAATGTGTATTTAGGTGAGAAGGTGCTTTGCCGATAAGGCAGCCAGCTTTTTGTGAAGTGGTTAGGCTTAGATTCACGATACAATTGCTAAGAACTGTGGTCGATGGTTACTGATGTGTAAGTGGACCCACATATAATTGCAAAAGGTGTGTGAATGAACCTATATGTATCACCGTTGCATTTATTTTTTTAAGTATAAATATATTCATTCTACATCTAGATGGTTGCGGCCCCTAAGTG
Source organism: Clitarchus hookeri (assembly GCA_002778355.1). NCBI lineage: Eukaryota > Metazoa > Arthropoda > Insecta > Phasmatodea > Phasmatidae > Clitarchus > Clitarchus hookeri. Next base: position 245,591 of record NQII01001088.1, on the reverse strand, counting down.
GTTAATTGTTATTCATCTGGGGCCACGCTTGGGCAATGTCTGGGCTACAGGTGCTATCTTACAATTTCGTCTGCTAGTTAAAAAATAATGACAGCCTGACAGCTAAAGTAAATGGACTGATGTTTGGCATTGGGGATGAACACTGAGGTGTTTAAAATTCATGATGGCTAGCCAGGATCTGTGGATTTGGAGTGTGGAACTCATTAATAGAATTAGTGTTTGGGGTGTGCGTTTATTGTTATTCATGACAGGAGGATGATTGTCTGCACCTCCAAAAACATTAGTTTATTATATAAACTCCCATTCGGTCGGTTGCCATCCGAGGTATTATTTATGCTAACAATGACATGTATGTTGCTATTTAAAAATTAATGGGTCTGGGTTGGGCAAGATCCAGGAATGGCAATGGCCTCCCTTTTTTCTCATGCACCACTGTCCCTCTTAGGTTCCACTTATTCATTCTTTAGCATCCTCTGCCGTGTCTTTCTCATGCCGAGGTATCCCTGTTGTTTTATTGTTCTTGTCTGGTAGCATGTGGGGGCCTAATACTTTTTTATTCTTGGACTGAGATAATTACTGTTTGTTTTCATTTCTGGTAGCTGTTGCTGCGATGGTATTTTGGGAGTTGGTCCTGTTAGCCAAGCCAGGTCACAATATAAAATTGGGGCACACACATGATGGCTGACCGATGCATCACCGATGAAGATGAGCTCATCCGGCTTGATGAGGCTGAGGCTGCTGTGTTGCACAGCCTCTCAGGCAACTAGCAATGCGCCTCCGACTCGGGGCTGTTCGCAGCCCCTCCACCAACATTTGATGATGCCAATGACACTGATGGAAATGGTATGCTAAGCTAATTGTCTGCCCTCGCAGCCACATTGGCAGGTACACATCGATGTCACAGTCGTGGTCTCTGCTAGCCACACAACGGGCTGTGTCATGCCCAATAACCATCACGGCACCACTGTAGGAGGCTCCGATGTCACCTGTCTCATCAAAGGCAAACACATTCGAGACCCTCCCGGAGGAAGCAGGTTACATCGACGATGACTTCGCGAACTTCGCCGACCTCGGGGATAACAAGGTTGATGATGACAACAATGACATGGTTGGTGTTGGTGTTGGCATCGGCAATGCTCCAGCCGATTCCGTCTGGGAATTGTCGGCTGCCCTCTACCGAAATACCGAGGTGTAGAAGGCATCCGTGGATGCACAGTGAGCATGTACAGCAGTTCAGATCCGCAATAACATGGAGCTACACAATATCCACTTGGCATTATCAGCTCTGTAGGACATGCTCCTCGCGGATCACGCTGAGCATGCGATGGCTCAGGCGGCTCGCGAGGAGGGTAGCATGTTGCTACATGGTATTCTGGACCTCGTGGCCTGCTGTGCGGCTTGCCTCCAGCCTGATCCTGCTGCAGCCAGTGACAGTGACGATGATGGCCATGATGATGGGGATGAGTATGCTGAGAACGACAAGGACGTTGGAGGAGGTGGTGGTGGGGACTTAAACACCGACTACAAACTGAAAAACTAACTAACGTACTGACTGACTCTGTCGACTGGCTGTCTGGAACACACCTCGGCAGCATCGACAGCTGTGGTGGGCTTATCACCAGTATCTTCGCATTCGTCATCATGGGCTGGTAAGTGTTTCTTTTGTTTTTTGGTACTATTAGTTTCGTTTATGTTATAGGTTGACGTCTTTAAATATGTTTGTTTGTTCTATTATTATTGCTCTATATGATAATGCAGGCCTCTATATGATAATGTGGGCTGTGTTAGCCCGCGCAAGCTAGGCAGTGTGTATACAGTTTTCCACCCCACGTGGGATGGACGTGCACTTGCTCGTATACTTCGTTTCGCCTTAGTTTACATTTTTCATGCTAATTTTGTAAATATGTACATTTATTATTGATCTTACACACACACTTGCACACACACACACACACACACACACACACATATATACATACAGGACTGTGGTGGAGGTAATGGGTGTTTTTGGGGTTTTTTTCTGCTGTCAATCTTTTTTTTTACATTACATTCCTTGGTCACTTGCGAGGGCAACACTGCGGGGGCGGTGAGAGCGAGAGCGACCATGCTGCTGCTGTGTAAGTTCCTAATTAATCTACTACTAGTTACAGAACGAAAATGTTTCCAGTGCTTGCTCGAATACTGGCTACATTCCGACTTGCAAGCAGCTAGGTAATGTGTATAGTCTGATTTGCCTTAGGTTGGCATCGAGGGGTGGGAGGGGTAGGGCATGAGCGGCAAGGGGGGTAGATTGCACAGGAGGCAGGAAGGAGACCGGGAGAACTCTGAGAGAAACCCCAGGATAGAGCCTGGTGTCTTGGTGGAGACCTTGGAGGGATAGCTTGGAGAAAACCCTGGCATCCTGGTGGGGACCTGGGAGACATAGCATGGAGAAAACCCTGGTGTTCTGGCAGGGCCTTGGGAGGGGAAGCACAGTAAAAACTCTGGTATCCTTGTGGGGACCTGGGAGGGATAGCGTGGAGAAAACTGTGACATTCTTGCAGGTACTCGGGAGGGATAGAATGGAGAAAAACCTAGTGTCCTGGCAGGGATCTTGGAGGATAGCATGGAGAAAACCCTGGTGTTCTGGTGGGGACCTGGGAGTGATAGCATGGAGAAACTCCCGGGGATCTGGGACGAATGCATGGAAAAACCTCCCCATGAAAAATGCAATATCATGTAGTGGGGACATCGAGAACAAATAATAGGCAGGAAGCAGACTGGCAGAACCCTCACACAACCTCTGGGATAGAGGGACCTGGGAGGGAAAGCATGGAGAAAACTCTGGCATCCTGGCAGGGACCTGGGAGGGATAGTATGGAGAAAACTCTGGCGTGATGGTGGGAAACTGAGAGGGATAGCCTGGCATCCTGTTTGGGATCTGGGTAGATAGCATGGAAGAAACCCTCCACATTCAGGAGGGATAGCACAGAGAAAACCCTCCATACAGAATGCAAGAGCATGAAATGGGGACATCAAGTAGGAAGGAATGAGATAGCATGAAAAATAAAGGAGATCGCGAGGCTTCTGAAATAACCCCTCATATGGAACGTAAGAGAGTGAAGTAGGAACATCCAAGATGGCCGCCATTGGCCAGGTATGACAAAGTGGGAGGGTAAATCATACATGGCCGACGTCGGCAAAGAATAACAGAGCAAGAGGTTGCCTCGTGACGTAATCCAGGATGACCATCTGCTCTTCCCCTTGTTCCCGTCAGGATGCCAGGTGACGCAGAACTGTCTTTTTCCTACTACTCTGACGGTATTATTTTTTATATTTTGAATACGTGTTGAGAACAGCTACGTCTGGGCTTATTTTCTTTTATGATTTAAATATAATACTTTGTGTTTTCCTTGGTGACATTCGTCTGCAGTGGTGTATGTACAAAGTGCAAATATTCACTTAACCCTAATGCAAGTCAAAGAACATAATTGTCCTCTTATCACTGGTGAACTTGGTAGCAATGTATCTCAAAAACAGTACGTTTATAAGCACTGTAATAAGCGTCAATACTTCTTCATTTGTGTGCCGCGTGTCGTTTGGGGGAAAAAAAGTGTGAATTCTAGGTCACGCTGAATCACACAGAGTCTCTCCTAAAACGAGAAATTAACGCATGACTGAGCGGAATTGAAAAAACTAGCGGGATTAGTTGTAATTACAGCGGGAAGTGCTGATGTTAACGTATAAATTCCTACCGCGGTATTTTAGAAAGCTGCGTCTTGGGGGAGTTGTCGTTACGTTACTGGCGCCACGACTGAAACGCCTGGAAGTAGAGGGGGCGAGAGCCGGTCGTCACCCGAGAGATTTCTCCCTTCCTCTTCCTGTCTCTCCCTCCCCTCTTCCTCTATCTTACTAAATCTCTCACGCCAAGACCAAAGTGAGAATTGATTACCAGGAATCCCGCGTGAATAATTTATGAATGGTTAGGGCGACCAGAGGGTCATCGTTATCACAATGGCTCGATACATCACCGGAGAGAAAATATCCCCCTCCCCTCAACATCCCCCTTACAAAGCGGGTCCAATAGTTATTTCCCCCCACCCTGCCTCCTCACACAATGTTTTTCCTCACTCCCTCTGAGATTGTCTCGCCACGTCGCTATGTGCCGCGGTGAACTCGCCGTACCTCGTGCGTGACCTTCCACGGGTTTGCTTGAAGATACTTACTGTTTCTTTTTGATGACAACACCCTTAAGGCTCGGTTTCACCTCTTCTGTAGAAATTTTTTGTTTTCGCGTCATAATTTTGAATTCATAGTAATTACTGACAATTTACTATTAAAGAAATATTATATTTTACGAGTTGTTTAATATGTTTGAGCGTAAGTAATTTGAATTATGTGTTAACCGCTTGTTGTAAAAAGTCCGGAATATATTTATATTTAATCAATACATTCCTACCTTTTTTGCAAGCAGGAAAAAACACAGTTAAAATTATATGCATAAGTATTAAGCGACTAGAAAATTGAAAATTTTCTATAATCAAACATTTCCAATATTACCTCTGAAACTGAAATTATGACACGAAAACGAGAAATTTCTGCATAATAGGTGAAGCCGAGCCTTAAGACGATAATAATTATTTTATGTCTCACTGTTAAGATTTAATATTAAAATTCAGACATAATTATATACAAAACTACTTCACAGAATTCCCGATACCAGAATGTACTGATTTCGGTCTGCAATCTCTCATGTGACATGAAAAAGAATAAGTAAAGGATTAAATTTTCTTACGGTTACGGTTCCAAAAAAACAACACGGAAAAAATATTGTGGACTTAAAATTATTTCTCCTGGCAACCATCGTTCTCAAAAGTTCGATCTGGAAAGAAAGTTTTATATGAATCAAATATAAATGCAAAATTGAAGGGACACTAATCCCTTTAGGGTCCGCCTACATTGAGATATTTTCGCCATTGAAGCTTAGAAGTGCGGAATTTATGAGGACTACACCAACACGCACATCTAATTCACTATCGCCGTTACGTCCAAGGCTCTGAACTGACGCGCAGTGTTTTCGTCGTGATGCGTGTACCAATTGGACTTTAAATGATAACCTTATAACTTTATGTATGGGTAGTCTGTACCAAAGTTCAAAATAGGCTCCTGTTGTAGTTTTGCTTGCGTCCGGTAAATATGTTTTAAGATACGGTCGTCTAAAAAATACTTTTTTTAACGATATTGGAGGGCTCCACAATTGTAGTTATTGCTTGGATGTTGTCTTGAAACGTGTAATTCTGTCATCGTCTGGGGTATATTTTCTTTTCACAGGTAAAAATACTGAGGACACGTTTAATAGTTTCGTCAAATAACGCGTATTTCAAAACATGCTGCAACGTAGTTCAAGCACCAGGAAGGCGATCGCCTTAAAGACTGTCCTTATGCGGTATTGTTAAATACAAATTTTTATTTATATATTAGTGTAGGGACATTAGTTTGGAAACACTATCATCTTTCTTCTGAAATAAACAGACTATTAATGAATTTAATATTTATCGACTATTACAGAATGCCTCTTATCAAAACTTTTTAACTTTACATTCGGGAGGTGTCAGTCATAAATCGTACTCGTGTTCTTACCCAATTCTAAATAACACTTTTAGAATTAATTACCTATTCTCTTATAACATACTAAATGTACTCAAGCGCGAAAAACGTTATACGTTTGTAAAATGTACTTGCATGCGATGCCTTAATTCACCTTAACTTATTTTCCGCAAACATAATAAAACATAAAATAATTATCTTCAGCCGTGTATATGTGAAAAATTATGCATGTATGTGTACATATACCCTATATATATACACGTCGCCATGACGTCGCCATGAAAATCTTCCAGATACATCGTAGCTCTTTAAATCAACACATACATATGGTGTATATATATAAACGACGATAGTTCGAAAATGTCTCTCTCTCTCTCTCTCTCTCTCTCTCTCTCTCTCTCTCTCTCTCTAGTAATTTTCGAACGATCGTCGTTTGTATAAACACCATAGTTACGTGTTGATTTAAAGAGTTACGATGTATCTGGATGATTGTCATGGTGACGTACTGAAGTACAGAATACCGTTTCGCCTGGTGTAATTGCCAGATGCTGCCATGAAACGCCCGACAACCTATGGCTGACTCCTGCTTTCGCGTGGCAATGAGTATAAAGCGTCCGTTTCCTCGTCACATTGTGTCGTGCCATGTTGGCTTTCTGTACGAATCAGTAGTGCAGTTTGTTATTTCTCTGTAACTTTTGCATTTAAAATTTTTTTTGATCATCTTACATTTACGTTGACAAGGATATATTAATCTTCTCTTCTGTGTTCATTGCGACAATTGTCTCTGTCGTGTTTTCTGTTTTATTGTCCTGCTGTGCCTTCTGAAACTGGGAGTTTCCTCTTATCGGTTTTACTGTGCGTAGTTTCTCTGTGTTTGTTGATTTTATTTTAATTATTTTAGATGGGTTCCTCAGACTCTGACGAGGAAAAAACATTTTCCTTATTTGTGTTCCGTGGTTGTTGTCCATTATTTTTCTTCTCCAGTTTGTTACTTTCCGCTAGTTGGATCAATATCTATTGATTTGAAAGTTCATCTATAGTTACTAACTAGCTTTTTGTCGTTTATTTTGACTTTAAAATCACACCGTCCCATGGGACACCCAGGATGGAAAAACGGTAATGTAGGCTATGGCTTGCAAGGTGATCCATTCCGACTCTATAAATTGTGACTAACAATATAACAGTAATAATGAGTTATCGATCGATCTGGTATACGATTACTATTCGAGTATGATCTTGAGTTTGCGGTCGGCATGATGAGGCACGGGCGGGGGCCCGCGACGACTGATATAAATTTTGGGAGTGTGCGAAAGTTTTTGGACTGTATACTCGTGCCTGCGATGTGCCAACGCACAGAGTTTGGTGCCAAACAAAAGATCTCCTCTTGTTCTGTCGACTTGAGCAATAAAAGCCAAGTATTCGTTTCGTCAATTTAACTTAATTCCCTTATCAAAGAAATTATTACTCGCTAACGCAGACTTGTAAACGTAAAATACACGGCCGTGTCCCCGACACAGCCATGCCCATGTCTTTTTTTGTATTTGTTTTGTTTTGTTACTTTGTTTTGTTCTTAGGCTTATTTTCGGTAATTTGTACAGTCTTTTTAAATACTCTTGCAGTCCTCTGCGGCCTTACGCGCCTAGCCGATACGAAGCACTCCCGTGGCGGGACTCGTCTCTGCTCATGTCATCAGCACGAGTAGTTCAGAACCCACTGTTTGTCCTTTCTGCGCACAACTGCGCCTGTAAAAAGTTATATCGACTGTCAACTGAGGTCTGGCGTTCGGGTTGCAGCGCCATGGTAGCGAGGAGAAAAATGGGATAGAGTGCTAATGCTAGGTGCGCAGTTATAACTTTGAGTCCCAACATTTGACAGCCTTTCTGCCTACAGCACAATATTGAAAACAACGTAGACATTTTTTAAGGTCGGAACACTCATTATGTAAGAAAGTGCTTTGAGATGTGTGTACACTTCCACTGACCAAGTTTCAATGCAACTACAATATATTCAAGATAGTCAACGTATTTCATTCATATAAAATCTTGGGTCTGTTTAAATTTCTATTGTAAACCGATACTTTCATAAGAGTTTCTATGTGAATTTGACATTGCAAAGGAGCCCAAAAAATTAACGCAAAAATATTTTATTCCCAAAAAATAGTATGCGGATTTGTGCAATTCGGTCGTAGAATATTTACGAATCTCAAAAATACGTATCGTAAATTAAAATAATCGGGATACAAATTAAGCCACTAAAAAAATTTTTTTGGTTTTTTGACGCAGATTTTGTTGGTTCCATATCTACTCCAGAATAACTCAAAGTTGAATACCCAACTAACTCAGACAGAGAAAATATGTTAGTGCATAACTGTGAAATTCAAAACTTAACGCAGTTGTTACCAGTACAATTGAGAGTTTTTTATTCTGTATTATTAGCACTGCATTATGTTAAACAATTACAATTATATTAATTGCCACACCTCTACTATTTGTGTTTCTATCTTGTTCCTCTTTTCTGTTGGCTATACTCAACGCCAGACCGTTTCTCATCTCGTGCACGATATCGTCGTTTCAGACGGGAATACGTGAGGCTGTAGAAATGACAAACCCCAGAGCGCTACGATACATGTTAGTTCGGCTACTTCAGTAACGTGGTACATTTAACCCCTTAGCAAAATCTTTGTTACCGTAAGCGTAGGTTATGCTTACGCCAGCTCAGGTCCATCAGGTGAGACGACACTACCATTTCTTGGCGAACAAGCTCTAGCGATTTCGCGGGCATGTATATGAAAGGTGAACAACTTTCATACGACACGAAGAGTTTTCTAAATGACAACTTCTTGTATGCTAATTGAATCGAAGACGACAATTTATTGCGTTGTGCTTGCAGCGAGGGACCTGATGGTAATATAAACGCCCGAGACCGTGAGTGATGTCCATGAATATTGTTGACTAATGATTGAGGTATAGTTGGACAACAATACACTTGATTGTTTTAAAGAAATCTTTGCCGTTAATTAAACCCATTTTTTCGTAGGATACCTTATTCGATCCTCAGTGATTCTTTGTGTCGGATCATTACCACTGATTACCGGTGCATGACACTACAAAAGAATGGTGCTAATTATTAAGTATGGTTTTGAGCTAGAATTTGAGTATGAATAGATCGTAATGACATGATTATTTGCTGCGTATTGTTAAAAATTTAATATTCATGTTTCTCTGGACAAGTTAAACGCCAGAATGCCAGTATGGCAAACGAAATGTGGTAAATTACAGTGTATGCGGGAGTACAATAACATTTATAGATATTTCTTTTTTAATAATTACATTTTTCATTTGGCCATGACCTTTGTTCAATTGAATACCTGGGCTGAGATAATTGTAAGTGTTTAATTTGGAATATTCATCTTCAATGCATAAGAAACTAACACAACAACAACATAAACAAAATAAAAACATAAACCAATATTATATTTTGATACTTTCAATTAATTAATTTATAATTATGCAGCTTATCAAGTACTTAAAAAAACACACACTTCAATTTGCGCAGCCTCGCACGATTTAATGGCTAGCGGGGTAGTGGTGGTGCCAACATGGCTGCTGCTACAGAGGGGTCACGACGAAGAGACAGGGGTGACACAGCATCCAATATGGCTGCTGATAATTAAAAAAATTATACCTTTTTTTAATTTACTGGCTGGCAAAATAGCTGCCATTGATAAGGTCATTGGCCAACACTTAACTATGTACGCGGAGCCAAACCAACAGAACTGGGACCAATATTTAGAATTCATTATATTCAACTACAACATTACTGTGAATACAACAACAGTTTTTTCACCATTCTTTTTGATACATGGAGTTAACGTCAGCCAATCTTCACACATCGTTCTTAACAAACCAGACATAAGAACAGCCGACTGGATACAGACTTTAGAAAAGGTAAGAGACACAGCTGCACAGCACGTATGCAAAGGACGTGTACAAACCAAATATTTTATGAAGAGGTTTAAACCCTTTCATTACAAGGAAAATGAATGGGTATGGAAAAAAAATCATGCACGAAGGAAAGGACTCTCATTTAAATTTACAGGACCGTATAAAATACTCAAAGTCCCCTCTAAAAACACGGTCATCATAGAAATGAGATGATGTGGGAAGAAATGTTGTGATACAGTGAATACGTGTAATATTAAACCGGCCTATTTCTGCAATGCGCAAGCCACACTCTCGTCCACACATCCCATGGCAAACGTGCAAATAACACCCATCACAGCTGTCAGACATGTAAATAGTAATAAGTACATTATGAAAGAATTTACAATAAGGACTCACATGTAATGTGGTATTCAAGGGGATGTCCAGGATGGAAAGTGCTGAGTTGTAATGTGTGATCTTCCCTTTTACTATCCCACAATTTCTTTCCATCAACTCCAGCAGTTATCCAAAATTCAGAATAAACTCAGGCATTTACTGGTATGATATACAACAGGCCATAGTATACGAGGAGTCCATACCGATAATTTATAACATTGCATTGCGCTTGCCACAGCCGACTTTCATTACACACGTGGGAACAACACATGTGCCAGTTCATCATTTATTCCATATGCACAAATGCAAAAACCATCACACGCACAATCAAAAATATACAAAAACGTCTTGAAACAGAGTACCAGGCCGAAATAGAACCGCCCTTGCGCAAAAGTACAGGTATCCAATTCATAGGCTATTTGTTTACATGGTGCTGCAATACGTTAACAAATAGGCACCTGGAAAAAATTATTTCAAATGACGAAATTATCATACAGAATATCAATAACATCCGAAATGCAGTGCACATAAACAATCAGGCCATTAAAGACATAATAAACAATGTGCAAAACACAACATCAGAAATTTATAATCGATTAAGTTTAATAGCAGACACCATTAACAACATAACACTATCGTTATGACACCATGGGATGTAATTTAACACAGAACTATTAGCACTCACGCAACAACTAACGCTGTCCATTGTTTTACACTTGCTCAATATCCTCTCACAAGAACAAGAAATATTAACACACATAACGCAATGCAAAACAAATCACTTTCAAATTAAACTCATTCTGGAAGATAAGTTTTGACAGACCTTAACGCCTTACATGCAAATTTGGAAACAACACCCTTAAAAATAGCCATATCGGCGGCGCAACACACTAAATACTATCAGCTTCCACTAACAGAATGAAACATAAGTCCATCTAGATTTGTTATTAAAATCCAAATTCCACTTTTGCAGAAAAAATCAGAATGACACGTTTATCAGTTAATACTGACACCCTTTCAATCTTGAAATCGATTATGTTATTTGCACACTAACGAGACAGTTATCGCGCTTGATTTTCAGGCACAACAAATTGTTGAACTAATGAAGTCAACAGAACACACAGGTCACATTTACCGCATTCCTCGTGCAAAACCAGTAACCACTACAATAAGTTGCTTCAAATAAATGTTCTTAGCACGTCAACAACCACTACAGATGGAATCATGTAAATTTCAATGTCAGATCGACTCACTTATCAAAATGACGGAATTTTTACCAAAATAAATTTTAATAAGTAATGTACCTTCACCTATATATATTGATTGCTTAAATTGCATGATTCAAAAATTAAATCATGAGTCCACTAGGGACAATAGAATTAAATCTTCCATGTCACATAACATAATTATTCAGAAAACACACATTTGCGACTCACGAGCAACGAACACATCGCAAGTAAATATTGGCATCCCAAGTCAATGGCTGAGAAACACTTATTTCCAACCGGAACAACTTCAACTAAACACCAGTATACATGTTTCGAACATATTACACTTATTACACGCAGACTGGCACATTCACTCAAACTTTAATCAGGTAAACACAGTTTTAAATAATGAAAGAAATGAGTTCCCAGATGATTACAACTATGTATTCACTCCGATGATCACACTACCTTACTATTCATATTTCATCACGACAGTTATTGCGATACTGATAGGAGTCTGTATTTTTCTATATTTTTGAATTTGACAGATGGCACAGATTATATGCCAAACACAGCAAACCCGAACAAATCGTAATACTTAAATAACCGCTGGACTTAATAATTTCTACCATTCTTCTCTCGCACAAATACCTAATCACCCTCTATCTATATCATTTTTCTTATAACACATAACGCACAGCGCTGCAGAGCGCGTCGCAACGAAGACTTTCATCAGGAACGAACTGACAGTCTCCAGAAACGGACCCTTGTAAGCAAAGAAATCTTCGTATGCATGTTGGTCCGCGCGAGATGCTGAACTCCAGTGAACTGACGCGCTCGGAGGATGCGCTTAGCTCCTCCAGGACCGGATGTCATCTCAGCAAATACAATCAGCATCTGTGAGTGGCGTGATACAGCACTCCTACCAACCGCTAAAGGGAACACTGTAGCAAAGCGGCAGTAGAAATATTTCAGTAGCTTTCTGAAGACATTTAATATGTCAATCTGTCCACCGAACAAAACGCTCAAAAACTTAACACACGTGCACTTTCCTCACTACCCATCCTGCAATTCAAATCCCTCTAGTTAAATTAGCCTATTTAAACTGCCGGCAGAAATTAAAATAATATTGAAAATTTAATGAAACTTTTACATAATAGGCTCAGTTAACAATATCCCCATTAGTTTCCTACAATGCATCATTTCCATACATTCATGCATGGTGCACCAATAGTATAAGTAGATATACTTTATTATTAATGAAAAAAAAACTTTAAGGAGAAATAGATCTAACGAATCTTAATGTGGCAGTGTGTGACACTTCATTTTAGAATTACTTTCGATATGTAAGTTCTGATGCCTGTTAGAATACATATTTCAAGTTTGTACATAATTTTATACTTCAGAATTTAAGGACTCAATGCCCGGTTTCCAGGACCAGCAGTGAAGCCAGACAAAGTGACAGTGTACTTAAAAGAAAGTACGTAAATACGTAAATAGTACAAACAATAGGATACTTAATGTAATAATTTAACAACATGTACATTTATATTTAACTGACTGTGTTGAGACCTACGTATTTTAATGCTTGTACGTTATTGCTCACTTTTGTGTAACGACGTTGTAGTTAACTGGGTGTCGTAGTATGAATAAGCAGTGGGCTGTTCACAGAGCACACATGATCTGTATCCTGGTGACATTTCAGTAAATCTTCACGGTTGTAAACCTCATAGTATACGAATTTCGGGAAACATGTTTTCCCGGACGTGTGTACTCGCTAAAGTGTTTTATTCCATATTGAGATGTGACGAAGTAAATTGTAAGGAACATAAAATTGCAAGCTAAACATTCTATTATAATCGTGTTAATCTACAAGTAACGTTATATAAATATATTTGAAGTTCACTGACAAAGTTAAGATGTACAATTACCCAAAAACTGTCTGTTAACTAATGTGTATATCGCTGTACGTCCAACATCCGCCCTCCCTCCGTCTTCCTCATTACCTTAGCCACGCCTCGCACGGCACCACAGCAGGAGGAGACCGACTTCACCAGACAGCAATGTCACAGCCAGCCCCCACTTGCTTGCAGAGTCCGCCGACACGCGGTGAACGATCAGTGCACCCAACCTCTATTCTCCACCATTCTCAACACGACTCGATCACCCCACCTCATCCACAAGATCCATTCTAATGATTCCAGTTTCGCTACTTAACCTTCCTTCTACTATTGACATAATACCAATTCAGTTATCACGCAAATATTTCTCTACTCTACTACCTTCTCCAGCATCCCTCCAGAGATGAGAACATGTTTTTAAATCACTTTGGGGAGGATGTTACGGTTGGGTCCCGTTTTGAAATGCCTAAGTAGCAGAGCCTAAGAAAGACGCCACTGAGTTCATTAACACCAAGCCGGGACCGAATTCAGCAACGATAGAACAATGGCGCGAAGACGCCACAGAAGTGCTGGAATATCAAAACGGCAGACTGAGAGTGATTGCAGCAATCTGGGGAGAATGAAGCACACGACGCTCGGCAATAGTCGATCCGCTGAGCTAGTGCTGATCTAAGAGCATTTTACCTAACAAGATCAGTCAACCCGGAAGAGCCCGCCGCCAACGCACAAGGGGAACCAATGAAATCAAAGTGCGTCACTAGTCACGTGGTGGAGCGAGAAGTGTGATATAGACGTCTAAGACCGAGAGGGGTCGTCGTCTCCTTCGAATTTCAGATGTGACACCAGAGGTTCCCGGGGGCAGCGTCTGACATCGGTTCCGGGTGTGAGACTAGGGTGAGTTCCTTTCCTTAAATGTGATCCTCCTTCTTAATAACATTCCTTGAGTCCTTCCCTCTCACTTCCGTTCGACTTAATTTTAAATGGAATATCATTGTATGGAATATCATTGTATACTCTACTAACTATTGTTCCAGTAAAGACTTTATAAATTATTTCTAGAATCCTTTTAAATATCTGAGCTTACCCTGTTTTCCCTATCCTTCAACTATCTTAAGAGTGTTATGAGTGAGTAAAGTTCATAACAGCGTGTTAAAAAAATCTGGACCAATAAACACGTTAAATGGAAGCATTGAAAAGGACTCGGAATACCGGACAAGACAATTATTTTAATGTTGTAATTTTTCAGCTATTGAATAAACACTTTTTACAAGATAAATCGCTGGCAACCAACGTAAGAATATGTTATACAGGCTGAGTATAAAATAATACCCCAACTTTGAAGGTATATAATTTCAAAAGCAAACAACCTACAACCTTGATTTACCAATCAAATTAATCTTGGAACCGTGACGTTTGTTTACATACATTTATAAATGTTCAATGTGACCACCATGAGCGGCCTGAACGACATCTACGCGATAATCAAACTCGTTCCACGCTCTTGTCAACACGTTTATATTTGCACAGCGTTTGTCAACGGAATATATTTTTTCTGACTTGCCCAGAGAAACTCTACGCCTATGTATAAATACTTGATATTTGTGTGGCCCAATCACGCGCAGTTTGGTGACAACAGAAAAGGCTTCCACCTAGGTAGCAGCAAATGAACAAACAATGTCGGCTGGAGTGATTACAAGACTGTGCAGTCTAGCAGGACACCTGGCGATAACGCGAATGTTTTAGGTGTTTACGAATAATTACTTAAATTTGACTTTTTAAAATTAAAGAGGGCCGTGAAAAATATAAAGTAGTACTATTAGGTAGTTACTGCGGTTTTACTGTAGTTAACCTTATTATAAAAATGCAAGTTATATAACAATTACGACCAAAAAAAGTTTGAAAATCTTGAGTAGGTGCAGTTATTAAATATTATAAATTAAAATAAATGTAATAAATAAATTGGCTGCCCTGGCAGAATGGTTGTTTATCACGCAAGTAGACTTCGTAAAAACAAAAACAAAAGAAGTAAAGAGCTAGAAAGACAAGGCACTGATCCGATGCTTCAGTAGTTTAAGCATTGCATTACATGGGTGGGCGTTTTCAGTTTGATCCTGACCACGGAAGATAATGTGAGATACACAAGAAGACATCTAAATCACATTTCCCTCGATGCCATAAGCGGTGAAATTCCAGTAAATAGTATAATAAATTGATAGCACTCGTATTATTGCCAAATGAAATATTCGTCGGAGTTTTTCAGTACACAGAAATACACAGAAAAATGTATAATATTCTTGCAACAAAAAAAATACTATTGAGGCATTTATTTAAACGCTTAAGTTGTAGAAAAATTAATAATGTTGTGACGAAGTTAATAATGTTAACAATTTACAATAGTATTTTATTACTATAATGAAATCTACTGTTGAGGTGTTAATGTTAATAAACTGTAAAAAAAAAACGTGAAGAATAAAATATTTTGTTTTACTGCCACCTTAAAGAAATTTCCACCTAACACAAGTTCACGCTGACTTAGGGTTGTAAAATAGCGGATAGAAGTAAAAAGCGATAACTTCGTAAAATTGAGCCATTGTATGTAACTTTCAAATTATGTTATAATAGCTAAATGTAGCTTAGACTAACTCTCAAACGTTGCAAAGAAGTTTACGTGTGCCAATTGTGCACATATTTATGGAGTATAAAGTATTTTCACGTAACAAAAAAGAACTGCGGTTTGTCGTTATGTTCTGCTGAATACTAATAATATGAAACATAATCAAATAAGTTAAAGTTAAAATAGAGTAATTGGTAGGGCGTCAGGTTCCGCAAGGCGGGGAATGTCAAGCACTTAAGGGGCGGGTTCCATTGCGCTCCCAGCCATAATTCTTTTTATTTGGCAATATTTATTTTTGTGAAAATATAATTGCACTTAATTTATTTTACATCAAATGTGTTTTATTTAAGCTAAGAAAATTTAAGAAAATTTTTAACACAAATGATAACATCAATTCAACATAAAATTTGCTTTGCCACAACACACACATTATCTTAATGTTTACAGAACAGTATGGAGATAACTTTGTTACAAAAGTACTACATTTTTCATTACCATTAATAGCTTAACAGTACATTACATTAAAAGCAACATTAGTTACTGACGGCTTACAGATAACAAAAAATAACAAAAAATACTGTGGTCACATCATTATACTTTTTTCTGTGTACATTATTACTACGAGGAACTAAAGTCTATGGGAATATTGCAGACACTACAGTTGAAGCAAGTGCAGATTTTGTGTCGTAAAAGGGTATCACTGTTAGAGATCAGTGTACTATTAACAAATTCTCAGAGAGTGCACGAATCATAAGTGTCAGCCGATACTTGAAACAAGTTGGCAAAGTGCGGCGCAAACCATAACGTAGAAACTGTGATAAAATTCGAACACAATTAGTTAAAATTTAACGTTTAACGCGCCTCTATTAATGAGAACATAAACAATGGTATTCACATTGTAGCATTCTTCTCGCACTGTATATAGGTACAACATAATATACGTAGTTATTTGTGTGGCCGTTTTTTCATCTTGAAACTTATCGTCTTTTCTTTTTTCAACTTTCTAATGTGCTGGACTGCAATAAAATACGATTCTGGACTGAGAACAAACGAATGCGAAGTATTAAAAAATATGCGTGAGTGTGGATGTATTGGGGTGTATTTGATTCGGTACACAGTGGCTTTTAATTTGACTGTAATTTAGTTTATTACCTGTTGGTCTTATAATAATTGATTATTAACATTCCTTTTACATAGACGGCCAGTTTCAATTCTGACTGGTCGGCGGTGTGCGGGGAACGGTTTTAGCCTCGGGTGCCGTTGGTAATTTCGGTTATGGTAGTTCGACAGCCAGCCTCCGAAGAGAATTTAGCGCGGCTCATTTATTGTCTAATTAAAAAAATTTAACGAGTTACTTAATTCGGTTGGAAAGTCGAAAGTAACGGCACTTTTGTTACTCGGGACATGCGGACGAGACGGAAAATAAAAGAAGCCAGCCCTGGTTGCCCGACGGAGACAATTAAGATTCAGTTAATGTTCCATTCGGTTTATATGGGACTGAACGGGGTTTTGTCCGGTCCGTTGGCAATCGGGCAAGCGGACAAATAAGGCAAGCTCGCGGGCTCTCCATGCAAGTGCTCAACCCATTTAGCATCCACTTGCTCGTGAGGTAGTGTCTACATGCTTGCGAGGCCTGCTCGGGGCCGCGTCTAGCATACACATTGGCGGAAATACAAAATACCACTTGCTCGCTCCTACATTGTAAAAAATAAGTGTAAATTTACGTAAGAAAATTTTTAGTAATTTTATGTTTTGTATGTTTAATTAAAAAAAACATCTACATTACGTGTAATTTTACACAAATGTTCTTAATGATCCAGAAAGTACTACATGTATTTGGTAAAAATATGTGACTGTATGGCTTAATAAACACAATGTTGGAGTTAATTTGCACATTTTAAAGTATGTGTAAAAATGCACCCACTCACAGTATTAAAACTTTAAGTTATGTATTTCTACTGCTACATAGTCGTTGTATGAACACCCAATGTCATTATAGTTGTACGTCTTCAGTTGTGTAATTTTACAATGACCGTGTGTGTGTACACTTGAAATACATTATGGAGAATCCGTGAGCGTATATTTACACATATACACATTTACACATTTACACATTCGGTAATTTTACATTCTTATGTGTTATTTGATTAAATGAGTGCAGTATTTTTAATTTTACGCTAATGTTCCTGTGTATTCAAATATAACTAACTATAAGTAATTGTTTAAAACATGCGATCAAACGGAAAGGAGTAGAACTACTTCGAACTCCTTTTGTGTGTACAAAAGGAAATCTTAACTCCCACTTATGGAATATGCTGGCTTTTGTATACAACTACCTATTCTATATATAAAGTTAATTGTTACCCACATTTTGGGAATAACTTTTTATAAATCTGTTAAACGACCAAGTTACAAAACAGAGTATAATAACATGAAAATTATAACAATACACATTCAAAGTATGTGAATTAACATGACGTAGTTGTAAAATAACAATTGCTGAAAGTAAAATTGCCTAGTAAAAATGTAAAAATGTACAGAAATTGTGCAATTACAATAACAGTGAATCTGGCATTTTAATTTTTTTAGTGAGAAAATACACATACGCAGTGGTGAATTTACAATTACGATGTCTGTGTAAATTTAATTGCTGTGGTAAGAAAATGCATGTATGTTGCACTTTATTTTCTGCTACATAGTAATAGTAATTTTACACCATTCTATGTACAAATAGTTATACAAAGAACTGTTATTACACCAATTTTTAGGATAAAATTACTTGTACGTAGAGTAAAATAACATTTACATATATAGGTGTAAAATTACACCTATGTCAGTGGAGACACTGCTGTCACCCACATTTAGTGTAAAATTACACCATTTTTTTATAGTGTAGCTTTTCAACGCAAATAAAATCGCCATATCTTCATCTTAGTATAATAGTGCTACAAGTAAAAAAAAAAAAAGCTATTTTTGAGTTAATTGATCTGCCAAATGCAGTACAGAAATCTCCATTAATTGTAAACATTTTATAACTGAAATGCTAATGGTTTAAATTTAATGTATAATTGACAAAAATGAGAATATGTTGGACTAAAGCACTTTAATTATGCAACTTACTAAGCGTTGGTAAAACACGAAGTTTTATTTGTAATAGTATTGAACTGAAGTAACAATTAGGCATTAAGGAAACTTGGTAAGAGTAAACACATTTATTAGAATAAATTATTTAAAATAAATTGAAATGTCAAGGGTTTAAACCAAACTATAATTTTGAAAAAAATCATGAAAGTTGGTACAATTTTTTTTACCTTTCTTAGCAGTTTCCTTCTGTTTTCTTATTTATCATCCCATTTTAGTCATTCAGTCGCCGTGGTAGCTTATATATCTCTTTAAACGCGTAGCTGAAAACAAACACCCCGAATACTAATACCGGACAGCTTGCGCATTAGACGATTAAATATGTGGTGTAGGTATCACCACAGACTAAAGATAACCTAACACTACTTTCATCTTCTGCACGTCCTTGACATTAATTCATACATTACCATCACAATTGCTGTGAAATCACATAGCCAAACACTACCATACATGTTTTTTTATAAAAAAAAACATTTCGTAAACATTTAATATACGTCCCAGCAAAAAATCTCTGTATTCATTACAACTAATTCTTTGGAAAATAGATGGCAAAGACTTTCTTGTAACTCTACAACTGAAATATTGTTTAACAGCACATTATTTCAGAAAACATAAAAAAAATTTCCATGTTGCTCAATGTTATAAATATCATGAAATCAACAATAATTTATGTTGAAATTCAACACATATTTTAGACATTCCACACTAACGATTCGTGAAATTTGCTCTAATTTATTTGCAGTGTTACAAAATTTCTTTGGTATCTAGTTTCTAAAGAATTCTTTGCAAAAATACAAAAAAAAAAGTTTATAGATGCAAACCTGGAATCAAGACTACTTTGTTTTAATAGTGCTACTAACGAAAAAGTTATTATATTTCATAACACGGATGTTGGTTTCTGCCTAAGTCTCCCAGGCATTCTATGTATATCTTAATCCTTCCATGATTCCCTCTCAGTCAAGAAATATTAGTACCTCTGTTCAGAATCATTTATTTTAGTTAGAAATTACGATACAATGATAATGGACTCAGGGTCATAATTTTCTTGTATATCTTCTACGTTATATTTCGGAATAATAACCAAAGTGAAATAAAGTGAAACCCCCAACACGTGGAATGTATGCAGAGGGGGAAATTAATAAAAACGATAATCATACAGTACTTCAGAAACATTGCAAAATATTTACAGCTGTGTCGCCTCTTGCCGTCATGTTATGTTTTACACTCTCAGGCTTATTTTTTTGTGTAGCGATATTCGGTGATCGTGTCTAACGTATCTGCCTAGGCTTCCGGCATGACGCGAAATTTTAGAAGCACTGAATAAGTCATTCAAGTGGTCTTAGGACCGCTATAATAAAAAGATCTCATTACCTATCATCTTTGCTGTGCCTCGCCATGCGACGTGAACGCGGCCCAAGGTGTGAAAGTGTCTGCTCGGATATTCTTGTTGTTGCTTCCTAGTTCAAGCGTCAGTCAAACATAAATTGCCGCTGTGCACTTGACGTCACGATGTACTGTATGTGTAAATGCCGCTTTAAAACTCTCTTTCGAAAGGCCACAACACGTTCTGAGGTGCGTGTTTGGTTGATGTAACGTGCGCAAAGAACGGAGAGTATTAGACGGCTGGTATCTCCTGCCTTTTTTATTTCATATTTTTTTTATGTTTGTACAGTTGTTTACTTACAGTATTTACAGCATATACATATATTTTAAATCGCCTCTTTTTACCGCAGCAGAGCCTTAGTTGTTATGTAAACCAGAAGGGGAGAAGACCATTTACAAAAAAAAAACACGTCTAAAAACGGCACTCGCACGAATAGCTTGTTTGGATTCAGATGCCTCGCCAACCTTGGCCACAGAAAGTCACAGGTGTTGCCAAACTACAAAGTCAGCTACTTTTGCGACAGATTATCATCAGCCTGTTAGTCAAAAATGACTGATTTTCGCTACAGCCAACTTTTGATTCAACGTTAGTAACGTCCGTTCACTCGAAAATTCATGTTGGTTGCTTGCATCACGTGAATCTAACTGTTCTTGCACATAAACCGTATGTAAGGTTCACAGCTTGGTAGCGCAGATTTACAATTTTAAATGTTTGCTGTTAAAAACAATTTTACTAAAAATTGTTTGTTCCATGCAAAATACACAACGTAGGTAATATGTACTGTGACAAGTGTAAAATCCATTAAATACGACTTGACTTACATCATAATGCAATGTTATTTCTCAATAAATTTTATGTTTAAACTGTAATAAATGTAGTTTAAGAATTAAATATATATACATATAAATCCTGTTTAAGTAATTTATAATAAGGCGAACTCAAGAATATATAGTCTAATATTTTAAAACGAAAATAAAAAACAATTAGAAAAATTCTTTGAAAGGTCAGTTACTTGAAAAAGATAACGTTTTATATAGAAAGATTTTTCCTTTCTTCATCGCAAATGTGATAATCTGAAGTTAGGTGTCAAGACATTTTGAAAGACGCACTTGCGAGTTTGCTTATTTCTTCATGCCCATGTTATTTCAGCTCGATCAAGTTTCACACCCACCACCTACTCTTTCCTCGAACGTGGTAAAGATATTTGTCTNCCCTCCTCGCTCCGCCCCCAGAATTACTGAAGACTACAGCGATACTGTGCACGTTTACTTTTTTACTTTCAAAAACCCATATTTTCTCTGGTTTTTATTTCAAACTGAAGTTTTATGATAGGATTAGACATAGACGTAGATTTCCGACTATGCTGTTCTATTACTGTAATTTCGTTTCCGGCTGGCTTCTCTGCTGGTAGTTTTGATAAGTGGTATTCCATTCTGATTAATGAGAGTGCCTGTGTTTATGTTTATGTTTCTTACTGCTTGTTCCCGTGCCCAAATATGTTGGACCCTTCCTCAGTTAAGTCACTCGTTTTTAAGGAAAATTGTAATTTCAGAATTGTTTTACAAATTTCCTCCTCGAAGTGACCTTGGCCTGGTTGGGATGATCAATTCCACCTGCTTTCTTCCTCTAAGGTGCCAGCAGTAGTTTGAAGTAAACCGCAGATAGTCAAGTGTAGTCACTGCATTTCTATGCATTCGGCAGTACAATACCGCATTGCTCTTTCGAATTTATTCATATGTGTAACTGATGTAAGCAACATTCTTGAGGTATGGAAGTAAATCCTTAAGTGCCGTACTGATTGGGCCGTCACAGTTGATTGATTGGCATCCAACTGAAACAGTAACACAAACTAGATGAAAGTAATAACAGTCATTTGATGGTGCGACTGATATGACCATGCAGGTCCTGTAATCCGCTTGCGCTAGGCGCCTCCACACCTGCTGTGTCAAAAGGAGACATTGACGCCGAGAAAAAAAATTCTGTGCATCAAGCACCCCGATCGTTTCCGGTGGTTCATTCTTGCCCTAGACGTAATCGCTAAAGTTGAAGTATATCGATTTTCGTATTCTTGCACAAGTACTCGACATCATTAGCCCGTCACCAGTACAACTCTCGAAGTCACGTGCTTAAAAGCGAGAAACGTCTTTGTTTATATTTGAATATTCAAAAAATCCATCCATTAATATGAATTAAATATTACAACTAACGTGAGTAGCCTAATAACATCAATAGGAATAACAATTAATTTAATTACCATTTCATTATTAATATTATCAATCTTCTAGTCGCATTAAAACTTAGATAGATCAAGTGTACAAACATCTCAATGCATTAGTGTTCTATCCTAATATCCTACCCATGATCATTTTGATAGTGCTTTTGGCAGAAAAGCAATCCGACATACACGATATTCATGAACCTGGTACACATTTATTACGTACAAGTTTTTCATCGCTAATTTAACACAAGGCTTATGAACTGTAGTCTATTCGCGGTTTCTTCATAATTTTTTATTCAAACCTTTGGAAAATCACCCTATGTACGACGTGATTTGTTGTTTCTTAATATGCTGTGTACCACAATCGTTGTATACTTCTGTTAACATAAAAGTACCATACATTTGGTTAAATTGAACTTTTACTTATGTTTTATCCATAAATTTTAATATTTCATTTATAATTAATAGGAATAAAAACAGGGAGGATATAGGTGCGTGGGTAATGTTCATTTAGAAATAGTTATCATGCAAAATATGATCACAGTGACTGCCCACGAATGCGGTGGACTGTCCCTTTGGTGCCATTTTCTAGACTCGGCTAAGCTTTGTTTGCATCAGGCGGAGGAATATCCTGGAAGTAGAACTCTAGCAGGGATTCTGAAAAGTCGGTAGTAACCGTGGATGGACAATACACAATAACATAACGGTGAATGAAACACATGCAATCTCAGCAACTTCTAAGATGCAAATAACATCTGAGGAACGGAAACTTAGTTCGTATTGCAAATGACGAGCAAAACCAAATAAAGCTTGCATAAACTGTATTTAATTATGGGTTTGCTGATGACAAAGAAATTCTAATAAAGTGTGAATCCCCGACCGCTGGAATCCGCTGGGCTTGCTCTGTCTGCATGGTCGGCGTGATCTGCAAACATCTGAATCCGCCTTTAGGCCGCGATTATATTGAATTAATGTTATACATAAGAATTAATACGTTTTGATTTCATGTGTATATAAAACGTTGTTTTCTTCGAGTCCCATATTATGATGCATCACGTAAGTACGTTAACGTGTTGTACTGAATTAAAATGTCGGGACAAACCTGTTGCTTTTTTCAGTGAAAGTTCTAAAAATTCATTTCATGGGACGTTTTTATCTTACAAGTCTTGTGGCCACAATAACGTATTACAAAGTTTGGCGTTCGTGATGTATTCAAACTCTGTAAACAAGATGATCATAACTCCCATAATGACATGTGCCTGAAAATACAGAAATGTTTTTTTGTGTATATATGGGAATAAATAGTGGGTAATATGCATTGATCCATACAAGAAAATCAAACGGTGTTTGGTAAAGTAATAAAGTTTAGAAGCTAAATAGTGAAGATTATTCAATTTTTGTACCGTAGAAGTAATTAATAAATTGCGACAATGCACAAACTCTCTAAATTGCTACGCATTAATACATGAATTAATCCCGGGTTCACTTATATTACTCTTCCGTCCACTGTTCTTAGAGGAAAAGCTGCTACATGCACTAGGTTAGATACCTTGGTTAATCACGCAAACAGACGATATCGCGGGGGGAAAGAACATGCAAAGCAAAGAGTTAACTTTGTTTTTATTGTGGCTGGCCAGTAAGATCGCGTGGTAGAGAGTTACGTATCACTATAGGTACGTAAATTTCTCAAACAGAATTGCCAGCAGTCGACATTTCTCAGTTCACTACATTCTCGGGCCACAAATGTTTACTTATTGGCTGCTGCCAAGGAGAGAAGCTAGTTTTTATATTCGACGTGGTTGCATGTGATACGGTCACGTCATTTCTTCCTGTTTATCACTGGTTAAGGGGTCGCGTAGGGCGTGTCTAAAACGTGCTGTCCAGTCATGAAAAGAACTACATCATCAGCATTTAATAAATAAATATTTAATTTAAACCCGAAAGGCGTACATAAAGTTTCCAGTATATGTTTCAATTTTTCGGCATTTACCATAGCTGTTGTAGTGTGTAACTCATTCTTTATATACTTGCTAAAGTTATATAAGTTATATGCTACATCATTTTCAATCGGAATGGGTTAAAAATTTTTACAACCTGTAACTTAATGAAAAGTTGGAATTACTGGAAACATGCTAAATAATACAGTTTCATTATATTTGTACTGAAAATATAATTAATACCCTGACTTAAAAGGAATTACGAGTATAACACTCGAAACTTCTAATTCCCCCTGATTTATTTTATTTTAATGGTCATCAATAGCAAACAAAATAGTTAATTCCAGGCAGATTTCAAATCTGTGATCTTGGACAGCGTGAACCTCATAAATAGGCCATCTGTATTTTACTTATGTCTTACAGCCAATTGCTATCGCGTACAAAATTAACATATAGTATATTGGAGTCGTACAGCTGGAAAATAAGAATTTTCCATATCATGGACGGCATTCGTATCCGGAGTTTCAATTTGGTATCGAAGTTTATCGTCTGCAGTTGTAACACTTGTTTCTAAAATTAAAACTGGGATGAAGCTACACTGAAGAGCCAAAAAAACTGGTATAGGCGTGGGTATGCAAATAACAGAGGTATGGAACCAATCAGAGTAACGCGATGCGGTCGACAGCTACATCGGTTACTGCTCTTACAATGGCAGGTTATCAAGATTTAAGTGAGTTTGAACGTGATGTTATAGTCGGTGCACGAGAGATGGCTCATAGCATCTCCGAGAGAGCTATAATATTTGGATGTTCACGTACGACCATTTCACGAGTGTACCGTGAATATCGGGAATCCGGTAAAACATCACATCTTAGACATCGCTGCGGTCGGAAAATTATCTTGAGCGAACGGGACAAACGACGACTGACGAGAATCATTAAACGTGGCAGACGTGCAACCCTTTCTCAAATTGGCGCAGATNGGGGGGGGGAGGCTACACGATATTAGGCAGGTGTAACAGTTTTTTCGGCTCTTCAGTATACCTTATAACAGTAAAGTCGATGCACTGAAAATAAACAAATATTTGGCAGCGTCTAAGTCAACACTATTTTCAAGTAACGATATATCATATTTCGCGTGGTTATTACACGCTTCTCCATCATGAACTCGTCGCCTGACATGCAGTCACGTCTCGTTAACCACTTCTTCCATCACGGTGAGCGACTCACAGGCCGCACAAGCTCGACCGCGATTGCATCATCGACTGGACCAGACGTCCCTGCAAAATTTGTATTCCGAATAACATCAGTCCACCCCTCGGCGGAGTAGATGTATGACACGTTCCGCTGAAGGCAGAAAATTAACTTTCCAGGAAGCGAATCCAATAAATTGTTCTGCGTCTTTGAAGTAACGGCCGTGGCCTTTGAACCGTGACTATCAACACCACGTTACTCGGTGACACGGCGAAAGTTGGGAAAGTCTAAGGAGAGACCAGCTTCGTAGTGGAGTGCTTGTCGCTTGCTTTGAAGTTGTTTCTTGTTTCCACGAAATGTTATACGCGTTCCCCGTCAATTAAAGACGACGAAAGACAATAACGGTGTTCATTTTATTTTTAAGTTAAAAATAAAATATTTGTCCTTACAGATAAATCTCTTGACTGCCTCTAATGCAAGGGGAATCCCCGGCAAAAATATGTTAGCGCCTCAAGGTCATATCTTCTTGTAAGGAAACATTGCGACTGGCCCTCCCGGGTAGATGAGTTTCTGGCAAAATAGAACTGTAACAGTTGGATAGCATTAAACGCAAAGAAAGACAATGGATAAAACTACAGATGCCACTATGTAATTTTTCCTTTCCCTTAAGGAATCTGTGCAGGAAAACCATACAAATGTTGTTTCTAACCATTTATTAATGTATTTATTTCTTTTGAATTATACTATATAGGACAAAAGTAAAAGAGGCTGTTGTGGAAAATTGATTTTTATATTTCCTGGAAGGAAAGTTGCATTACCAGACCCCTTGTTTACTGTGATACACGTATACGCGCAAAACTAATTTTACACACATTTTACTAGGTAGTATCCATACTATCAGTTTTAAGACACTGTTCCTTTATCTCTGAACATAAAATTAGAGTGGTGTTGTACGTGTGTTTATTTAAGCTTTACGGAAAAAACGGCTTGACTTGAATCAATGACACTCTGAATTTTACTATTTTATTCATATGAAGTTGTCGCTGTAAACATTAACTCCTTTAAGTGCTGCCAAATTCTCTCTTCCTATCTCAAATGTCTACAGAGATCAATAAAATTAAATATTTGAACTAGGGAAATTTATTTTAAATATTCCCATTTTGGTGGAAATTTAAAAAGAACACAAAAGTTTCTACTGAATAAAAAGTGTTTAAATCACAGACTAAAAATCAAGTAGATATATTTTTGTCTTTAGAGCATGTTCTCAAAACTAGCTAACGAATTGCTAGCATAATTGACCAATTTAGGTGCTATAAACAGTGACATGTGTTGCTGTTTATGTAATTCTTTCCACCATATCTGCAACTTTATAAATAAATGCGTTTCCTCAGTTTTAATGTATTCTAGTAGCATTCCAGCGCTGCTCCATACTCACCTCGCTCTACCCTCATTGGCTCTCAAGAACTCGATATTAAGAGCCACCGAAATCTCTATACTCACATTCCTCATTCTACATTATATTTCGGAAATTATTTAACCTATTCCCGCCAAATTTGACATGTAAGTAATAAAATAATAGGCCATGTAAACATATCCAATTTTAATTAATAAAAAAGATATCTTCAAAATGGTTGTCAAATAAGTTGTTGCGGTAAATGTGCTATATCCACCATAGTCCTAAACCAAGTTTGACTAAACTTGGTAGGCTGACAGTATCTTTTACAAACAATATCAAAATAGCTACTAAATAATCTCTTTTGTTTGTCATTTTGTAAAATAGTGCCACAGGATATAATAGTTTTCATATCATGTCTCGGGAAACAATAAACCGATTCCTATCAAATTTAGCAAACAAATACAGTAGTAATATAGTTGGCCATCAAAACTGGTTTGTTTTAAGTAGATTCCGATACTTATTTTCAAAATGGGGGCCATATTATTTTAGGTAATTTTTTATATCTACGAAACCCTATAACCAAATGCAACGTTAGTTTGTAACCTGGGGATATATATTACAACCATCAGGTCTGTCTACACAAAGCATATATTATCCCCCATTATTTTTAAACATAGAACCACGCGAATAAATATAAATTTGATGCCATATCCCGGGAAACGATTGGCCGATTCCTACCAAATATGTAAAAAATGTAGTACTGCGGTAACCTTGTAAAATGAAATATTTAAAGTGGGTCAGACACTTATTTTAATATTGCAGCCACATTACTTTTTTAGCTTGGATTTCTATGATAACTTTGTGTGCTGGCAGTATATTTTGCAACCCTCAAATGCGTCTACCCAGAGCTTCTTCTATCCGTCATTTTGTAAGATAGTGCGACATGAATTAAGCAACTTTTATGTCGTAGTCTATCTTGGGAAACAATTAACAGATTTCTACTAAATTTGGAAGACAAGTACTATTGTGATGCTGTATATAAGAAACTATGGTACCAATCTCAACATATTTTTTATGCTGACATTAAATGAGCTAGAAGATAAACTCTTTGGTCCGCCATTCTAAAAGAGGGCACCGCATGGAAGTTAAGCATTAATGCCCTATCTCGGGAAACACGTAACTGATTCCGACCAAATTTAAGTGACAAGTTATACTCTCGTAGTCCATCTAAATTTATACGACTTAAGAGGTTAGACATATATTTTCAATATAACGAGCATTAAAATATATTATTTTAATGTGCCATATGTCCAAAACAATTTCAAACAATCTTTAAATGCTGGCAGTATTTATGATAAACATCAATTGTACTAATAAATAACGTTTTTGTGCGTCATTTTTAAGATAGCAGCACATGACAAAATGGTGCATTTATGCCATATCTAGAGGACCAATCAACTGATTCTCATCCAATTTTACTTTCAAGTATTGCGATGGTAAGCCATGTAAAATTTCCTGTTTGAAAACCGCCAGGCATTTTTTAAATGGAGGCAATAATAATAATAATTTATTTCAGAATCTGATAGCTATTAAAACATTTAACAGGATTCAAACAAACTTTGCATGCTGACAGTATCCATCAGAAACATCAAATATGACAATGGAGAGCCTCTTTTACCCACCTTTTTGTAATATAGTGCTAGGTGAGAAAATGAGACATTTATGCCGTATTTCGGTTACCTGTAAACTACACTCACGCCAAATTTGGTACACATGAAGTACTACAGTAGGCCATGTAAACACATATAATTTATTACATTGGGTCAGAAACCTATCGTCTAAATGGCTTCTCTGTAGGACACTAGATAAATTCTGTCACATATACATAAAAATTCAACCAAATTCAACCAATCCTAGTTGCTGACATTATTTATTGTAACGCCTTAAAAATCATATTTTTATTTGCTTATGTTGATAAGAGTATTTCCACTGTTTTGACGCACACAATATTTATTTACTTATTGTTAGTTTATACACTGGAGAGCCAAAAGAAAAAAAATGGTATAGGAGTGCGAATGCAAATAACAGAGGTACGGTACCAATCAAAGTAACGCTATGCAGTCGGCAGCGCCTATATAAGACACCAAGCGTCTGGCTAAGTTGCTAGATCGGTTACTGCTGCTACAATGGCAGGTTATCAAGATTTAAGTGGGTTTGAACGTGGTGTTACTGTCGGCGCACAAGAGATGGGACATAGCATCTCCGAAGTAGCGATAAAATTTGGATTTTCGTGAAAGGCTATTTCACGCGACATCACTGCACCCAGAAAAAAATCGGGAACGAACGGTACAAACGACGACTGACGAGAATCATTAAACGTGACAGACGTGCAACCTTTCTCAAATTGGTCGCAGATTTCAATGCTGGGGCATCAACAAGTGCCAGCGTGCAAACTACTCAACGGAACATCATTGATATGGGCTTTCGGAGCAGAAGGCCTACTCATGTACCGTTGTTGACTGCACGACACAAAGTTTTACACCTCGCCTGGGCCCGCCAACACGTTGCCTGGTCTGATGAGTCTCGTTTACAATTGTATCGGGCGGATGGACGTGTACGGGTATGGAGACATCTTCATGAATCCATGGACCCTACATGTCAACAGGGGACTGTTCAAGCTGGTGGAGGCTCTGTCATGATATGGGGCGTGTGCAGTTGGCGTGAAATGGGACCCCTGATACGTCTAGATACGACTCTGAAAGGTGACAGATGCATAAGCATCTTGTCCGATCACCTGCACCCATTCATGTCCATTGTGCATTCCGACGGACGTGGACAATTCCAGCAGTACAATACGACACCCCATATGTCGAGAGTTGCTACCGAGTGGCTCCAGGAACACTCTTCTGACTTTAGACACTTCCATTGGCCACCTAAATCACCAGACATGAACATTATTGAGNCCATTGGCCACCTAAATCACCAGACATGAACATAATTGGGCTTATCTGGGTTGCCTTGCAACGTGCTGTTCAGAAGAGATCTCCACCGCCTCGCACTCCTATGAATTTGTGGACTGCAGTGCAGAATTAATGATGTTATTTGCCTCCTGCATACCTTCAGACATTAGTAGAATCAATGCCACGTCGTCTTGCGGCACTTCTGCGTGCTCGCGGGGGCACTACAGGATATTAGGCAGGTTGCCAGTTTTTTTTTGGCTCTTCAGTGTATGTGCCAGCTACCGTTTTAATAACTGTTGTATGATGATAAGAGTTATTATTTTAGAAGTTTTTCAGAATTCTTGCGAAAAGGTTTATGGATGTAGGCCATGAGCTAAGAGCAATATGTTATTTTGGTTGTCCTGGTAAGACATGACGTAATTCGTAATATGTGTTGCAGCCCTCTTGTGTTTGCCGCGAGATATAAAGGTACTCCTTAAGTATGTGGTTGAGAAGATTTCTAGTTATCTGGTTTCCGCCAGGTAGGACGCTGACCCTGTGGGTTTCGGCTGAGTGGAAATTTATTTGATTCGTTAATTTTTGCATCGATTACTGCCTATAGATACAGACTGCTTAATAGCAGCGAAAACGGACTTCAGTACGATTTAAGAAGAAAGTGTGTACGCGCTTCCTACGCGAGTATTAATTTTAATTGAAGGTTGAACGACCGTGGAGTGACAAATGTACTGAGTGAACTAAATAATATGTACAACGAGCCCGAGAGCTTGTCTAGGGTAGAGGATGCATACAGCAGGGCAGTAAGGAGAATGCACAGCGAACCCAGCCTTCATATTAACTGCATGATCCTGCGACGTAATAATATTTGTAGATAAGTAATTTGAGATTTTCGACCGCAGGAGAAAAATAAAAGTTTGTTAAATTTATCTTCTAAATGTCATTTTGAAGCGTCAGTAACGCTATCTTGAAAACTAAAATTTTAGTCGTTCGGTATTTGCCTACGGAGCTCTGATCAGTTTTTTATGTTTTGCTGGGCCTAGTTTAAGAATTTATAATTTAATTATTTTAATTTTACAAGATTTTAAGCAATTTTACCAGTAATAATTGTGTGTGAACTTTTAAAGAGATACCAATGCGAGGGAGGCTCAAGGTTACTGAATGGCCATACAAATCCAAGTTAAATTATAAGACTACACTGCTTTTCTTAATAAATGCACATAAATTTATTAATGCATACTGGTGTGATTTAATTATTCTAATTAAAATTAATTCTCACGAAATTTTACCAATTGTCTGTGGATATTTTATGTAAGTTCTATAGCTTGCAGTAGATTGATTCTATTTTCCTTCCCAGTGTATATACAAACTCCAGGTCAGAGCTCAGTGTTGCACTGAAAAAAAGACTTGTTAGTGGCTACAAAACCGGTTTGGTTGATGCTTTCCAAGGAGAAAATTTTTTGTTAGTAAAAAAACAGAGTGTGGTGCCCAATAGCACGGAGATTGACTAGTACTGAAGCAGTTATGTGCTCACCAACATATTTGTTTATTGAAAAAACGTTTATTGGCGACCATGAAATATTTAGTTAGCAGCTACAGCATTCATGCTATCCATAGTAAAACATTTTTCTGTGACTGCAAAATTACATCCGTTATATTCTGCGGATGCGCTCTGGCATATTCTAAATGGTCACCTTCTGTCTGGTCACGATGCCATATTTGTCTGGGTTCGGTTCTTTGCATCAGGTTACGAACTAATTCATAAGGGATATTTTTAAGTACTTATGAACGAATTATATCATTCCTTTATTCCAAGTAAGTAAATGTTACACGTAAATGATTCCAGAAAATGAAGTTTCCATAAGGTGAAGTATGCAAGCCTTGTCGTGTGTGCTACTTATTAGTTTTTAGATTATATATATATGTACGTGCGTGTGCGTGTGTGTGTATGTGTGTGTGTGTGTGTGTGTGTGTGTGTGTGTGTGTGTGTGTGTGTGTGTGTGTGTGTGTGTGTGTGTGTGNCGAACAAGGTAGCGTACTGGTAACATGCTGAGCTCGCACTCGAAAGGTCTAAGGTTCGAATTCCACTCATGACGACCTAGAGTTTAGTGTTTAATGGTTTTAGACTATACCTTCCTAAGAAAGTCCATAACCCGTAAAACCCATTTGTGAACCTTACTTACCAGTATTACTGCTATAATCGTGGTATTTTCGCTGCGACTAACGAAGACATTTATTGCATACCAACACACTGAATTTATTGGTGACCACAAACGTCATTTTGTAGTTTCCACTAAATACTAGGATAACAAAAAAAAAAAGGCATTGCCACCACAAAATATTTTGTCATGTCAATATTCACAAAATTATTTTGTGATTGCCAAAAAATTTTTTGGGTCACCACAAAACTGTTTTTTTTTTTTCCGGTGTAGGTGTAGAAAAGGAAAACTAACCAAAAATCCTTTTATACTACATATTATACAACACACTTCGTAATTTGGTGCAGTACGTGAGGCCTAAGATCCACTCTACACGTCTCATACACGATTTTACACACCATTCTATGGTGTAAATTATTATCAGAGGTATTATATATGCCTATGAAGAGCCTTTCAAGGCATTTTATATTATAGTGCCCGATGATAAAATAAAGATTTTATGCCATATCTTGAGAACCAATCTACCTATTTCCACTTAATTTTTCACCTAAATAGTGCTACTGTAGACCATGTAACATTACATAGCCTACCTAAAGTGGCTCATACATTTATTTTCAAAAGATGTAAATATTTCAGGTCGGTAAACCCTATCATTCTAAAAATTAGACTGATCACAACCGAAGTTGATGATCCAAATCATACCTATGTAATGCAGTGGTTTGCACGAGAGCTTACGGTACGAGTGTTTATAGGTTCGAGTCCCGGGTAAGCCACGTGCGTATTTGTAATTGTCTCACTAGTGTCTCATATGTTTGGTTGCATCTCAAATGGTATCGCTGTCAACAAGATGTCAAGGCCTACATACCATAAAAGCCTTCAAGAACGTGATCAAAATTATTTGCGTCCATGTAGGAGAAAGTATGCTCATTAGTTTTATCGGTAACTTCTTGTTAACTTATCTTGAAAGCGAGCAGTGTGCAAACAATTACTCGATATATTTAATTAGGGCCTAATGCAGCTATATATATTTTTTTTGTTTTTTATGCAGTTAATTCCCTAAATAAGACTGTGTACGCCATGATGAAAATTCCTACAAAGACAGATTTACTGTGGCTCTGTATCTTTATTTCATAACAGTGCATAATTGTGCTAAGAATTTCTCAGCATCAAAATGTACTTGGTGACTTGTTTATTGTGACCTCTCAATTTAATATTACATCGTACTCTTTACTCAAAGTATTGTACTTAAAAAAAACACGCGTTGATAACTTTTTTTATGGTACGTTATACAATTTACATATTTTAGTTTGTTGAACTTTACTAAAATTTTACAGGATAAAAGTTGAAAAAATTATAGATGGTTCCCTATCATATAGTCAAGTGTGTAAACGGTTCAATAATTCCCATAAATATTCTTAATTTAATTCTGTTTACTTATAGCAACAATTGGGGATATATTTATGCAAATAAGAATTCTTAGTTGAACCAGTAAATTCTAAATGTGTCCTAGCTTTTGTACCTAAGAATTTTTAATGCTTGAGGAAATAAATTTCATTTTCATTTGTTGTTTTTTAAGTAATTCTTGCAAAATAACTCGTTATTTTTGTTCCAGGCACTAATTGAAAGCAGTGCGAAAAAATTGAATTTGGTTTTTTTTATCAATCACTGGGAGAAAAGTCAGTTTACCCTTAATTCATTATCTCTAATGTAATACCATTTGAGTTTTTTTTTTTCATTTTAAACATTCTATGAGTAAGAACGTCTTTTCAAAAATTGTTCTTAAATATGTACCTGGTTTAATTTTACCTTTAGAAAGTAGCGAACTGTTAAGTAACATGTTTTTTTTATATTTTTGAGGTGCCATTGTATTGTTCCTACTAGTTAGAGGTTGTTTTTGTGTTTTCTTATCTTCACATTTTTTTAAGTCGTGGACATATTTGATATATGAAAATTAGATCCCTCAATAATAATAAGTTTGTATTAATGTATTATTCCACTATTCGTCTTATTGCTTACAAATATGATATGGCTGTTTTAGATTGCCTCTTGCGGTGTTGGGTCGGCGAATTAACCGTGATATTAAACTATTGTAATACATAGTATACAAATCTGTAATACAGATACAGCCTATTGATAATTAAATGTATTGCGTTTTTCTTTAGAATAAATATTTTTGTACCTTTGTTGAGTAAATTTGCGAATTATTGTCATTTCTTATACAGAAAATATGTAGATAAAAAAAAGCCGTTCTCACCTCTAGTGTTTGCTGCAGATCTCTTACATAGTTGCCTTAAACTGTATTAATCAGATATTTAAATCTTTATGGACATTTTTAAAGATTTACAATTATTAAGTTATACATTTTGTTGGATAGTTTTGTTGACGATAGTCGATAAAATTTTCTGACCTCTAGAACAGCATGTTGCCATTTCTATGACGTCCTCTCGATGGGAGAAAGACGTTCTCTACGATATGTGGTGGTACGAAATGGTCACTGACTAGTAAAATACCAGAATGCCGTTCGCCAATCAGTGCCTCCCCACGTGGCAGCCCAGCCAGTAGGAATGATTCACAGCACGTGGTAGCCAATATGGACCATTGACCAGTACAGAGCTTTGCAAAACCAATCGGCCGATGGGTTCACTCACATCAAAGGAACTGCCACAATTCGTTTCTGTGTACTTATCTACTCTGTGACTATTGCTTGGTGCTATTGACAAGGGAATGTGTTTTTATCGTACTGGGAGTAAAAACAACGCTATAACAGTGACATCAGCCAGTTATTTGATCAATCCTGGGGAGAGTTGAAGAGTTGTGCTACTGCTGCTTGAATAATCTGTGAGTGCTGTATAACTATATAATTTAAACGTATCTAGATCAGTAGGACATTATTTAGTGTATGCCGAGGTGATGTGGCACACATGTTAACCCCCCCCCCCCCCCCCCCCCCCCCCCCCCCCCCCCCCCCCCCCCCCCCCCCCCCCCNATTTATGTTCATATATGCAATATATTTGTGACATTCATATACGTGGGGCGCGAGGTAATGATTGAAAGCAGCGCTTCGTACTATAGCATGAAGGAGGTTCGAACCTCGACTGAAAAATTGTTTATTTAAAATAATGGCAAAGCGTAAACGAAACGTTCCGTAGGTGTAAAATACTTTTTGTTATGATAAGCTGTTATAAAGCTTTTGTCTTATTTTTAAGTGATGCAATCACATTTGTTTCAAATAAAAACCTAAATATGGTGTACACTTTTTCAATGTGTGAGTTTAGCAATGCAATGAAACTAACAAGTAGTTTTTTACTGTGTAAAATTACTGCGTGCATTCTAAGCATCGCATGTAAATCAATAAATAAATATCTGTCGTTTTTTTTTAAACCAGTAAGGAAATGAACAGTCAAAAAATTTTATGCAGTATATGTTGTAATGAATCTGGTTGTGTTTGGGACAAGGACTACATTTTAAAGATATATGTAGTAAAATATGAACACCATTACGACGTCTAGCGTTGTTTGTGATGACATATACGAATCAGTCCTGAAAACGTGTGCCCCTAACATAAATGTTTCGAAAATGGCTGTCAATTATGATTAAAATGTTTAAGGTATATTGAAACATAGCATTTTTTTTAAGGTCGTGAGTGTTGACTATAGTGTGAATTTTATGGTTCCATTTAAATAAGTTTAATTATGTTTATAAAAGGACTAAATGCATAATGAATCATATAACATTGAATGGGCTTCCTATTGATATGATATGGTATATGTTAAACTATTATCTTACTCCAGTGGTTACTCAAGGACGACCAACTATGCCAAGTTGGTGGGCCTGACATGTGGGCCTGACATGAGCATACTATGTTTGAAACATTATTTGGGGTAAGGCGACAACTTTCCTATATCCTCGAATCGAACTGCTTTCATGTACTGCTCATAAATACTTTTTAAACAATAATAGCATACCTATGCCTTTAGAAAAATCAATGTGGTGCAAAACATGATCGAAAAACGAGTGTTCATGTTGTCTTATTAGCTTTAGTGAAGCTGCCTTATGTCGTTGGATGGTAAACAAGAAAACCATTGGCTCTGATCAAATGCTCCTCACTCCTGGCGGTCTGCTGAGATCGTCCAGAACTGGTCAGCAGTGTACGGGTTCCTTCATATGCCCATTGTTCGTAACAAAATCTGACTGTGAAATTTTAACATCTTAAATTATGCCATGCCATCCACCCTGTCTCTCACTGCCCTATTATCTGTCTTGCCCTAAACTTTAGGCACGTAATCACATATTCCGACTTCATATTCGTATCCCACTTCAATATACGTGTTTGTGCATATGTCACACGATATATATACATTATATAATTACATTTCCAAGTTTTAAAAATATTAAATAAAATTTAAAGTATAATAATTATTTATAAAATTATTTATAGTTAGCTGTTGTGACGTCATATTCGTAGTTACCTTAAAAATGGCGTCTGTACGGATATCATACTATATACTTGTATTTCCAAATTTTTTAAAACAATAAACAAAATTAATTTATATTACATACACAACTTTTATTTGAAAATACGCACATAAACATAGCTTGTGACGTTATGTTATAATTAGTCTTGAAGAATCAATTATGTAAATATAGTACTTGAAATGCCTACTTTGAAAAATCTTAAATGCATATCTACTAGGGATGTCAAAATACCAATTTTTCTCGATTCCGATTCTTAATACCTACGCAGAAAGTTCACCTCGATTCTAATTACAATTCTAAGAAGAATATTTTTTCAATAATATCTGTTTAACTAAAAAAGAAAAAATATAAACATTTAGTTACTAAGAGTATAACAAAAAATATAAATAAACTTTTACACAAATATGTATTTTTGCTGTATACAGTTTATTACCTGTCAAACATGAAAAATAAACCAAAAACATTCAGATATAACAAGAATGTGATTATAATATATTGTAATGAAATTTTGCCCATATTTGAAGAACGGTTTTACATGTTTTTGTTCAGAAAGACAAATATTTTCAGTCCCTCGGGGTCCAACCTATTACGTTAACTATCACATGTTACACCAGCTGTGCTGAACAGTCTTTCCCTGTGTTGTTTTGATTGATAATTTGTTATTACTTATATTAACATTTTTAACTAGTTGAAAGGAAAAATTGCATTTAAAAGTATGTCTTTGGTGTGGAAACGTTGCGCTGCGAATTACATTCATGAAAATATGGCAACACTGCTGCCTACTCTTTACACCCCGCAGTCCGCACATTACTAACATGGCTGCCCACGTACAAATTGTGATGCTTTCTCACACAATAAACGCGTTTTGCACCCGTTTGTTAATAAATCAGTTTCCATCTGACGTATATGAAATTTAACGGTTGCTTAAATATGTAGGCGTTTCTACGTAGTGTGTAATTTACGATGCCAAATTCTGTATTGCAACAATTCCTGGTTACAGTGCGTAACGAGTTTAGTAAGCCATGGCTACGTGGTTAAACGGTGAAAGCATATGGCAGTGAGCGAGAGTGCGTTGAAAATTAATTCAGTTATATCATACATTTGTTAAGTGCGGGTATCTAAGTTTCCCAGCAAAGTTTACTAATTTAAACTGAAGTGAAGTGCACAGATATTATATAAAAAATGAATTTATCACATTTCGTATATTCAAATGTAAAAAAAAAATGGTGGGTGTTATAACTTTTTTATTATTATTTTCGGACTCAGCAGACCAAAAAACATAAGAATCCGGCAAAATCACTAAAAAAAGTTTTTTTATCGTTTGCATGTTTAATAGTTGTATGCGTGTTTTCAAATTACATACTTGCTTATCACTGCACCAACCCACGGGAAAGGCATAGGTGTAAGCTGCAAAAGTTTAGGTTTACTTTAGTGTTCAAGCTGCGCTGGTATTTACTGAATGAGGATGGAGATACACGAGTTGAAAATCCAATATCAACGCAGTCAAATTCGAACACATGATATCCGTAATGCTACCCTAAAACTGCCCAGTAACCAAAACATGCTTAAGAAGGGCGTGGTAATAAATATATAATAGTTTCGTGAGACGTTTCATTTTAAAGCTGAAATAATACGAGCGAGTTTGTAATCCGTAACACGCTAATAGTTTAAAAGCAATTGCTTGCGATAACGATTAATAGGGTTAAGAATGTATTGGTAAAATATTTTCAAACTTTTTAGGATATCATACATAATTGTTGCATTTTTTTTTTTTCAAAGAAATTGACAGTTCATAAGTATTGATTCTACATTTTTAGAACGTAACTTCGTTCCTTTCAGGCCGGAATCTGTCCTGCTGAATTCTGAACTATTACGCGTGGCAGGAACGTATGATATGTCTTGAAGTGAGAATATTGGTGTCGCTAAGCGCTGGGCGGCGCGCTCAGCGTGTTTCGGTGCGGCTATACATGTGCGCCAAGATGTATGTGCTGTCAGAAACAATTAGGCGTGAAGCTGTGTTTACACTAATAGCCAAACAAACCTCTTCCTTGCTCAGTCCTCGTGCCGAATCTTGCGTCACTGCTTGGGGACTCACAATAGCCAACCCCCTTCGCGGTTGTTTGTTGGTTTTGTTTCTCTTTTATTCTCTCAAATATCTCTTCTTCACGAGGCTTTTCTTTCTTCGCCCTCTCCCCACACACCCTTCCTCCTTCCACGGGCGTTATTTGAGGTGATTGCCATACGAACTCGCCCAAAAGCGCGAGTGTTAACAAAGAAGTTTAATGTCTGAAATTTATGTTAACGGTTTTCAAATATAAGGCACACCTGCTGAAAGGCAACCCGTTACAGGTTTCAAGGTTTTCCAAACTGAATATAACAAGTTATTCTCTTATTCTCTTTAAGGCAGTGCGGTCATTTTGGAGGAAAGTATTATACACGGAAACGAAAGTTTAAGTATATTTCTTGTTCAGAGTATACATTTTTTAAATATACTTCGCAAAATATTTTGGTTAAGAGATATAAGCAGAGCTGCGCCTTCGTTAGAATTCTGGTTATTGATTGCAGTGGCCTGTTATCTTTTAAATGCAAATTCGTTTCCGTAAGTAAACCGTTTATATTATAATTCTTATAATTTTTCCACCAACCGAGATATAAATTTGACGCTTTCGTAACAATTTACTTCAGAAAGGAGTTTTTTTTTTTTTTTTTTTTTTCTCGTTGTCTCTTTTTTCTCCCCCTCCTATATTGCGCACAGTTTATCACCTATTTCGGTGGGTGTATGAATGCGTGCGCATATGAAACGCTAACGACTGCTAGAATTCCTCCTCATTTGTGCTGTAACGAACTACACACTCGGTATTTTTTTTTACCGGTTATCTGCTTGCTACTGCCCTAATAAACACGTTTATAATCTACGTTAAAGCCACTAGCCTATAGTGAATAGTTGCGTTTAAAGAGGGTCTCTGCGTGGTGTCAGTTGCCTCAATCTCCAGAATCTCTCTTCTTTCTTTCAAATCGACAGTATCTTATCAGAGTTTTCATTATCCTATGTCCATAATTCATTCAACTACGTCCCTCCATTTGACTATAAAATAATTTTTTGTTTGTATGAACTATGCTTGAAGTCGATGAAAAGGTAAAGTTCGCCTAAATAGCGGCTAAGGGCTGTGAAAAAATAATAGCAAATTTGGTTTATTCCAGTTGTTAAAATGATAACTCTAATTAATTTCATTCATTAAATATTTCTGCATAGTGATTTTAAGCTGGCAATGGACGAACAACATTTCAAAACAATAACATGCGAAATATCCTCATATGTTTAATATTATTAAAATGACCCTTTCAGAGGAAAATTTACCTCTCGTGTTCGCAATTAACCCACCAATACAAATACGGCCATATTGATTTCTTCATAATCCATTTATGAAAACCTATTTATGGGTGTTTTTGGAGGTAGGAAGTTTTCATATGCCTGAGAAAATCCTGGTTGCAATTCGTGTACCCTTGGGAACAAGTGATTTGCAAAATGTTTTCTGCATTCCAAGAATTTTTTTATCTGCCCCATTGATGGGTCCAACGTCATGGACATATTTTACAGCTTAGATACATACAAAATATTCATCTTTAAGAAATATTGTGTTCCATTTTGATTATTACATAAATACTTAGTAATTTTAATGAATATAAATAGAAATATTTCAATTAATTTTTGTATACACGAGAAGCAGTTTAATTGCTATCTTATTTTTTAACAAAGTTATATTTTTGCTCCGTAATGCAGTATTTTACCAGGTAAGATATGAACATTTTGTTGTTGGTGAGAGCCTTAAAGG
This sequence comes from Clitarchus hookeri, assembly GCA_002778355.1. Taxonomy (NCBI): domain Eukaryota; kingdom Metazoa; phylum Arthropoda; class Insecta; order Phasmatodea; family Phasmatidae; genus Clitarchus; species Clitarchus hookeri. Next base: position 205,272 of record NQII01001088.1, on the reverse strand, counting down.
CGCATCGAAGGCAATGTGCTCTACTGAACAACGCGCAGGTGCCGTAGGGTCAGGTTGTCACCAAATAAAGTAGCAGATTTAGGACATCTTTAAAGGAAAAACCTTTTTTTTTTTTTTTTAATAAGTACATAGATTATTCAATTTTCTTACGTTCCTGCGCGTGTAACGTCTCCTGTGTTATGAGAGCTTGCATTAATTGTAGCGCATTAGAAAATTACATTTAGGAGTCCCCCTTGCCTTTCTTCTCTAGTTTTAGTGTATGATAACGCTAACAAAAAAACCTTGAAAAATTGTATCCAAAAATCAAAAGATTGTAAGTTGTACCTTTTCACGCTTGCATACAATGACGGGACTGCATTTTACTTCATATAATTTCGAATATTTAAATTAAACGAAAGTTTTTTGACCATTGCAAAAAATCCTGCAGATCGCTAAATGTTGAATCGCTTCGCAAATATTGGAAAATTCACATTTTAAATTAAATTGCTAAACGATATGACATTTGTTTTTGTGAAAATATCCTGCATTTTAGACGAATAAGGAATTCAATTTTCAAGTAACCATGTTTATTAAAAGAAATATCTGGAGCCCACCAACGTATAAAAAATATAATGTTCATACTGCTGTGGCTGGAAACACGTTGAGTATGAATTACGCTACAGAATGCCTATCCAATAATATATTAGGATCAGAGCTTCATGTCCCGCTGTTGCATTCTGCACGGCGAAAATACTGCATGCCAGTTCGCTGCCACGTTCGTAATGGCGATATCGCATTAAAAACGGAGGCCATCTTGAACAGTGTGATTATTTCATTTCCTCTCAATTCATATTAGAGAAAAAACTTACGTAGGAGGGGTGTCCTTCTACCGGACTCTGAAACCCCAAAAATTACGTTGGTCAAGTGGTAGTTCAAAATGTTGATAAATATGCGGCAATTCTGGCGGGCTGTGATGCACTGTCGCATAATAGACAATGCTACAGAGTCGTCAACATACGTTCCAGTTGTAATGCGAGTTCGTGTTGTTTATTAATGTGCTGTTAATGATACGAGAGTGCCACGCTGTGGACGGTTTAGTATCGGCTGTTCCCTGTTAAGTGAGCATTTCTAAGGTCCTAGGTACCTATTTATTATACGTCATTTTGTATCCTTAAACCACTTTTAAAATAAATATTTCCATTTAAGTAATAAACACAGTGTGTATATTTCACAACTAACGTCCAAGGCTGCAATAAAATTTATTTATTTACTATTAATCCAAATGAGAAGGCTTCAAAAATTGCTCACTTTACAGTTGAAATAACCTACAGCATGTTAGCAGTTAGCCATTAATTTGTGAATGATCTGGCACAGTGATGCTAGGTTGCGTTACCATTTAGTTGAGGCGTGTGATTGCAGCAATGAATATAAATGATGATGGGGTCTTTTGGAGGTCATTTTAGGGTTCTTTGCGAAGCATGAGGGGTTATTTGCGGAGCAGGATGGGTCATTTGCGGAGAATGATTTCAAGCTCAGCAAAGAATTTGTGTGAAGATAGACGTTAGGAGGCCGTATGATACTTTATCCGCGTTTCCGGGGCTACTTTCATGTGGCACGACAAAAGATGGTTGTATAATCGCTTTTCTTACCCGTGACTCCATCGTCCGATGAAGCAAGTAATTTGCGTTAGCCATCGCCACAGAATAGATAAGTATACTCAAGTTTTGTGGCTTTTAACAACGGGATATTGAGAGATAATAAGTACACAGAAGTGAAAAATCGTGGTGGTTACTTTTTATGCAATTACTCGCTTATTGGCTACGCAAGGCTCTAGAAGTGGGCCTTTCGTCTGATTGGCTATTGCTCGCTGCGAAATATTTCCTTATTGGTTGGTCTGTCACCTAGTATGCATGCACGTTACCTGACGCTTATTGCCGAACGGCGTTGCTCCATGTTGCTCGTCAAAGACGCATATTTGCCATTTTTCTGGCGTTTTCCGCTGGAGTTCGCGATAGAGTGGGTTGTTTTCCTTCTGTATTCTTCAGTACTCTGTGCCATCACCCTTCTATTTCCCCTCACACTTCGTGGCACACTCAAACTAAATGATTTCGGCAGCTGGGGAGGAGTGGGTTCTAAGCGCTAGAGTAGCTATTGAGGAGGAGGGGTGATTATCCCCAAGTAGGAGAAATCATATAACCGTTAGCCGTCTATACGATCGCGTGCACACTTGCCCGCAAAACAATGTCAAGTACAAACCTGTAAATCAGCCTCAAATTACACTGTGCCTCGAAGTAGTGATGGCGGCCACGGTAGTGTAGTCCTTCAACGGCTCGCCTCCCACCTAAGCGATCCTGGTTCGATTCCCGGTGGGGTCGCTCCCGGATTTTGGCATGTGGGAATCGTGCCGGATGATGCCGCTTGTCGGCAGGTTTTCTTGGGGATCTCCCATTTCTCGCATCCCATCATTCCGGCGCAGCTCCACATTCACCTCGTTTCACCCTCACCGGCTCTCAGGACCTCGCTGTTAACGGCCCTGCCTACCAAGCCGGCAGCCGCGAACTTCAAATGGGGAATCAATTTAAAAAAAAATTTCTTCTCATTATGCCAATTTTAAAGATAACTTTTTCAAACAAAAAATATTTTCACCCGACTTTAGCAAGAAAATATTGCTACATAAAATTATTTAAAATTTACATATTTAATAATTTTTATATGTGAATGTAAATATTATATTTTATAAAAAATATATTAAACAAAAAAAATTGGCAAGATGTCTTAAGATAGCAACATTCCTTAAGAAATTTATACTTTTTGTATGAAATAGTTAGTTTTAAAATTGACGCAAAGAAAAGGAGTTTTGTAGAAACATTGATTCCCCATTTGAAGTTTGCGGCTGCCGGCTTGGCGGGCAGTGCCGTCTCCACTCACTCACTCGGATTAATTATCAACTGGTCACCTACAGCCGAGAGCTTACATCCCGTCTCTAAGAAAGAAGGGAATCGCAAGGGACGGGAGGAAGGGAGGGGACGGTGTGACCTTGGGTATTCCACATACTTTTCGGATGCACGCTTGTCTCGGTCAAGTCATGTACCCGAGCCTCTCGGAAAGATAACGTGCGATGACTGGAGTACGATACTTTACCTACCGGTCGATGTCGTCACTGAAGAAAGGAAGCGGCTACAGAGCTTTCTCGTGTGTAGGGCTAATTTCTAAAACGTTGCGCGACTCTATTGGGACTTCGTCCTTTCGCAGTACATTCAGTGGTCGCAACTCGCAACACGCTCAACAATTCTACGACTATGAACTCAGCTTCTACTCCGCGTCTACTGAGTCGCAGTGCCTGAAAAAATGCATACAAGCGTACACTGTAAAAAAAAATACTGATAATTCTCCTAACATGTTATGTAAGTTTTTCCCTTACAATTTCTATGGAAATAATATCACATATGAAGCTGCAAATATAGAAATGATCAACGTCGCTTCTATAAAAAGTTAAGACCTTCCCTCCGCATTTTATTCTTTCGTGATGAACAAAGTGTATGAACGTTACCATGGATGCATGGGAGAAAAAAATTACCATTCTTGCTTTGTCACTATACAAATACAATGATGTGGTAAATTGGAGAATAATCTCTTGGTATGTTCGCAATTCATGCTGAAAATACTGAGCAGATAGAACCAACAGCCATTCAAAGAGGTCGCCGCTTCTGCGTTATTAGCGTTATGAGTGGAAATAGTTGAAACGATATCAACCTTTTCCACCCAGATAACGTCCATATTACCCACAATTCTGCGCGCGATGTCCAAGGTGGCAATCATGGCTGCCATCGAAAATCATCTTTTGAGGTTAAGCATTACAATTCATGTGAAGGAAACACGATTTTCGTGACGTGAATCCAAAACCAAATATAAAAAATTGGTTGTCTGTAAAGTCGGTTTACTGACGATAGTTGAACGTGACAACGTCTTAAGAAAATACTGATGGAATGGTAGCATTTTTCAAAAGAAAATTTTAATTTCATTTGTTTAATAGATTTGTATGTATATAGAGAAGGAGGTAATTGGAAATCACAATGAAATTGATCAAGTGAGATTTATTTGTACGCATAAATACAATTATGTCAATTTTTTTTTTTCAATTTAATAGTTTTTACAAGTATAAATGTGCGTTGAGCAATTGTTTTACAACTTTTAAACATGTGTAATATTTAATTTCTTACAATCTGTGTTATTCTGTTGAGAATAGGACGATGATAGGAAAAGTAGGAAATGAAAGGGAGTGTTTCGAGTTTAATGTGTCTTGAAAAAGTCAAATCGATGGTGGTGCCTCCTAGTGTTGTTGAGTTATTAACGTCTGATGCACAATCGACATTAAACATGTCTTTCATGAATTTGATGAATGTTTTTTCGCTCGTTCCGCGCTCTCGCTTGCACTTCAAGCCTTACATGGAACGCCTCAGAGCGAGGATATTTTATTAGAAAATATAAACAGCCTCGTAGTGAAGCTTACAAAAAACGAGTCGCTTCCTGGCAGCTCGTGGGCAAATGAAATAACAACGGTTGGAACTGTGGGTTTGCAGCAACGCAGAAATGATGGTGATGTGTGGATCGGTGTCCCCGAAATCCGCCCAGGACGCCCTACCTGGTCTACGTGATCTGGGATGTTAACTTAATATTTATTACTTTTTGAATCTTACATGAGAAGATGCAGACTTAAATCAGTCCGTCCTGGTTTGATAAATTCAGGAATGCAGTTCTGTATGTAGACTAATAATGTTTGAATTTTAATATAAATTCGTATTGGTAAGTAATATATAAATGGACACAAGCTGGCAAGGATAGCGCCACCTAAGACAAGCGAGTGGAAGGAGGGGCCGTGTTTGAGTGCAGTGAGGTGATGGCGACAGGCGCACGCGACTTGGATGTCGCCTCGTCACGCACGAGCGTGGTGGCAGTGAGACGCCTCCGAAGCTCGACGCCGCTATTGAGCTGCCGGGAGCTCCCTTCATCTTCATTAAGGGAAGCGATGGATGGCGCCGTCCGTCGCGGCTCTCAAACAATATTCCATCTCCTTGAGGCTCCGACAACTCACACATATGTCTTCTGTTGAGAGATCCTCTGTCGAGTGCGCTGGCCGAGAGCTCACCTTCAGGAAGATGGTTCACCCGCAGCCTGCGGCATTACTAAAACAACACCGAGTAGATGTCTAAGCGGTTATGAATTCGCTATAATATTTGCTGCCCCATCGTATTTGCCTTTGTGTCAATAACCACACCGCAGAATAGGCAAGAATACGGAAGTGATATGGTGTAATGGTTGATGTAATAGGGCCGTACCCATAAGCTGATTGGCTGTGTATGGTTGTGGAACGAGCCTTGTGTGTGATTGGCCACTGCGTACTGCGAAAGATTCGCCATTTACTGGGCTGCTCGTTGGAAAGTAGGTTACCCAGCGCTGACTGGCGAAAGGCGTTTCGATATATGTGACGCCATATTGCTGGCGTGTGCGGCTTCAGTTCCCTTTTTTTTCACTTCTGTTTAAATATTATGTGACCACATGACGTCAGATACGACCTTTGTATTAAATTTTTATATATCACGCAGGCAAATGTAATCATGTAGGCTATATTTCTTGTTCTACTGTCTCAGTACAACGATACACTTATTTTCACGACTCTTTGAATTCGTTGTTTCGTGTAAATGTGCGCTACAGAAGCTACGTCGAGCACGATTCCGGATACTGTACGGCTTCTCGAGGTACTCAGAACACTTAAAAAAACACCATGCTAAAATCTACTTTGCTTCTTCCCTTTATGAGTTATTACACCGCATGTAAAATGGATATTTCCTTACTTCGTTGATGAAGCGAAACTGTGAATTTGTGGGGAGCTTGTGGGCGTCACAAGAAAGTGATGTGGAGAATGCTGTACTGCTTCTGTGCTGTACTTCGCCTTTTCAATTTCGAGCATTCGACGGAGCAAGTAGCCATCGACAACGTTAGTGTTCTTTAGCCGTCATGCTGTGTTTGCGTTTGGCTAACGCAACATATCAGTTACTGTGTTTGCTTTGGTGTTGAATGCCTTTGTGGTGGCAAGATGGTGTTATTTTTGGAAGAAATTAACTTTGGTTGTAACGTAGCCGTTCTTACTTAGTTTTTTTCTTTTTAAAGAATTGTGTATAGAACGTTTTTTTAAGAATATTGGCGATTGCCTACACTGTAAACAATTTCTGTATTTGTACAAGAAATTATTTAGCAAGTGGTTGCCAAATATATATTTTTTACACTACAAATAATGTAAATTACATTTCTAAGAACATAGTGGGGAACGTGTGGAACTAATATCGAGATCTAACTAGCAAGTGATGTAGTCTTTGAGTTTATAATAAATATTGAGCTACATTAACAGATTTGTATTTTTCCTTAAATAGTTTGTCGTAAATATACACTATTATATCTGTAGAGTTACAAGAAAATCTTTGGCAAATAGTTTCCAAAGAGTCGTTTGTAACAAGCACAGAAATGTTTTACTGCGTAGTACACCAGGTACACTGATGGTGTACCCAAGTAATGTTGATTGTGGTAAAATTGAAATAATTTCCGCGGTAAGATATCTGTTCCGAGTTAGTAATTTTTTCCCAACTCCGCTTATATGTTAAATACTTTATTAGAGAACACTATTTTATACTGTGTATGTATGGTACCTGTGGCGATGAAATATTAACGTCACGGTGTTGTACAGTATATTTAAAGTTCTTTGCAAATGTGATGGATAGTTCATACAATGTTGCTTAAATCCTGCAACTTTTAGTTATTGTATCAATAGACGCAAGGGCTCGGAGAGCACCCACGTTTAGAGATGGCTGATAAATCACAGTCTGCTACTTTGTCACAGATATTTCGTTGTCACAGATATATCTGTGACAANGTTTAGAGATGGCTGATAAATCACAGTCTGCTACTTTGTCACAGATATTTCGTTGTCACAGATATATCTGTGACAAAGTAAGGTACATTCTACTCAGGCTAGGAACAAAACGAGTTTCCTTATGGGAGAGTTTGGCATAGAGAAAATTTCCGCCGCTAGGTAAGCGTTAGTGTTCCAAAGATGATACTTTAAATTAAAATTTTAAGCTACGGGAATAATAAAAAAAGAGAGATTTAACTTAGTTAAGTAGTTATTTTATATTTTATTTATGATTATTGCAATTATTTTGTTTTTTACGTAGAAAATATAAAAACAATCCGGTACACAATGCGACACTAGTGGTTATCTAGTTGCGAATAATTTTAGCTGCCAAACTGAACGTATTTAGCTTCTCACCCTGCCTATAATAAACCTTAGACGAAGTCATTGAAATATCTGTGGCTGAGGTATCGCATAGTGGCAGGTTAACAGCTTGTGAAACAAACTGTGACANGACGAAGTCATTGAAATATCTGTGGCTGAGGTATCGCATAGTGGCAGGTTAACAGCTTGTGAAACAAACTGTGACAAAAAAGCAGATTCTTTTGTCACAGTTTATTTCAGCTGCTTGTAACATGACGCAGCGTCACAACTAGCCTTACATGTTTACCAAGAGATGGCGGTTGAGAGCTTTTAAACAAACTATTCAATCATTAACCATAGCTTCTGTTTAAAACAGTAGTAAATCTCTTAACATGAATTCCTTTAGTTTCACTTTTATTATGTTTGCTTCCACCTACTGTGTTTTTACAGTTAGTATACAAAACATAGAATGATAATAAATACAATACAATAAATTTTATATATACTTTGATGATATTTTTGGCAAATACAAAATTTCTATTTCTTAGCTAAAGACGCCAGGTGCATGGACTGGCTCTCTCCCTATTTATTTTTGAATATTTAATTATTATTGTTAGCATTCGTTATTTTGTAGATTAACGTGAAGTTATTCAGTGACGAAAATTTTACCACGGAAAATGACAACACCACACAAAAGGAACTTTATTATAAATATTATGCTAAATACAAATGTTCCAAATCAACACTGGTAATGCAATAATCACCACATATTTTTGTTACTGTGACAAAATCGCAGATATAAGTCACAGATATTCTTTTGTGTCACAGTAACAGTTGCCACAAATACTTGTGGGAATCGATTCAGCTCATCTCTACCCACATTTCACGGTATCGTGTGACTGTATGAGGGGCATTTGTCACTTGACACTCTTGAAACACTCACCCTCCATAGTTCAATACTTTTCCTCTTTAATAATATTGACACGTGATTAGTTTTTTTCGGATATATATATATATATATATATGAAGAGAGAGAGAGAGAGAGTGCGAGAAAGAGAGAGATAGAGAGAGGCATATTATNGACGAAGTCATTGAAATATCTGTGGCTGAGGTATCGCATAGTGGCAGGTTAACAGCTTGTGAAACAAACTGTGACATATTGACATATTGACATATTGACATATTGACACGTGATTAGTTTTTTTCGGATATATATATATATATATATGAAGAGAGAGAGAGAGAGAGTGCGAGAAAGAGAGAGATAGAGAGAGGCAAATTATNGATATATATATATATATATATGAAGAGAGAGAGAGAGAGAGTGCGAGAAAGAGAGAGATAGAGAGAGGCAAATTATGTAGCTGAATGTTCTTGAAAAAGTGCCCCCCTTCACGCTGTGAGTGCGCACTTGAACATATAATAACTAACCCCTTATTCTTTTGTCCTCTTTTATGACTGGCGAGTAGCCAACCACGCCACGGCAGAAGGCAAATTAAAAAAGACCACACTACATAGCCAGTATATTTTCCCCTGGTTCGCGAAGGAAATGCGACCACCATTTGTTGCGGTGTGTTAAGGTGGTTTATCTGAACTGCCTTGGGTGGCGGGACAGTCGCGCAGGGTGCCGGGAATAAATCAGCCCTTGCCCGAGACACCGAGATGACTCCCCACCCTGCCCACGCGTGGCTGGGGGTCAACGTGGTGCCCACACACGGACATAGGACGGAACACGGAACCAAGCGCCTAGGCACGCATCTGACAATGTCCACCCAGGGCAGCGGCAGGTGACGGCACCAGTAGGCGTGCCACGGCTCTGGTCACGTAGTAAAGACTGTTCGCGCTAAACTGAAGACTTTTGAAAGCCCTGCTTAAGATATACTTATGTGCACGTTAGGTATCATACCGCCAAATATAAAATCAACGTTACTATGAGCCTCTTCACTTTATCCACGCGTCGGTCAAGTGAAACTGAGAAAATTATCCTAAAAGTAAATATCATCCTAATTTACTCATTCTTACACTCACGTACACTAAAAAAAAGGACAGTATAATAAATAATTCCAGTATTTACAAATGTTTACCCAACACTCATAATTTAACGTAATAACATAGAAAAACTTTCACTACCTCGCAAAAAAAAATTTACTAGGCCTATGCCGGTCAGTGTGCACGATAAAATAAATGCAGGTGCGGACAGAGATATTTTACAAACATTAATTTCAAAAGTGCTTAAATAATAATGAACAGCCTATGCTTAAAAATGGGGCCGCGGTGGTTGAGTGGTTAGCCTGTTCGCTTCCCACCAGAGCAAACCNAATGAACAGCCTATGCTTAAAAATGGGGCCGCGGTGGTTGAGTGGTTAGCCTGTTCGCTTCCCACCAGAGCAAACCCGGTTCAATCCCCGGCCTGGTCACTCCCGAATTCTCGCATGTGGGAATCGTGCCGGACGCTGCCGTTGGTCGGCCGGTTTTCTCGGGGATCTCCCGTTTATCTTGCCCTTTCAACCCAGCGCTGCTCCATACTCACCTCAATTACCCGCATCGTCTCTCAAGACCTCGCGTTTAAGAGCCGCTTAAATTTCCTCACTCACTATACTTAAGAATACAGAGGTTAACGAGCCGCTTGTACCGCAAACTCCAGCTGCACACGCCAGCAAGATGGCGTCANAATGAACAGCCTATGCTTAAAAATGGGGCCGCGGTGGTTGAGTGGTTAGCCTGTTCGCTTCCCACCAGAGCAAACCGGGTTCAATCCCCGGCCTGGTCACTCCCGAATTCTCGCATGTGGGAATCGTGCCGGACGCTGCCGTTGGTCGGCCGGTTTTCTCGGGGATCTCCCGTTTATTTTGCCCTTTCAACCCAGCGCTGCTCCATACTCACCTCAATTACCCGCACCGTCTCTCAAGACCTCGCGTTTAAGAGCCGCTTAAATTTCCTCACTCACCNCAATTACCCGCACCGTCTCTCAAGACCTCGCGTTTAAGAGCCGCTTAAATTTCCTCACTCACTATACTTAAGAATACAGAGGTTAACGAGCCGCTTGTACCGCAAACTCCAGCTGCACACGCCAGCAAGATGGCGTCACTGGCCAGCAACATGTCGTAACGCCGCTCATCACCCAGCGCCTGGTCACAAACTCACCAGTCGGCTGCCCGGCCAATAGCGAAACCTTTAGCATAGCCAATCAGACGCAAGGCACGTTACCAGATCCTCGCGCAGTCATTTAGAGAATGGGTACGCCCACATAGAAGGAACCTCCACTCTATTTCGTTTCTGTGTATAGTCTATTTTCGGTGTCTTTACACTTTTTGAATAAAACCTTTGAAAAATCACCCCGTGTATGACGTGCTTGGGTGTTTCCTAAATACGTTATGTAATACAAGTTTTTTTTTTTTTTTTTTTTTTACTTTTGTTAATACAAAGTTACTTAATTTTTGGTTAATTTTAGTTCTACTTATATTTTGTTTATAAATTGCAATATTTCACTAATAAATAATATGAATAAAAAAAAGAGCGAAAAAAGGTGTGTTAGTAATTGCTAGTAAGGAATAGTTCTTACGAAAAATATTATTACACCGAGTGCACACAAATGCGGTGCATGGTCCCTTTGGTGTAATTTTCTAGACTTGGTTAAGCTTTATTTGCATGAGACCGAGGAATGTCTGAAAGTAGAACTTTAGCAGGTCTTCAGAGAATTGCAAGTAACTGAGAATGGACTATACTTACTATGTGATATGGTAGTGCACGGAAATGAGCACATTTATTCGAGACACACTCCACCCACGNTAATGGACTATACTTACTATGTGATATGGTAGTGCACGGAAATGAGCACATTTATTCGAGACACACTCCACCCACGCATCCCATTCCCTAAATCTCATTTTTCTTTTTCCAAAGTACCAAAACAGCGTATGACGATAGCTGATCAATTGAAAACCTTTAAAATTAACACTTAAAAAAATTAAAAACCTGTCTGTATCCTCCCTAAGGAGGACGGGGCAGCGGTGGTGTAGTTGTTAGACTCCTCGCCTCCCACTTAGGCGAACCGGGTAGCTCCTGGATTTTATCAAGGGGAAATGGCACCGGACGATGCCGCTAATCGGCGGGTTTTCTCGTGATCTCCCGTTTCTCCCACTCCTTCATTCCGTCTCTGCTCCATTCTCATCTCACTTCACTCTCAGCGACTCTCAAGACCTCGGTTATTTCAGTTTAACTTAATGATTGCATGGCTACTAGCCATGAGATGCGGGACAATTTATTTATTTTTTCACGAATCGTAAATACGCAGAATTGAACAAGGATTTCTAAACTCACTGGATATACATTTTTACTGGTTTACATAGAAATAATCATAATATTTTTGCCCAGACTTAATAAGTAAAATTTAATAATAAATGGGTAATTTATAACATCAACTAACGCCTTTATATCCTTTTATGCTACGAGTTTAACAAGTATCGTAATGTAAAGAGCCAGGAAAAGTAGGTTCACACTGAGAAACTGCACAACTCGACAAGGCCGTGTCTGAGAAAAAACGATAACCAGCTGAAGTATCAGCAATACAGTTTTCCATTATTGCCCACAGCTAGAATTTAGTCGGAAGTTTATTTCGGAGCAGATAACCTAAATAAAACTCCCCGAAGTATAAAACAATGTCCAAATAACACAAAATATGTAACGAGCATCATCGAGGGTAGCACGAAAATGAAAACATGCCATGTGTTAATTTGAATAAATTTGAATAATAAAGGTTTTTTCCTTTGGGAAACTATTTGAAATGTAATATTATTCAATAAATTATACCTCTGGGACGCAATAGTACTTATTCATTCAAATGAGTGGGACTTTTAACTTTAAAAAAAATGACTGTACTGAGTTGAGGCAAGCAACAGCGACCTCAGCGGTACCGCTGTGTCAGCAGGGTGGGCCTGGACGCTCATTGGAACACTACTCATGTCGTGGCGGCGTAATTGGCGACGTTGATCGCGTCCCAGCAAGGCGCCGCGCGACGCGGGCTCCTCTGTGGGGGCACGTGACATGTGAGAGTAGTTCCGGGAACTGCTCAACATTCCACCGGCCGGCGTTGGCCGTAGCACCAACTCCCGACGGCACAACAATGCCAACACGGGCTGTTGCAGCACGGGCGGGCGGGAGTCGTGTGCCGTGCGAGGCCGGACAATGCCGCACGTCCACCTGATTTATCGCCGCCGCGTCCGCCACATATCAAGCGGCCTCCTTGTTTACGACTCCACGCGACGAGTTTGGTTAAATACTGCGGCGACGTGTTTACAAATAAACCTCGCGACGGACATAGACGTAGAGATGGCGAGAGAAAGAGAAGGAAAGATACCGGACCACTTTACCGCCTCTGCGACAGTTGCTGACCAGGGCCCCCTTTTAACTCACCCCATTCCCTTGCCTCACCGCAACTTTTAAACCATTTTTGTAGGATTCCTAATTGGTGTTTTTAGTTCAACAAAAAGAATGGGAATTTAAATTAGACAAATATAGCATGACCTTTAACACTGCTATTAATGTAAAGTTTACGGCCTGACATTGGTATTTATTATAAAATCAATTGCCTTACAAAGAGTTTATTAAACTGGGCCAATGTAATAGCATAAAATATGTAGAGTTACTTAGGTAAAATACAGAACAAATTTGTAAACAAAATGTTATTGATAGAATAAATTGTGTGAAGAAATGAGATATTTATCTCAAAAGTGATAGTTGAAAACAATCAAGTTAAAAAAAAAAAAAGTGAAAGAAAAAAGCAATTTTTATAAATGTATGAACTTTATGCTTCAAGCATACAGGATACATAGNGCTAAAAAAAAAAAAAGTGAAAGAAAAAAGCAATTTTTATAAATGTATGAACTTTATGCTTCAAGCATACAGGATACATAGATTGAGTTTAACATGAAAACATAAAATTTACATAAAATTATATTTCCTAACTTTTTACAGGCATAGCTATTCATTCATTAATTATCAAAGCTAATTTTTTAAACTATATAATTTAAAATTGAAAGAAGAAAAGCTAGATTGCTGAGTATTTCCTATCCCATAGTGNCCTAATTTTTTAAACTATATAATTTAAAATTGAAAGAAGAAAAGCTAGATTGCTGAGTCTTTCCTATCCCATAGTGCTTCGAAGGTAATTTTTTATCAGCTTCAGTTTTGAAAATGACTGTTCGGACTTACATAGAGTCATGGGAAGACAAGTACATAATACACACTGTGTACACATCAGGATAAGTTGACGGAAGAGAGCTGTGATCAACTAGTAACAGATCTGCTGATCATCTTTCAAGTTTGCCTTTAAAGGAAGTCTTGACTAAACATATATGAGACAGGAATGTTGGAGACACCTCATCCGGAAACCTTCTAACAAAATCAACTGCTTTGTCGTGGACATATAATTGATTTGCGTTGACAANGGAGACACCTCATCCGGAAACCTTCTAACAAAATCAACTGCTTTGTCGTGGACATATAATTGATTTGCGTTGACAAAAAATTCAGGCTGAATTACTTGATAAGTGTAAAAGACATATTTCCTACACTGCAATCGGTTATCTAATTGAGTGCATAAAGTGTCTACCATTGGGAAAAACACTGTTATTCTGAAGGAATATTCTTGTTCTTGTAACCTCTCGTCCTGACACAATTCCACAAAGTGTTTTTTTTTTTTTGTTTCACCTTACTAATCCTACTCTTGCGAAAACTTTGAGATATTTCCCACTGTTTACAAATTTCTGAAGCTTCTGAGACTAGCTCTCCAAATATGTCGCCCATCTCGATAAGCTAAAGCAGAGCATTCTCCAATAAAACTACAGTCTCACCCTGCAAAGAATTTATTGTTAAGGGACTCTAAAACTTCATGTTGTATTACTAGTAGTAGTACCAAGTTGAAGAATTCAAGCTTTTTCTTTAGTACCCTACCATGATTTCATCTCTCTCGCTCTCTTTTTTTTTTTTGCGCTAGTGAAAGTCATACGGCTGGGGTTCTTCACTACATCACAGAACCTATACTTACGGGCACTTACTGCTTCAAATCTGCCAGTCCAGCGAGTTGGATTTAAATTTCTGAACGTAACTTTAGAAGACCCACTCTGATATATGGTTTTCAACTCTTACCAAAAAATGCAATACGCACTTTGAACGGTTTAAAAAAAAACTGGATATTCTCTCTGTTTCCTCTAACAGCATCGTGCATCACAACGTTAAGGTTATGCGCTGTACAATATACAAAGTAGGCATGTGGGGCTTTATCTTTTATACGTCGTTGCACAGTGTTTTATACTCCACTCATTACGGCTGCTGCATCATATCCTTGACCACGACATTTCTTCAAATCTAAACCTTTCTATTTCAGACACTTAATTACTTCTCCAGCAAGACCTTTTGCTGACTGATCTTTAACCTCTTTAAAAAAGATGAAGACTTAACAGATTTTCAACTGAACAGATTTTCCTCTTTCATAGTTCTTTATTTTCATGTATCTATACACTTCTCTTAACTGGTCAGCCTTAGATACATCTTGGGTTGTATCCAAAATGAGTGAAATAAACAAAGCGTCTCTAAGCTCACAAATAACTTAATCTTTAACTTGTGATGATATTAAGTCGATCAACTCATTTTGAATTTTCGGAGATAGATACTTAAGAGCACCACATGGACGCCGTAGCAATGCTTGCTACACAGGATCCTTACTTTGACAGCAGTTCAATGTCGATAGGAAATTTCTGTTATTACTATGTTCTAGCCTCTCACTGATTTCACGAAAAGCGAGATTGCATGTAGCTAGGGTTAATTTCACATCCAGTATTCTTTCAACTACCTAACGCCATAAGTTTCTTTTGTGCTCATATGTTCTGTCGATTGTCTCATCAACTGTCCCATGTATGCGCCACTACTCATAAACAACTCAAGCACGAGCATGGGTTTTGGATTCTTCATGACTTTTTATACGCTCTGAAAGAAGCTTCCAGTCCCTAACTTCACTGGTCGAAAACCTTTGAGTGTGAGTACTTTCTGTATGTGCTTCCTGTTATTGTTGGGGAAACAACCAACATGGTAGACAGTAAACACAATCAAGCTTCGTTGAGTAGCACAACCAATGTATGTTTAGTTTCAATCCAGCCTTAGTTGTCAAACGGTAATAAATGTTTTAAAAAGATCGACCTTGTCGTGTTTCGTCTCTTGGAAAGGGGCCATCAGTTTGGTGTGGGCCGGCTGCTGTAAGACTACGTTTCATCTCAGGGTCTTTCACAATGTAAGGGAAGGCAACGTACTCTGTAGATTCATCTATGCTTGGTGTATTTTCACTAAAAAAAACATACATTCTCTTTCATCTGATGAGTTGTGCTGGTCTAAGTTTTTATTATTTTTCATCGTGTGGGCATGGTGACACACTGCATTTATCAATGTCTTCTAGACCAGGAGCGGGATGGTTGGAAATTTCATGTATTTTGCTTTCTTCTACCAAACTTTCCACATCTTCTTCTCTTTCTTCATTTTGGTCTTGGTTCTTCTTCAAACTGAAGAGAAAACATGTTTTCAGGAAAAGCTTATGAGAAGGGTTAAAGAAAAGCGTAGGAACCAAACTGTTAAACAGAAATTCCATTTAAACAGACTAGACCTGAACGGAACGGACCTAACAATATGAAATCACGAAAACCATTTCCAGAACCTTGAGTAGGTTCCCAAAATGTTCTCCATATAGATAAAATAATAAAGTTGACTTCCATTAATAAAAAAAAATCAAAATGGCTATTAAGATTACTGAATTTCGTTGTTTTAGTTTTACAAATGTGATATGTCCTTGTATTTATTTAGTTCTACCCAAATACTGTATAACATTTGATATTTTGGTTATTTTACATCTAGCTTGTTTACCTTTTTCATTAATGTCATGGATAATGTCAAATTTATTATTTTTTATTTGCTGATATGAACAAAACTCAAACTTTTTGTATATTTTACGTGTACAGTAAAACCCAGGGAATAAAAAATGTCGTATAATCCTATCACACTTTTCATTAAAATTGATAGTGAAACAATTTTTTTTATCAAGGAAAAAAAAACAAACATTTATGATTTAAAGCAAACAAATGTTTGTCTATTACAAATAGATTGTAATTATATACTAATATTGTGAAATCACAAACTATCCACTAATTTCCATTTTGCTCGTAGCTACACGCAAAGGATATTATAAAAATATGTATAAAAATAGAAACTTGTTGACATATTGCAATACGTTAATAATTAGGTTTTAATTTTTTCCTGTCTAACTATCGCTTCTCTTGGAATCCGTTTGCAGGGGCGGCTCAGAACTAGAGCTGGAAAGCCAAGAAGTTAAGCTCCCTGAGCTTTTCGCTACTTCTGCTGATTACTCTTTCATTGTTTCCTTTTTTGGGCACCTCTGGAGTATGTTTGTTTCATTTTTATTTAAATAAAAATTACCAAGCTCACTTTGTTCACATTTCAACGTCAATATGACACGGTTAGTCAAAATAGAAACGCTAAAAGTAAAACACGTAGTGTCGTAGATAAAAAAAAAAACAGACGCAATGCTGTAAATCACAACACGGTCACGTGCAGTGCAGTACCCTTGCGCCACGTTAACACTCGTCCCATCCACCCGCCACGCCACAACAAACCGTTCACACTCCACAGACGTCGCACTCAGTCCGTTGTTGCCATAATTACGTTTAATTTGCTAATGCTTAACTTTCAAACTATAATAAGTTTTCAAATCAATTTTTTTTCAATTACTTAATTACTTTAATTCAAAACTTGTAAAGTTCGGTTTTGTAAAAATAAAACATGCCTTCTTTGTTTAAGGGCCCGGTGGTAGGTACGGCCCTGTTGTCCACAGTCAACTTGAATTTTTAACTTAAGTTGTGTTCGACATTACCTCGACTTTCATGTTCGCCTTCCAGATAACCGTACAGAAAAAAAAGAGCTACCGACGCCTCAATAGAAGTTCCAGACAGAACCCTTCCACTGCTGGACTATTTCCCTCCTTTATTACTGTTATTCTCTCATCCCTGGACCATGTAGCACAGGAAAGTTGACGGTGCGAGGAATCGGACAGTTATAGTGCTGCCGAAGTCTTTTGAAAAAATCCGGCTCGGCTTCGTTTTGTTAACACCGCGGATTTTAATGAAATGTTACGAGATTTTTACAAAGAAGGTAAAGAAGATAATATAAGTTGAGAGGGTTTGGTCGTCTTTTAAACAGCGAGGTCTTGAGCGCCGGGGACAGTGAAATAAGAAGACGATGGAGAAGCGGCAGAATGCGAGAGCGGGAGAAAGTGAAGTGCCCAGATAAAACCCGCCGGCCAAAGACGAAAATACGGGTGGCCCAGAGTGGAATCGAGCCCGGTTTGCCTTGGTGAAAGGTGAGTAGTTTCGCCCCTACAACACTGCAGCCCCATAAGAAATTAAAGAAAATTGTCATTTGAAGCGGCACATTTACGAGTTCTTCACGGGTGAAGGAGATAGCACTATAGCTCTAAACTACATTTGAAAAATCGTTGCAAATGCTAGCTTTCTTGCTCTTAGAATCTGCGCTTCTTTCCCCTCCCACTCTTGGCGTGAGTATGTGCAGAGCTCGGGTTTAGTTTCCGAAGAGGACGTGAAGTAATCGTTTTTTTATTTCAAACAGCAGTGGCTGTGTAAACCATTTTTGTCATTAAATCATTAGTTCATGTTCAAAATTCAACAAAAAGATGTTATTTATTTTTTATGTATGCGATAAAACTGTAGATGCAAAAATAAAATATTTCTGGAAGTATCTATTAAAAAAGCTTCAAGTTTACTAAAAAGATTTGTAGCTATATTGTTTCCACCAAAAATAGTTAAATTATGTATCTACAATGTTCACGGTTTTTTTATGTCGAAGTAAAAAGACCATAAAGTTATGCCAAATGCATACGTAAATTACCAATGTAACTGTTTTTAAAGCATACTTTAGGGACATAAACTATTTTATAACGTAAAATAGACCATCATGANTTGCTTTCTTCTACCAAACTTTCCACATCTTCTTCTCTTTCTTCATTTTGGTCTTGGTTCTTCTTCAAACTGAAGAGAAAACATGTTTTCAGGAAAAGCTTATGAGAAGGGTTAAAGAAAAGCGTAGGAACCAAACTGTTAAACAGGAATTCCATTTAAACAGACTAGACCTGAACGGAACGGACCTAACCATATAAAATCACGAAAACCATTTCTAGAACCTTGAGTAGGTTCCCAAAATGTTCTCCATATAGATAAAATAATAAAGTTGACTTCCATTAATAAAAAAAATCAAAATGGCGATTAAGATTACTGAATTTCGTTGTTTTAGTTTTACAAATGTGATATGTCCTTGTATTTATTTAGTTCTACCCAAATACTGTATAACATTTGATATTTTGGTTATTTTACATCTACCTTTTTCGTTAATGTCATGGATAATGTCAAATTTATTATTTTTTTATTTGCTGATATGAACAAAACTCAAACTTTTTGTATATTTTACGTGTACAGTAAAACCCAGGGAATAAAAAATTTCGTATAATCCTATCACAATTTTCATTAAAATTGATAGTGAAACAATTTTTTTTATCAAAGAAAAAAAACAAACATTTATGATTTAAAGCAAACAAATGTTTGTATATTACAAATAGATTGTAATTATATACTAATATTGTGAAATCACAAACTATCCACTAATTTCCATTTTGCTCGTAGCTACACGCAAAGGATATTATAAAAATATGTATAAAAATAGAAACTTGTTGACATATTGCAATACGTTAATAATTAGGTTTTAATTTTTTCCTGTCTAACTATCGCTTCTCTTGGAATCCGTTTGCAGGGGCGGCTCAGAACTAGAGCTGGAAAGCCAAGAAGTTAAGCTCCCTGAGCTTTTCGCTACTTCTGCTGATTACTCTTTCATTGTTTCCTTTTTTGGGCACCTCTGGAGTATGTTTGTTTCATTTTTATTTAAATAAAAATTACCAAGCTCACTTTGTTCACATTTCAACGTCAATATGACACGGTTAGTCAAAATAGAAACGCTAAAAGTAAAACACGTAGTGTCGTAGATAAAAAAAAAAACATACGCAATGCTGTAAATCACAACACGGTCACGTGCAGTGCAGTACCCTTGCGCCACGTTAACACTCGTCCCATCCACCCGCCACGCCACAACAAACCGTTCACACTCCACAGACGTCGCACTCAGTCCGTTGTTGCCATAATTACGTTTAATTTGCTAATGCTTAACTTTCAAACTATAATAAGTTTTCAAATCAATTTTTTTTCAATTACTTAATTACTTTAATTCAAAACTTGTAAAGTTCGGTTTTGTAAAAATAAAACATGCCTTCCTTGTTTAAGGGCCCGGTGGTAGGTACGGCCCTGTTGTCCACAGTCAACTTGAATTTTTAACTTAAGTTGTGTTCGACATTACCTCGACTTTCATGTTCGCCTTCCAGATAACCGTACAGAAAAAAAAGAGCTACCGACGCCTCAATAGAAGTTCCAGACAGAACCCTTCCACTGCTGGACTATTTCCCTCCTTTATTACTGTTATTCTCTCATCCCTGGACCATGTAGCACAGGAAAGTTGACGGTGCGAGGAATCGGACAGTTATAGTGCTGCCGATGTCTTTTGAAAAAATCCGGCTCGGCTTCGTTTTGTTAACACCGCGGATTTTAATGAAATGTTACGAGATTTTTACAAAGAAGGTAAAGAAGATAATATAAGTTGAGAGGGTTTGGTCGTCTTTTAAACAGCGAGGTCTTGAGCGCCGGGGACAGTGAAATAAGAAGACGATGGAGAAGCGGCAGAATGCGAGAGCGGGAGAAAGTGAAGTGCCCAGATAAAACCCGCCGGCCAAAGACGAAAATACGGGTGGCCCAGAGTGGAATCGAGCCCGGTTTGCCTTGGTGAAAGGTGAGTAGTTTCGCCCCTACAACACTGCAGCCCCATAAGAAATTAAAGAAAATTGTCATTTGAAGCGGCACATTTACGAGTTCTTCACGGGTGAAGGAGATAGCACTATAGCTCTAAACTACATTTGAAAAATCGTTGCAAATGCTAGCTTTCTTGCTCTTAGAATCTGCGCTTCTTTCCCCTCCCACTCTTGGCGTGAGTATGTGCAGAGCTCGGGTTTAGTTTCCGAAGAGGACGTGAAGTAATCGTTTTTTTTATTTCAAACAGCAGTGGCTGTGTAAACCATTTTTGTCATTAAATCATTAGTTCATGTTCAAAATTCAACAAAAAGATGTTATTTATTTTTTATGTATGCGATAAAACTGTAGATGCAAAAATGAAATATTTCTGGAAGTATCTATTAAAAAAGCTTCAAGTTTACTAAAAAGATTTGTAGCTATATTGTTTCCACCAAAAATAGTTAAATTATGTATCTACAATGTTCACGGTTTTTTTATGTCGAAGTAAAAAGACCATAAAGTTATGCCAAATGCATACGTACATTACCAATGTAACTGTTTTTAAAGCATACTTTAGGGACATAAACTATTTTATAACGTAAAATAGACCATCATGANCATTACCAATGTAACTGTTTTTAAAGCATACTTTAGGGACATAAACTATTTTATAACGTAAAATAGACCATCATGAACTCAAGAAAACACGTGATTGTAATTTTGAATAATAGCTGCGAAACGGTATGCGAGATGCTAGTGGGGATGCAGCAGCTGACCGAAAGTAATCTTATCAACAGGCACAAAACCTACATTCATCTGTTAGACGCTGCAGATGACAAACAAGCAACTGTTCGACATGGCGGCTGATGGGCATCTGGTCGAAATTCCAGCTAACTGACCTTTGACATGTATGGCAGGTCAGCTGATAAACAGGCAGCTGTTAGACTTGCGGCATATTTTCGGGCAAATCTGAATATATGGTGACGAGGTTCATGGTATATCTTATATCTGACATATTCCACGAGCATATTGATGCACTCTCTCAGAAACAATTTGTACAGCAGGACCGAATTATGACAATGCGACAGAAAGGACAATCAAAGAAGCTGCCCAGAATATTGCCAATGCTGTTGTAAGAGGTGAAAATATAAATATTGTAGGGTTTTATTATACTAATATTATGGCACCAAACATATTTATAATGAAATATACATAAAACGAAAAATATATTAAATGCAAAGTATGGCCAATAAGTTTATAAAGACTTGTGAAATATGAGGTTTTCAATGTTTTTATAGAGTAGGAAGAAATGCTATTACTAGACCATAATCGCACACGCAAAGGAATGACTTCATAGTTACTGAGTGGAAACTACTGTGGCGTGGATATTAAACGTGTTTTGAAAACGGCAAACAGATTTTAAAAACATCACCTAACGATTNTGGAAACTACTGTGGCGTGGATATTAAACGTGTTTTGAAAACGGCAAACAGATTTTAAAAACATCACCTAACGATTGATCGCAGAAAAGAAAGTTACCTACGGGAGCAAAGCTGCATAAAATCAGTTTATCTGTTTTTTTTTTTAAACTCAAATGTGATATTAGGTCAAACGAAAACGATCTGATCTTTCAACTAAGTTAGTACATCCGGTGTTGTGCTACCAAGATTAGTGGTGTAGGGCAAATAAAAGAGCGTGAAATTTATGTAGTATGTGTTTTAATCACTTTTTTAAGGAAAAAATCGGTTTTCATGATGAAACTAAAGTTTGTAAAGTGCTCTTGTAGGTAGTGGTTTAAAGACTTTTGTTTTAAAAAAACAGCAAATAAAGTGCATTTGAAAGTTACATGAATTTAATGTAAAATTAAGAAATGTTTTCTGTTTTGGCAGAAAATAACATTGAAATTTAACGCGTATTTTGTTAGAGCTTGCTTAAAGTCTACGGAGATTATGTTTGTTAGATATGCTAAACAATTGAAAAGAATAGTATACAATTATTCACGTGGTTTTGTTTATAAGATATGCCGAACTTTGCAGAAATGTCTTTGCATATATGAATCACAAATGCTAAAAATGCACAACAAAAATTAAAAAAAAAATTACTCGCACACGCTTAAAAAAGAAAAATTCACAGCCAAAAACTAGTGTAATTGAAAATGCAGCAAAGCTGTGGCGAAAGCTGCACGGAAGTCGTTTCTTTGAACCCTTCCACAGTAGTCGCACCGANGAACTTATTACTGTTAGGCTGACGTCGTGCAGGATATCGTTGGCTGTACAAACGTGCATGCTTATCGTAGTCGCTGTGTGACGTTTCTGAACTTATTACTGTTAGGCTGACGTCGTGCAGGATATCGTTGGCTGTACAAACGTGCATCTTCTCTTCCATTTCCTCTCGCCTCTCCAGACACCAACACAATGTCCGTCATCTCCGAATTAGTGAACGATGTCGTGTACCTCTCTTGCAGTAGTGAAACTACGTAATGACAAGCAGTGAGTAACACGCTGCTTTGGCATTGAGGTAGTGCAGCGACAATGTTGTGCAGAGGAAGGGGAAAAAAAGGGGGAATCTGCTAGAACATTCAACAATGTGCGTCTACTATCGCAAGCCCAATTCAGGTAAACAAATCACTGTCTGTAGTACGAAGTTAATGTTTTCTGGTAGGATGTCAGTATTTTCATTGCTACCCATACTTAAGCACGACCCACTAAAACATGTGGTTACAGTATCTGCAGAACGGCTAGAGTTAGATAGTTGCACAGAAACGTTTTTTTTCTTTTTTCTACCCCCTTGCTTCATAATGTGCCACAAAACACAACTAAACATCGATGTGGTGCATTTACTAATTTAATTTATTTGCTGCTTGCTTGTTCTTGGTGATAATTATTCAGCGTGCGACCCCGTATTACAGCCAGTGTGAGAATATTTCTGGGTGAAGGACGTGTTGCCTAACCACCAGGCCATAGTATTGCTACAATTGAAAATTTGTATTCTAAAGAGTTGCAACAATAGTGCATTTTTGGCTAATTACGACGTACTGCTTAAAACGAAGGTATCAAACATCAATTTTACCTCGAGGGAAAAAAGTTTTATGCAATAACTGGGTGCAAACTGCTATTTTGTTTACATTATGGGGGTCAGTACAACGTACCATACATTCGTTTTATCTGCGATCGTGGTTTAATTAATTAGTGGGGACCAAGTTTTATTCCTCTAACGCAATTATTTTTCATAATATACCACATAATATGCTTTTTCTGAAGCCGCCTTTATCGTAGTGATGCAAATGTTAAACTTATTTTTCGGATGTATTTCATAGTTCCAGGTAAGGCCGCTACAGTGTTAAAAACTTAGCATTCAACTTAATGTCCTGGCTTTATGTTTGCTATCAACATGGTTATATTGAATAACGACACAACGGAGCTAGCAAATTTTTAGTATAGAACTCTGTAGTTTACAGTTTTGTAATTCTGAACCTATCGTCTTAACCAAGCTACCGTTTTGCCGAGAACCACTCCAAGGTCACATGGAAGTACTGTGCGTTGGCTTTTACGTGTGTCGATTTTTCATTCCGGTATGTTGAGCCAAGCTCGCGGAAATATTGTCTCGTCAAAAATAAAATTAACTAACAACGACTGCCTAGTTTATGTGTGTGTGTGAGGTTGGAGGGGGGGATGTGCATATGAGCATAAACTCACGAACATAAAAATAGGAATTGTTTTATTTTTTGTTTGAACCACACTTTTCGTATAAAGTCTATCGCTTATTTTAGGAACAGGTGCGTAAAATACTTCAATATTGTTATAAAAACTTAAGTAAAACTGTATAGTAAGTCATTTCAGTGATCTGATAAACGTCAGCATGCCATATGGCATAGACCTAAAGATATTGCAGATATAAGGCAATTTTAGTAATTTCTAAGGCAAAGTTTTTCCATTTCAACTGATCCCGTACCATTATCCGTGGTAGCTCAAGACTGAAAAATTTAGATAAAATTTGATAGGTTCTTCCTCATATACAAAACAAATTTAGTAAAAATTTATAAACGAAGAATTTAGCATAGACCCTCGACACAGATCTCAGAATTATTTATCGGCAGGAGTGTCATTAAACGAATGGACTCTAATCGGACAACGACCCTATGAATTTACATTCTATTTAGGTAACCGGTTTTTCTTAAAGAGCTCACGAGTCTACTAATTTTTGTTACAGTGTCACTGTTATTTTGGTGTCCCTGGAGAACTCTATCAATTTTTGTCACGCCCAATTCTCCAGTGACTAACTTGTTCACTTGCAAAAATTTGTGGAGTGAGTAGCCTAAAAAGGTTTGAAATTTGTAGTATAATCCTTGCATGTGTTTTCATTGAGAGTGTACCTACAACATTAAATAAGCTTATTCCTATCTTTATATGAATCCGTAAACAAGATGTAAGTTACATTACGCTTTATAATGATTATTCGCAAAAATGATACAAGTGCAAAACTAAACTGAATATTAGGCGTAAAATTTTATGCTCATAAAAGTTACAGTGTTTAAATTTATAAAACTTTATAAAGTATTTTCAAGAGACTGGAGATTGTTTTGAAGTTTGTGTGATCCAAAATTAAATAACGATTGTTGTCATAAACAATGAAATAATATTTTTTTTTCAGTGTACAAATCCGTTCAAGCTGAAATGTTATTATAAACAGCCGTGTAAATATCACGTAGAATAAATTCCGCACAATGAATATATTCAGTATTTGCATATCTGCTGACCGCAAGTAGGCCTAACATTTGTTTGTTTTTTGTTTTTTGTTTTGTCGTTATCTGGGACTTTACATAAAACAAAGTTTTGCAGTAGCATAGGTCCAATTATATTTCATTCAAGTTGAATGAAATATAAGCGGACAAGTAAATCTAACTTCTCGTCATGACAAGGATTCCATCGAAATGTCTACGAATATTTTTACAGTCACAACATTTTTTTTTTAATTTTCTACTTGCTTTTTGGAGGATAAAATTTTAAAGAGTAATCGCATCACACTGCCCTTTTGACTGCAGCTATGAGCGGAATTGTGTACAAGTGCGAGGAAGAATAATTTATCCAAAGACTTTTTTCCTCTCTTTGGTATTTCACTCTTGCCTTAGAAGCCAACCATGTTAACATATATCAGACCACACCATGTTGTCGGTATGTAAAATATATTATCCTGTGGTTTCCTGACTTTAACACAGTTTTACACATTATCTGCTGGATAACTCTTTGATGGATATTCTTAGCTTTACCAAACCGTTCGTTTGTTAGGCCATAAGTTCAAATGCGCGCGTATTCATCATAGTAATTAGAAAAAGAGAATTCCTAGAAACGATACGAGATGAACTCCTGAGTAATTTCATGGCGACACGTATAAAGACAGATTGCGTTTCGTCTGTTGAGTTTCGGGGGGCATTAATTAAATCCTGACAGCTGAACCGGTGCCTGGCTTGGAAAATTTATGTTGATATCCGTGTAAAAGGTGGGGTTGGAAACGGAAATCTCGCCGGCGTGTTAACGTGCTCTCGGCGCGTACGGAGTAATTACACGTAGGTGTGAACCGTTAGCCGCTGCTCTTCCTGACTCCGTGGCAGGAACACAGTGAGACTCTGAAGATGTCGCCCGGGGCTAACACTCGGACGTAACGTCAAAAACACATTTTGACGTCTTCAAATTGAACTGATTTCAGAGAAATCTCTTCACATGGTCGTATAACACGCTTTGTTTATTGCACTTGTAAAATACAAGACGCGTAGTAGTGGTAAGGGATAAGTACGTAATTAAGATATATAAAAACAAATAAACAAACATTTATTTACAAACAATGAAATCAGTGTAGACTCTTCACTCAAAAACATTCAATTTTAATATCACTGTTATAATGAAAAATAATATTTTACTGGAATATGTATGTGATATATTATATAAATATAGAATATAGGATATACTTATAAGTAGTAGGAAATAATTCCTTCACGCGATCCTGGTGGCCTGGCAGACTGCTGGGGTGATACGCCGGACATCTTGGAATTCCCTTTTTTTCCCTTTCCCCCTTAACATTTCACTTTTTTCCTACAAAAACGCTTAAAATCACCAGAATTTTCCGTTAAATTCCTCGAATTTCCCTCAAAAAAGCAGACTTTTCCGCAAAAAATGTGTTTTGCACAATGCGGGTGGCACTTGCACAATCCGGCGGAATCCGGAGAAAATTGAGCAAATGCCAACCGGATTGTGCAATAATTTACAAGCACTTCATGCTTGTCATTCCATTCCAGCACCGTCCATATTGTCTGAAGAATGTTCGAGCTCATTGTCCCATCACGCAAATTCTTGGCCTACCTTGTTACAAGCATATATTAGACGACCTGTGTCAAGTACACATATGCTTAGGATAGCAATACAAATCACACATATACATGGTAATTGTACATGAACTAATTACACATATGCTAATCGCGCACACGTCAATCACCCTGCCATCTTGCCTTCGTCCCCCTGCCATCTTGAATTACCGCCCACGTGCGCTCTATCCCTTGGCTTTTCTCATATTCCTTCTGCTCTCCTTTTTTCTCTCTTGCCTTCTGTCATTCCTTTTTATCTCCCACCCCTTTCCTCTCTCTCCCTCTTGTTTTTTACGTCTTCCATCTATAATTACCGCACCTGGCACCAGTCGTCTGCTGTAGGCGGCCATCTTTAATTCTTGCACCCACCACCAGAGTGTGCTAAGTTCTACCGTTCGCAGCAAGGAGCGCTGATACCGATGCGGCCATTTAGTGAGCTGGTAACCACGTCGCCTGCAAGGGCGCGCTAGCATCGGGGAGTTTAGTTCCATCGGTAGCCACTAGGAGGGCTGGAATATTTTTTTGGTTGGTTAATGTTTCGAAACTCAAAAAATACCGGAGGCGTGCGGGATCGTTCCAGCAGCAGACGTGCGTCTTGACCACAAGACTACTGCGATATCTACGAAGAAAAAGGATATTTAATGTCGAATACATATATAGTTATTACCATCCCAGCGTTCAGAAAAATATTTGTACGGGCCCCGACTTAATATAAAAAAAAAAATCGCCATTTTATGAAGAGTGTTAGGAGTAAAAACAAAGTAAATACTCGCATCGGCCAACGCAATAAACTTGACACAATGAAAAAGAGGATCTTTAGTCTTGAATACACATAGAAAAAACTGTAGGAATAGCGTGCATGCACACACATTTTATAAATATATGTTTAAAAGATATATATAAAATTAATAGCACTTGTACTATGCCTAATCCGATCCGCGAGATCGCTGGCAACTAATTAAAAACTACATTCGCATGTAACATGCATGAATACATACACACATAATTGTGCTGCGACGCACATATGCGGCGATCACGTGTGAGCGCACGCGTACCTCTGTATTTCCAACTTGTCCGTGCATTCCGCGCGGCACGAAGCGAATCGTACCAACTCACGCTATCCTAGAGTCGTAACGAGCGCGCGCGTCAAGTACGCCTTAAGTCAACTTATACTCATAGTTGACTGTAATTTCCGAACTGTTTAAGATACAGCTACCAAATTCATAACATAGGCATCACCACCAGCGTCGAACAGGGCCACCGGGTCAAACACGCCCTAATCCCACTTATTAGAATAGTTGCCCATAATTTCTCACTCACGAGGGATATTGCCACCAAATTCATATTATGGACATCGCATACAACGGCGAACAGGGAGATAATGTCAAACACACCCAAATTCCTTTTATAAGAATAGTTTCCCACAATTTCCCACCCAACGAAGCTATAGGCACCAAATTCATATCATAGACTTCACCTCCGATGAAGAACATGGCAATAGGGTCAAATATACATTAAGGCCTCTTATATGCATTAACAACCACCAAATCCCATCCACCGAAGCTATAACCACCGATTTCATAACATAGGCATCACCGCCGACAACGAACAGGGTGACTGGGTCAAGTAAGCCCTAAGCCCTCAGCCCTCTTATAAGCATAGTTCACAACCATTTACCATCTTCTAAAGCCATATGTGTACTCGTACATCAAATTTAAATCATATGTATCTCTCCCGACATCAAACAAGGCTGCAGATTCAATTACACCTTATATCTTCTTACAGGCATACTTAACAGACATTTCCCATCCGCTGAAGCTATAGCCACCAAATTCACATTATAGGTAGCACACCCGGCAACGAGTAGGGCGGCTAGGTAAAATATATCTCATGCCCTCTTATAAGCATAGTTGGTCACCATTTCCGAACTTGTTCTGGTCATCGCCCTCGCCTACCTCAGCGAGACTCGGGGTACGGGGAGCATTTTGAATTGGACCTGCTGGTCTATAATAGCCGCGAAGGACCTCCGAGTAGACAGTCTGGAGTCTGGAGCCTTGTATGGCCTCAAGCTCTAGGTGTGCAGAGCCAGAGAAGCGACGAGCAGCGAATACAGTGACCAGCAAGAGTGAAGTCTGCGGACTGCGAGCATCGGTACAGCGTAGGGTGAGACTGACGGGAGGGACTACTGAACTGTATGCGTGAGTGACGGACATTTAGAATGATGGTAATAGACAGATTTAGCATGTGTAAATCATACGTGAGACTAAAGTGTCTGTAACCAATATATAGACAGACTTTACTTATAAATGAAATACACATAAAATATTCCGCTAACTGAGAATAACAAGTGATAATAGTACATATGGGGAGTTTAATGTTATAAATAGTAAGTGCATGTATGTTTATAGCATTATAAATAGATTTTTTAAAATGTTGTATTTTTTAATTTTTATTAAGACCTCCATCCCTTACGAGTTCCGATACGCCCAGGGCGATTTAAACAGTATTATAATAGTTTTGAAATAGTTATTCCTTCAAGTCGATCTACAGTTAATCTTATAATATTAATTACTAATTAATTAAAATAATAACATTAAATATATAAAAAATATATTAATAATAATAAAAAATTGTTAGTGAGAAATGCGGGTGCAACCGCACCCCAAGCACCTGCATTACTTCGCCCATGATTCTAACCAACTGTACTATAGACCATTGTGGTCCGAGGTACATGAGAGTGTATTACTTAACACGAATGGCTACTGACAGTCTACATACAAGAGAAAGAAAAGTATTTATCTCTTTTTACTCACCAAATAATGAGCTATCCAATGGTTGTACACAACGCAATTCTTATACTGGTGTTTAAAATGAAAACATGTTGAACGGGAAACGAAAAATTTTACTTCAGGCTACTAAAAATAACTTTTTATTCTAGCACACGCTATCCCTGCGCTCGCGCATCTTAACTCGCTCTGACAGGCGACCTCGTCAATAAGCACGACACACTTCACCCATTCATTGCCAGGTCGAAGCACATCCACAAAATTCAAACTGGTCCAAGGTACAACATGGTCTTGGTACAACGCTCTCTTCTATTACGTAGTAAGACCGAAATATAGTGCAAGTGAAAATATACTACTTAGTACACCTTAATGAATGGCGCGGGTGAAAATACGTAGACTTTCTTTGGTTTGTTGGACACGATAGTGTAGCTTGACACTGAGTGAAACATTGTCATAATATATAGAATTGCTTAACAGACTGAAGCTAAAGTCTGGCTGACATGTGTCGCACAAGACGTCAGGCAAAATGTAATTGGCAGTGTTCATTCAAACATTCTTGTAAAAAATTATCAAGCCTTGCTTGTGTACTCAAATAAGTGGAAACATTGATGCCGAATAGTGAGGCGGCACGTTTGATGTAATAACGCCCACTCGNTGAGGCGGCACGTTTGATGTAATAACGCCCACTCGTTACAAAATAAGGACCATTAATGGTTGAATACATGAGTTTTATTGTGTCCATTAACACTTTCACTAGAAGACCAAAAGAGGAGTTGCTTAAATAATGAACTAACCTTACTTACATGTACAAACGACACATACATTCACGGCTATCCTGGGATTCGAACTAGCAACCTCGTGTGCCGACGCCGTTTTAAGTCCTCTGCAAATCAGTTCACCAACTAGGTAATACCCACCCGAGTGACGGGGTTGTCAGGCGAGACCCACAGCTGTTCGAAACCTCTGAACCTCACGTAAAACAAGATCTTAGGGCGGAGCAAAGCAAAGAGAAGCGAGATGAATGTCACAGTAGGAAACGCTAGCTTATTTCCCACATGCGCAAGTGTGGGCTCTGACCGGCGGGGAATCGAGAGTGACCGCCACACTTCCTACTCATTCATTATTGCGTGATGCTCCAGGAAGGTGTTACAATCGGCTAATTGGCTCTCAACACCTAACCTAACGGCTCGGATATACTTAGAGAAATACTTCACTTTAGGAGCTGGCTCAATAATGTCCTCGTGTAATTTTTTTAGCGTGTTCGATGGTTTTTTACAGGCTCATGCTGATAGAGGGCTCGGGACAATAATTATATTTGTAGTTTTGGCTATCCTGTGTCTTAGTTTAATAAATGGATGACAACTCAAGAGTTCGCTGATCTTAAGGACATTATTGTGAGCTGTTTTTATTAAATAAACATACTGTATTATTTAAAATTAGTTGGCCGCTCTTAAAGACGTATAAACTGCTACGCAGTGATTCCGCCAACTAACATATTACCTTTGCTCTCCAGCCTTATTATTCCGAACACCTCGCTAACAGTAAGTGCAACTTATTGTTTCAATACCAACATCTGTGGCAAAACTTGAACGTTGTACATCCATATGCATCGTTTATAATATTTGGGAAAACATATCCTTTGGAGGAGATAACTATGCCCGTCGCTGTCTCTCGCTCGCCTGATGATTCAACAAATACTACTGGTGTTTCCGCTGAATCACAAACGTAGTGCTCAAGGACAGCGGCGCATTTTAAATGAAGTGTTTTTCTGTTGAAAGATAAAAGTAATAGTGCATTAAATACAGTATAAAATTCTCAATGGAAAGCGAGTCGAAACATCACTTCTTTTTGCGCACTAACGTTGTTATAAAAAAAACACACTGTAAAACGGTAATTTTTGGTAACAGTCTTCATGGTCCGAGTTTTATCACACGAGTCAGTATGGACTGTAAAAGAAATGAATATGCGTGAGGATACGTAGTAAAATAGTCGATTGGCCGGCACGATTGCGCCACGTAACGTCATGACAGTCCACGAGCAACTGACTGCACATCAGGCAACGCAGTCCGGCCAATAGCCGCTTACAGGGAGCCACTGTAGTACGAGGGCGCCTCTGAGCCAGTACCGCGAGACATTCAAATCCAAAATGTCAAATTTAGTAGACATTTCTAACAAAGGTTCAATATTCTGACAGCACTGCATTTTTCACACACACAGGTCACTATAAACACGACTAAACAGTCCCAGTATTGAGAAAGCAATGAATACATTCTTTATTTATCTGTATCTTACATATATTCTTAACATAATTTTCTGCATGTTCTGGTGTACCAAAAGACTCAAATTTGCTGAACAGTTTCTAACATTCGTATACCACTACTTTCAGAAGGTGAATAGTGATAACTTGTTTATGATGCTTTGTTTTTGGTAGACTACTCTTGTGTTAAAGTCGTTGCTGCGTTGTAAAAAATTAATGTATGTTTACACATACAAACATTTGGTAATATTACATTTTTGTTGTGTAATTACATAAAACTAAGGTACTTTAAAAAAAATTCTCGTTAGATGTTTTAAAAATGGCTGTCAACCCTTTTCNATTAATGTATGTTTACACATACAAACATTTGGTAATATTACATTTTTGTTGTGTAATTACATAAAACTAAGGTACTTAAAAAAAAATTCTCGTTAGATGTTTTAAAAATGGCTGTCAACCCTTTTAAACTGCTGAGTGGCCGTCCTACAGCTTCTATAGGATACAATGATAATTTCTGAAAGTATTTCTAATTTTCATTACNAAACTGCTGAGTGGCCGTCCTACAGCTTCTATAGGATACAATGAGAATTTCTGAAAGTATTTCTAATTTTCATTACTCAGTCTATTGCGCGAGTTTTATCCACGTGTACAAATGAACATTGTAGTGAACCTAATGAAAAATATATCTTGCGTTAGTCAAACGATTCCGTGATATCGTTAAAAAATATATTACGTCGATCGATCCTTACAAAAATAAGTAAAATACAAAAGCAAACTCAGTGGGTACCAGCTTGTACACAATACAGTACGCCTTTAACAAGACGAAAATATATGGTACTATTACTGCTTGTGTTTGGCTGGAAACTTCACTGGAAGTACGCCAGCTAATATACAGTTAAATTAATTAATCGTGTATCAACTACAATTCGCGACGTGCTGGAGGATTTGATTATCCTTCTCTCTTTCCCTATCATTTTTCTCTTTTTCTTGTCACGTACGTACAGATTCACAGCTAAGCTCTCTGTCCTGCACTGTTCGCATCAACTGCGTGACATTTAGGGTGGCCAGGCAGGCGCGCGTGTATGTAACGTGGGAGGGCGATGTCCATGGAGAGTCGCCCAACCCCCAGGTAGCTGATTCCCTCTGGAGTAGCTGTTGTGCCTGGCAAGCCCTCCGCTTTCCCCATGCATTTACTAATCCAGATATTGCGCCTGAAAAATATTACTCAATATGAAAAATAGTGGCTTCCAATGTGACGTGTACTCGACTGTACAATAAGCAGAACTCATTAAATAACACAACACACGCTACCGAAATTGTTTGAAAAGTACGATTTATGTTGCGTGTGAATGAACAATGCATATATTTTGTAACACTGGAAAATATATTTTGCTAGAATATACTTAAAAAATCTTTTATTAATTCACTAAATAGGAAACTATTTTCAATGGAAGGTTAAGCGTACTTCCATTCCGGAGGATTCAAAAAGTTCATTTCGAAAACGTCCCCCTTCCCCTTGTCAACATCAATAAATACCTTAGTCGTAATTTCTAAAACGGTAAAGTGAGCACTTTTGAAATAAACCTTTGAAAAANGTCAACATCAATAAATACCTTAGTCGTAATTTCTAAAACGGTAAAGTGAGCACTTTTGAAATAAACCTTTGAAAAATGTCACTGCTCCTACCTGCATATATTTTAACGGGCGCACGGAATGGCATGGGCCCAGTAAAGTTGGTAACGATGATGGCAAAGTAGTTCCATATCTTAAGGTCCAATCTAAACGTNTGAATGGCATGGGCCCAGTAAAGTTGGTAACGATGATGGCAAAGTAGTTCCATATCTTAAGGTCCAATCTAAACGTGTTAGGTATCAATTTTTGATAACTTAAATTATACTTTCTGTTTTTTATGCACCTGAAAGTAAATATTAGCAGGGTCGTAAAATATTTACTTTTCTAATATTTTCAAAAATTTTCACTTGACCGACGCATAAATAAAGTGATGAGGCCCATGGCAGTGTTAATTCTATGTAACGCGGAAGAACACACGACGCGCATACAAGTATATCTTAAACAGGGTTTTCAAAAGTGCTCAATTTAGCGTGAACAGCCTTTATGGCTGTATATTATGAAAAATTAGTAGTAATGTTGACAAATATTTTTAATAATTGANTGAACAGCCTTTATGGCTGTATATTATGAAAAATTAGTAGTAATGTTGACAAATATTTTTAATAATTGATTTAATGCACATCTCGCTCAGGAAGGAAATTTCTCATTTTTATAACAGAAATTAATGTACGTGAAATAATGTATTAAAGGCACACATGTAGCAATATTTTCATGCAAACGATAATAATAAATAATACGATTGTCCTACTTGGTGAAAGTGTTGTGTTTTTAAAGCAACCATTAAAAAAAGCTTAAATTTTGATTTTAAAATATATTTTTATTAGTTGTAATTTTTTTTTAACATTTAAATAAATAAATTCTAGCGAAATATTGTTTCAGTGTTACAAAATATAATCCTGCGTGTTGAACAGACTGGAAGCGCTCCATTACAGTCAAGCAAGAAATATTTTCCCATTCAGACCTACAGTTGTGTACACAATTGTATAGGATTCATAACGCACAGGAATGTTATTTAATTACCGGTGTTTTACATTGAGAAGTTCTGTGTCGAATTACCTTCCCTTGAGAAACTGATTCAATAAAGCTGCTACTGTTCTAGGTTGGTTAATGGTTTGTATTACTATAGCTGAACAGAAGGCCTACAGCCGGTCGGGTTAGGTACTGCACATTTTCTGAAAAGATAACATTTAAAATTACATTCCGTTACCGCACAGACCCCACGTAGTGCAACGCAATTTTTCCATTGCTTGTGTAATGCATGGACACAAAGTAGGTAAGTACACATATACGAAATTGTATGGTGGTTATGTGGGTGTACCCATTCTCTGATAGGCTGCTCAAGGCTATGGGAACGGGCTTTGTGTCTGATTGGCTGCTGCATGCGGCGAAGGGTAACCTGTTGGCTGAGCTGCCGGCTGGAGAGTAGGTCTCGAGGCGCTGATTGGCGAACGGCGCGGCGTTCCGTTCTGCTGACCAGTCATGCCATTTTACTGGCGTGTGTGGATGGAGTTCGCGGTATAACCGGCGGTTTCGTCTCTGTATTATTAAGTACTCGGTGACATGGTAAAATTTCCCGCAAGACAAGCTATATTTCAAAAACTGTAGGGTCATTTACCTATATTGATTGGCTGAAATACTTTTTGATACTTGTAAACTGAATGCACACGAATCACGTAGGAGCCGTGCCGATGTTGCCGTATTCTGAGTGATCTGGTCAAATATGAAAACTCATCAAACAGAGAGCATCCAATGGCAATAGACGAACTGTTGTTGGGTGCTTATAGTNTCTGGTCAAATATGAAAACTCATCAAACAGAGAGCATCCAATGGCAATAGACGAACTGTTGTTGGGTGCTTATAGTTTTCAAGTCTAACATGTACTCATGTTTTATCGCAAAAAGTCACCATAACTTTTCTTATACAACGCCAGCCACGCCTCTTCGAACTTGAAGCACGCAAAACCATCCCACTTTCATTCTGTAATTAATTTTAATGGTTTTGACCCCTTTACTACAAAAAAACATACAAAACAGACCTCTGTTTATTGTTGGTGCATGACGACAATGAAGCCTCCATATTGACACCACTGCCGCGCCGTCATGTAGCATACAAGCTTTGTTCTGCCACACGTCGGTTGTGCGTCACACTGTGCCCCTTTCTCGTATCACCTTACAGAACATTATTAGTGTGTTGCGATTTTTGTCGTATTTTTTAAGTTTTAATTTAACTCGAACTTGTAAATAATACCTACAAAAAAAGGAACAACAAAACATTTTTGCACCATTATTGGAGCTAGTGCCACCATTTACCCAGAGACTGCTCCATAATAGCAATAGTTTATTATTTTATTTTTCTCTTTTTTCGTGTGACGCTGTCGTATGACAAGTCCAGTAACTGGACGCCGTCAATCCCCTTTCCAAAAAATGAGCGTCATCTATGGTATCAAAAGGGTAAAGAAGGGAGGGGGTGGAGAGAGAAGTGAGTGAGTGAAGAGATTTGGGCGGCTCTTTACATCGAGATCTTGAGAGCATACGACAATGAAGCGAGATGAGTATGAAGCAGCACCGGAATGAAAGGGCAGGGGACATGAGATATCCCCATCGTCCGGCACGATTCCCACATGCGAAAATTCGGGAGTGGTCCGGCCGGAGATTTAGCCCGGTCCACCTTAGTGGGAGGCGAGTAGGCTAACCGCTCAGCCACCGTGGCCCCAGAGGAAAGAGAATGGGCATGGCTAGAGAAATGCAAATTTCACGTTGTGGCGCGATTTTACTGGCGAGTGTAGACGGAGCACACGGTATACATAGTTATTTTACAGCCAGCCGCCATCAGACGCAGAGTCCTGCGTCGACCCGAGAAGGAGGGACGTCGAGACGAGTCACCGAGGCGCCCGTGACAGGACGAGAGCAGTTCCAGCTCACCGGACCTCATCTGCAGGAACAACTACCAGCACAGCAAGCCAGATAAGTACAGTCATCCAGCGAGTGTGAAGGACCTTTAGTAGTTATCCCGCAGTGTGAAGGATCTTTTAGAATCATCCAACAAGTGCGACGAAGATCCCCCACCCCCCCTTTTACGACGCGAATTGTACGGAGCATACGTAGAAAAGGGAGGGAGTTGTCTCAAGGGTTCATGTATCAATTCACATGTTCATGCAACAATAAAACCTCGATTTGTGAAATATGAATTATCCTGTATTCATTCATTAGTGAATTGGACCATTAAACAACAGTGTCGAAGCATTCCTACGCCCGATCACTGAGGACTAGTATTAAGTGTTGGCGCCTCACGCCACAGAACAGATTACAACACCTACGTCCAAACCTCAGCTTTGGCAGGTGTCAATTTATTAGTTGCGTTGAGGTTTTTAACTGAGTGAATTAATGCAAATTGTAGAAAACAGANGCT
Organism: Clitarchus hookeri; assembly: GCA_002778355.1. Taxonomy (NCBI): domain Eukaryota; kingdom Metazoa; phylum Arthropoda; class Insecta; order Phasmatodea; family Phasmatidae; genus Clitarchus; species Clitarchus hookeri. The sequence continues at coordinate 168,629 of NQII01001088.1, read as the reverse complement.
TTGGCAGGTGTCAATTTATTAGTTGCGTTGAGGTTTTTAACTGAGTGAATTAATGCAAATTGTAGAAAACAGATCTGTATAGTTTTTTTTACAATTGTAAGTCAATAAGGTAATTGAAATAGTTGTTGAATTCCTTAAAACATCCATACCATACGTACCAAGTAATGCCCAGGCACATTTAACAATATGAACGTACCTATTCCTCTCTCATTATGTTAGCATTGCTGCAGTAAAGAAGTTATAATTATTGTTATAAGTGTTATTCAGTTTGCTCCACTTGGAGGACTCTGTACAAAAACAACACTTAAAGTATGGACATAATCATCTATAAGTTAGACACCAGTAAAATTCGCGTCTCTTTAAAGCTATCAAACAGCAAATGAAGGAATGATAGCGAGCCAAGTATACAGACTGCGAAATCCAGCCTACAAGCGATTGAACGCGCGAATTTTCACAGCCACTACTGATAACGTTGTCTTCTTGCCTGTAAAGGTTTTTAACTGTCCGTACAGTATTTGATGTGAGTGACCTCATGCGAGCCAACGACGTCGACGGAAGAAGCTGTGGACGGCGTTGATGGACGCCAGACCGGAACAAGCATCAGTGGCGTGTCTGCCACGACGCCTCTACGTCGTAAACGGAGCTCGACACGGGTCCTAAATGCCGCCTAATAGCTCCGGCGTCACGTGGTGCTTCACACGGCCCGAGTTTTACGACGGAACCTTAAAGCGCTCCCTACAACATCATTCAGCGTTCAGCGCTTTATAGGAGCTGTAAAGGCGATAGCGCTTTCGCACCGGCTGAGAGTTATTTAGAAACTCTGGAGGGAGAGTCGGAAAAGCTTTCGATGGCCGCCGCGTCAGAGCCGGTGGTCAACTTTGTCTGTAGGGAGTGGTTACTCTGCCAAGAGGACCAACAATGGTGCAGCCCTGGCGTCTCTGCGAAGTGTCTCATGGCCGATGTCGAGGTGTTTCACCACTATAAAACTCATATTTGTAAGTGCCACATAGCTGGGGGTTGCTTAAAGAAACAAGTTGCAAATATTCTCGTGTTGGTAGTGTTGCGCTATGGTAATGTGACTAAACGAGCCAATAAAAATTAATACCGAAGGAAAAAAAAATTTCCACTGAAATGTTGTATTTACTTTCGTAATGAGCAAACGAATCCTAACCAAAAATTTGTTTCATAATGGAAAATAAGGGTTTATAGTTTGCCTGACAAAGGTTAAGAAACAATGCAAATATATGTCACTGCTTATACGAAAAATATATGTGTATTCCATTCGTTCAACTCACTGCGTTTACCGGAATTTTTTAATTCAAAATTATGAATGTGAATAGATAAGTTTTTAATTTTTTGAGGCTACTTTATTATCGTGGAGGTGCTGTGTTACAATTCTGTGATATTTTGTGATCGCTTTTTTATTAATCATCAAGTGCCAAATGTAATTTTTGGCAGCGAAAAATACAACGATCCATATAGGCCTCGGCTGTTTTTTGACTAGTCATAAGTTAAACTGTTATATATTTTACCTACGGTACTCGTGTATTGTTCTACACTCTTTGCATATATATATATATACACGTAGCTTTCTACAATCATTTATAAATACAATGCTTCATAAAAAGTAATAAGTTAGATCTTACACACATTTTAAAATGAACCTGTTGTCTTATTTAGGCACTGATTGAATATTCCCTAAAAGTAATGTTTATTCCGTGCAAAGCCTTACTAAATTATGTTCCAGAAAATTACCAAAAATCGTATTGCCCTCAGAAAGTAACACTGGGCCTACATTTACTACAAGACCATCGTGAACTTTTCTACTTATTAGAACTGTTTTATGTTTTATGTACGACATAACTGCTGTGTTTAAAAATTCGGCACGATGCAATGNACCATCGTGAACTTTTCTACTTATTAGAACTGTTTTATGTTTTATGTACGACATAACTGCTGTGTTTAAAAATTCGGTACAAGTTTCGTTTGAAGTTAGTAAAGGCATTTATTTCTAAAAGACTTTTTCAGAGACAGTATTGATTGACCTTAGTTGCGATTTCGAAATCCGCATTTCTGATGTAAATCCAAACTTGCATACGTTCACGATGCATCCTTTATACACGATGCAATCNGTGTTTAAAAATTCGGCACGATGCAATGTTTCACCGATAATATTTCAAGCAATTATACACTGTGATGAAAATGCATCTCCCCATTTAGGATAGGATGATTAATTAATATCTTGACTTTCATCACTAACCAAAATTGAACTTTCTGAACTTGTGATAGATTGTTGATAATCGCATTGGCGATATTCATGTGCAATTTAAAAACGCCGAGTGCCGAAATTTGATTAAATATGTTTATCACCACAGTCACGCCTATATGAAATATTTAATTGGGCTCTAGTCAACTTATATTTTTAATTCAAAACAAAGTCAATTTATGCCGAACTTGTAATAAAAATTTCTCGTGTAGAAAAACCAAAGAATAAATGCGTTATATAATGTCCAATCTCAAATTTAATCAAAGAAGTCATATTTTTAAATATCTTACATATAGGCCTAATGTCTGAGACACATTTTCGCCGTAAAAATTACATACCTTTAATAGAACTTAAGGAAAATGTGACGGAGTCGTATGCAGCGTAGTGAAGGCAAGCAATGTTCCCATTTATTTGAAATACTTATGTGGCTTGTGCGTATTCAATAAAATCATATTTTATCAATCAGCTACCTGCCTACTAATATTCAATTTACAATGTATGTATTGACTTTGCTTCTTCTAAATACCATGGAAATGCACATACTAACCAAATGTGTGCCTGAAACGAGTTTTAGCTCACATTGTATTGTTTTCGACCATCGTCTTAAATGCATAGTGCATTTGCAATTCAGCAAAATGTACTTGCATCCAGCCTCAATAACTTTGATACTGTTTAACTTCGTAATTTATTTACTAAGAAATTGAATTACAAACGTAAATGCTGTATAACAAATTTATGGTTATCCCTACACAATTTTTCCAGTAGCAGCCATTTTCCTTTTGGTTTACTTCTTGGTTAAGGGGCTCCTATGGATTAGAGTGTCCAATTTTGGGCCACTAAATTAAGGGCTACCTGGCGCTTTATAAGGGTCACTTAAAGTTGGTGAAACAGTCTGCATCCTTAAGTGCTACTTACTGTCGATTTAAGAAACCCTTCTACAGATAACGAGAGCTCTGTATAAAGAAGAGTATAGCAATTGATTGTCCGAGTGGATGCCACCAATAGCGCGCGGTGATTGGCTGAGACGTAACCCGACGCTATCTTGTCGCAAACGGAGCTACGTGGAATAATTCAGTTGTAATGGGAAAAACACGTCTTGCGCTTCTAAATTGATAACTATGCCAAGTTTTTGCGCTAATAGGTGTAATACCTGAGCTGAAAACGGTGTATTTAATGTTTCACCGGCTACCTTCAGACGAAAGAATTGCCGAAAGAAGAGCAATTGGGGGTTCAAAAATTCGAATAATAGGTTCCACACCAGGAATCAGTGATTCTCTTTGTTGGGCAAAGTATCAGAATCACGCATTAACTTTATTTAAGTGTCTACTGCATATCGTATATCAATGTGCATGAGCTTATTATTTTTAATTTTAAGGTATATATCATCTCTGTATCAAAAATGTGTTTTACATATAAGCATAATGCTTATACCCTGTTACTTGCGTAAAATTAAAATGATTTGTGTATAACATGCACAATAAATACAGCAAATGTTTGATGAGTCATCTTAGAGCTCTCGTTGGTTCTCTGTATTTAATCTGTCACCGATTTATTTTTACATCACGTCATGTTACAAACAAAACTTGGATTGCGTAATGACTGTGGCAGTTTATAGTTGTCTTGTTCGTCGCAATTTGAAGACGTTGCATTTCATTCTCGCCTAATGCCTCCATATAGATTCAGAATAATACTCAGAATTGTGAACTGGATATTGTTGCAATTAAAACTTATATTCAACAGGAATATAGTATAACTTTAGTATAGATTACAACTACATTGTTTAACCTTTAAATTGGTTCATGTATTATTATTTATTTTTAATAATTGTAAAAACATTAAATTGTCGAAGGAAAATAATTTTCTTAACTTTGTCATAGGTTAGCTGAGTATGTACAGTATTACGTCCGTAAAAAGTACCTTTTTCTGTAGCTGCGATGCATATACATAAACCGCAGCGACACGTAAAATATTTCACCCGCCTCGTAGAAACTATTGAACTTACAAAGGATTTGTTTGTAGCCACTTAAATCTAATATATATTGCTTTAGGCTTCGGTAGTGTAAATATAGAATTTTCCGCAAAACTTTCTATTTTAGGGCAATTTTAACATTCTGTGTTCCAGCGGGTTTTTCGATAAAAATTAGTTGTGAGGTATTTTATTTTTTACAGGTCAACCGTAACGAGTGGATGAAATATGACAATTCCATAGGAATCCTCACGATGTATAAGACTAGTGGAGAAATTTTGATGATATTTTTGACAATAACATTGGAGAAGGAGCGAGTTGAGTGACGAGCTGCGTCCGCTCTGTCACTGCTAGCGGTGCGCTCCGCGAGTCTGGATGTGGACAAGGTGGCAGCGACTGGTTAGATGGTCATACTTTCTATATACAGAGCTATACAGGTAACCTCGTAACCAATGGCGGGTCGTGAACGGTTCCAAATGGTGATAATTCTTGCTTACACTGTGCACTTTACCCGTTCAGTGCCGAAATATTTTACGAGCTCTAGTGTTGCAATTGTTAAATTCTTGAATGTCTGCTGTACCTGTGTCGAGCGTGCTTCTTGCAACCATTGATGAACCAAGTAGTGCGTGTTCACTGGAGTCAGGATTAACTATTCCCAAATGAGAGAAGCAGAAACTTAAATAAATGTGATTACTCGGAAGGAACACCAACCAACGGTTCCATGTTGTGTAGTGCACACCTTCCTCCATGTTCAACATGTCCTCGGTCACGGACACGGGAACCGAACGCGTTGACCTTTGTGGCACTGGGGAATACCGAACGTATTGTGGCCATTCTGGAGGAAAGTGTCTGTGCAGCCCTTTCACACACAATAAGACCTCAAGTACAGTGAAGTGGAGAGGTTTTGGCTGCCCGTAACAGCGAGGTCTTGAGAGCCGATGCGGGTGAAGCAAGATGACTATGGAGCAGCGCCAGAATGAAGGGGCAGGAGAAACGGCAGATCCGTGAGAAAATCCGGGAGTGACCCGGCCGGCAATTTAACCCTGTTCGCCTTGGTGGGAGGCGAGCGGGCTAACCGCTCAGCCACCGTGGCCCCGAAAAATTCAATAGCGTTAAGTAATATCACTTGTAGCTAATAATGTAGCTGAAGTGGTGTGCCACCAAATTGGCTATGCTACCAACAGTTGAGAAAAGGTATTGGTTAAAAAATACGCTTGTGTATTATTTGGTGTTTTTTTTTCAGTGATACACATTCGACAGAATGCATTTGTTTACTTTGCAACTTATTATGCATTTTAGAACACCAGTTGCACAGACTTCGCAAGCTCAAATATCACCATACTGGTTTCACAAATAGTAAACCGTTTTTAAAGATTTTACACGCAATTATTTGGAAACGAGTTGCTAAAAATTATTGTTTTGTAACACAATAATTGGGGCCACCTGTTTTTCGCGAAAAGATTTACGCGGAGACTAGACTTCAATATCCTGTGTGCACACTTGCAGTCTTCATTTGGCTATTGGCCGCTTGTCTTTGTGTGAAGAGAGTCTGTTACATGAGTGAGCCAATCAGAATTAAGTTTCTCTGATACTCACCGTCCGTTATTCGCAGGCAAACAGATAAGACGCGTAGCAATCAAATTACCTAGTCGCCAAAGTTTTACTGATCTGAAGTGTTTTTAAATACAAGTTGTCCTGACATCTTTTCGCGAAAAACAGTTGTCCCTAACTATAAGTAAGGTGTTACAGGTTTTCAGCGGAATTTCAAATGAAAAGCGGAAATAAAATGGTTATGGTCATCCATGGCAATAAAGAACGTGAATTTGAAACTTAATTTTATGAGAAATTGACGTTTTGTTCCACAATATGTTTTTGCAAATGTTACCAAAGAATTGTTTGTAAAACTATACTATTTTTACTGTGAATACTAAACAAATGTTGACAAACCATTAATAAAAAAAAGGAACAATAACTACAACATATGTAATTTTTAAAGGGGCCGCGGTGGCGTAGTAGCCAGACCACTTGCCTCCTACCCGGTTCGATTCTCGGCGGGGTCACGTCCGGATTTTCGTATGTGGGAATCGTGCCGGACGATGCCGCTGGTCGGTGGATTTTCTCGAGGAACTCCCGTTTCCCCCCGCCCTTGCGTTTCGGCGCTGCTCCATACTCATCTCATCGGCTCTCGAGTCCTTGATGTTAAGAGCCGCTAAACATCTCCACTCCACTCGTTATTTATTATAGGCTACGCACGAACAGAATGTATTCATCAAAATTTCTGTGACATTTTTAAATTCCATACCAAGTTCATATATATAACCTTACTGTTTATTATTTCTTTCTTTGTTAAAATTGGCTATCAGAAAAGCAGTTTATACAATTTTTTTGCAGTAGCTGTATCAGTCATTTATAATAGCTGAGACTAATAAGGAAATATAGGCAATCGTTACGTCCCCATGAGTTGGATTTTGTTCGGTCTCGCTGAATATTTGTTTGAATGATTTCACAATAGAAACAGAATAAAACTACAGTATTTTAACTGAAAGGATTTTGAAAATTGTCCCAGGATTTATGTCAAGCTGGTTTGTCATTTGTTAGCCTTATGTAAAAAACAGTGAGACACTAAAATTCAATAACTTTCATAAACAGTCCATTTTTGTTATGTACTGTCTTTAAAGCTTTTCGTGTGTTCGCAAAAATTACAGTTCAGAAAAAGTTGTTGACTAATTACCCTTGACCTTAGCATTAGACATTTAACAAACGCTTCCCTGCCGTTTCTGTACTTTAGGTGCACTTATTAGGCTATATGATTTCACCTAATAAAAGTGTTTTAAGATGCTGTCGTAAAACGTCAATAATTTCTTCCTAACACATTTCAAAAGTCAGTTTTTAATATGGGAAACGTACAGTACACAATTTTTAAAGACTCCTAGTCCTGATCTAAGATATGGCTATTCGCACTATACCCCTGCTACTGGTTTGCAGAGTTGGAACACGGATGGGTGTTTTTTAAAGCCAGTTTACAAGTTAGATGGTCGTCGTAACCGCATCAACCGCATCTGGGTGAATGAGGAGTTCAACTTGGAAGCCGAGCCACCAGGAAATTATAGAGCATGAGCACATGACGCGAGTTTGACATTTAGAGCGTTACTTTATAGGGGAGGCAGGCGTACAGCAACTCCCCGCGGCCTGCTATAAACGACCGGGTGAAAGTTCATTGGTGACAGCGCGCCGTGCTAAGTGGAAGTACTAGACACTGGCCGTGTTTGTAGCACGGCAAGCTTCACTGCGCTTGCTCTACTGCACGTTCAGCTGGTACTTCGAACAGCAATGTAGCAAGCTCGTCGTTAGACGTGCACTTCAGAAAAAAACCACGAAAAAAATTCCCTACTGCTAACTTCTCGTATGTTTCTAGTGAAATTGGCAGCGATGTACACAAGTTAATTCGATTTTTTCATGTATTAAAAGCTGAAATGTTAAATTTTTTGGATTTTGAGTATGTTTCATTTAATTCTTATTTGTGTTCTGCGCAAAAATTTACCATTTTCGTAACAGTATCCTTTGCTAAAACTGTCACATTTTCCCTTGACTGTCGTGAATGGTGACGTTAATCTTACGTATTGCGAAATAATACAAAACGTACTGAGAGATATATCTTAAACCCTTTAACATCAGCTTAATTTATGGTTTAAGGTGTAGTAAAAATATTTCTTTGATACTGACTGCCCAGAGTTTTTGTTTCGTATCGTCACCACAACCGGTGAGATTTACGCTCGGTGTTCGGCGATAGCGACACGAAATAGTTATAAGTTAGAGTAGTTGCATGGTTTACGAATCAATTGACCACCGGGTAGATGATTGGACACTCAGCCTGGTATGATGTACAATGCCGGCCAGATATTAACTTGCTGTGCATTATGTATGTACACTTGATGCACGAGGCAGTGTCGCCCTTATCGCTCCTGCACCTCTCGGCATCAAATGAAGAAAAAATGCTTCATATAAGCGTAATACTTAAGGTAAAGGACAAGTGGGAGGTAGTGTGATTCTCTGTCGCCCAGAGCGCACTACCAACTGATTTGTAAATACTTCCAAACCATCCGCTAGATGGCACCACAGTCGTATTCACCCCCTCCCCCCCTCCACAAAACCTGCCCATTCTTTCTCAGCCTGCTTGTAATCCATTCTCAGAACCACCGAGAGTCAATGAGCAGGCCAGATCCCCGGCCGCCCACCTCCTAAGTACCGTTGCCTCTAGCAGATTTCTCTCTGCGATAGCAAAAATGTGTTTGAGGAAGCTAGCAGCACGACTCCTAGCAAAGGGAGTAAAACCTGTATCTAATACTCGTTTGCACGTTGGTACAGCTACTGTTTTGCAATAGATATCCAACATATTCTTTTCTTTGATACATTTATATTACTGTCACGAAAGAGATTTATATAAAAATAAAATCTTCATTAGCTTATGCAAGAAAAAATAGATTAACATCGCGTTTCATGCTCATGGAATCATTGCGCAGAATATCCTCCAGGAATTAGCTGAAGGTAACTGATAAATATTAGTCAGGCCTAATAAAACAAATATACTCAAATTATATATACTTGTATTGACGTAACTACGCCAATATTTGCCAATAAAAAAACTTAGCCCATGAAAGAAAATGTTAAAGAGTTATCTCATATAGCCGCATGATATAGGTTTAGTATTAATTAATAATATATTTAAGAAACTTTTATATTTTAATTACTTTATCGTAACTTTATTCACGAAAGAACAGCAAAACGCTTTGCCATAATGTAACAAATGATAAAATGTAAATTAAAAAGTAACACTATAACAATTTATATTTTTCGGGTGTAAATATACCATTACAAAATTTTTGCTAAGATTCCGGGTATGGATTTAAACTATAAAATATTTTTCATTAATGTTTGCATGTCTAAAACAATTTTATTACGTTTTGATTCACAGTACTAACTACGTTTCACGACCACAGCTTTTCTTGCAAAATTGATTTCGTTGTGTATTTTATGTTTCAGCAGTTTCGTATAATATTTAACCTGATATTCTTAGCAATTCTATCAGTTTTCATCTATCTACTTAACTTTTTTTACATAATTTTTTCATAGATATGTAAACGCCTTGATAATTTGATATTTGGTAATAATTATNTTTTTACATAATTTTTTCATAGATATGTAAACGCCTTGATAATTTGATATTTGGTAATAATTATACTTTCTTTTATAAATCATATTTTTATTAAACAACGCGCGAGTATATTTTCAAGTTTCCTACATCATACAAAGGATTATAGACAAATCTGAAGAGGAATGGCGATTCCGGCAGCTACCTAGCTGTCGGATTCATTTTGACACTTCATGGACCGATTCCGGTATACAATTCCGCTACCGAGTGTTCAAAAATTGGCTCTAGGCATTCCGGTAGAGGAATGACGTCTTTCTTCCAGAGGAATAATTCCGATAGTTACAATAATTTGGCCCCAGGTAGAGTTAAACTGCGGTCCGAAACTAGCAATAAATGACACACGTTCGGCCCCAAGACTCGGAGAGCGCTGCGTCGCAGTGACGTCATGGGCCACCCTCCGGAGTACCGTTACTCGAAACAGGCGAGACATCCAATCTTCTCCTCTCGTGGTCTTGGGTTAGCAGTACTCCGCCCATGTGTATGACAACACACATGCCAGTATGGAAGATAGGCACATTGGAAAAGCTAATAATACATTTTTGTTAACCTTTCACTATCGAATACATAAGTTGGGAGCATTTAAGATCCGCTATTTTTACTTGTATATAAAATTATGGCAGTATCATTTGATAATGAAACTTATATTGGCAGTGTTTATTTCCGGGAAAATGACGCAGAATTCTGTTATTTTTCACGATTTTAGTGCATAATGTTTGCACTAAATATCTTGTTCCGTAATTATTTAATGTTAGCAAGTTTTTTTTGTATTTAGAAATGTAGTGAAATTTTTTTTAAAAAACATCGGCCAGGTTTTCTTATCTAATTACATGCNTCACGATTTTAGTGCATAATGTTTGCACTAAATATCTTGTTCCGTAATTATTTAATGTTAGCAAGTTTTTTTTGTAATTAGAAATGTAGTGAAATTTTTTTTAAAAAACATCGGCCAGGTTTTCTTATCTAATTACATGCTGATACAGTAATACTTATAACATTGTGTTAATACGTATTTTGGTAATATTTTGATATGCATTTTACATAAAAATTTCGCAAAATATTTTGTAGCAACGAATGATTGATTGTATTTGATAGACTGTGTAAGTGAGGATTGCGCCCCACCAGACAAAATCGTGCACAAAA
>NQII01001088.1:82000-154403 GCA_002778355.1 Clitarchus hookeri | reverse complement strand
TGGCTGCATGGCAACAGGCATAATAACATACACCTGCAAATGTTGGTTGCTCATAATCGCATTAGTTGCATCACTGTAATTTTTCTAGGCAGCAGCAAATGCTCGTGGCGATAGCCAGAGACACGGGTAGACACGCGCCCCCTCCGCCTCTGCAGGTAGACAGGTGCCCAGAACTCTTCCAACTGTTCACAACCCATTTCCAGGCCTGTTATCGCTCACATCATCACCTCACCCTCCCTGTTCATTCATCTTTCGACATCTTCACGTAGTTCGACTTACTACCACTGCGCTAGGAAGGCAGCAGCTTCCTAGGTATATTATAGAATTTTTATACTTTTCCAAGATTGTACGGTTATTTGTCATGTTATTGTTACTGTGATTGATTTATATGAAATTATACATTAATATCTTTGTCTGATTGCAAAAAAAAAGTTGTATTTGACATTATTTTAAATTTTAAAAATTAATAATTTAGTCAACAGGTGTAATATGTATTGTAAATTATTTTCATAAACTTAACTTTTAGCACACCTATAATATGTTATGTGAATATTTTCTCAGATACAAGCATAGAAAAAATCTGTTAATATGATTGGATTAAGTTTTTTTTAATAAAACTAACTTTGTAATTTATTCAGAGAAGAAAAACACACATTATTAAGTAAAAATGAAAATTTTGGTTCTTAATTAATTAATTTAACCATTAAAGAAACTTAGTACCGTGACGTATTTTACACTAAAAAATATATAATCACTTATCTTTCATATAAAACTCAAACCATATTTTTCTAACTATTTTGAAAATTTGTACAGTACTTTTTAAAGTGTTCTGCATTTACTGTTATGATGGTTGCATCACTATAAGGAGATCCACTTTACTTCTACCTTAAATGTAGAATATTGTGTAACGTTACTTGGCGTACAGCACTGGTTGCTCCTGCTGGCGAGTCAGCCACCGCTGGTCCGACTGTATCCAAAGAATGCGTTGAAGAGCGTCAGAGGACGCACAAATAATCGCTAGAAACCACAAAAATGTTCGTGTTATCTGCAGGTTATACTTTACAATCTTCCTCTGTATGCTCGAGTCGCTTTCGTTTCTTCTCAGCCTGCTTCCACGCTGGAATACCGTTCAACCCTTGACTTGATGGACTTTATTGTGTCCTAATTTTTTTTTGTTGCCTACCTTTTGGCTTACAGCTTCCCAGAGCAGGTCAAATAAACTTTGTTCCAATTGCTGAACTTTACAAAATTCTGGTGTTTCTCCTGTACACAAATCAATCTTCAAACTTTTCTAGTATTTGCCATTTAAGTGACAAAAATACCATAATATCATCTAAGGCCAAATAAATCTGCGAATTTATCAGTCAACAGAAATAACGCCTAACTGCAATGAAAGCCAAACTGAAAACATGAATTCTCAAATGTAATTTCTCACTTATAAAATGCAGAATGCCATGCAGTAAAATGGTGTAAAAATATTCGAAATTTGTTGTTACATGGATTCAAAGACTAAAGAATGTGTGCCTTGATACAAATTTTCATAGAAACTCGGACGAAAGCTTCTACGAAACCCGCTACCTGAGCCTGCATGCAAACAGGTATGGAGATTTGTATGTAATAATCTGTCACACGATATTTGCTGCCACACAAGTAGACACGCGCATTTTTTTTTAAATTTTACTTCTGAAACTGTGATCTAGGAACAGTATTCACTTACGACTTCAGCACTATCTGTTTATGCACATAGGGTGATAATTTTGTTTTTAAAACTGGAACTATTGCGCGAAATAACCACAATCCTTTACCATAATTATGACACAGTGCTGTTTTAGAATCAGTAAACATTATTGTGGTTCACATTTAGTGTTTATTCTTGTTTGATAGACTTATCGCTGTTTCTCAAAACAAAATAACCTAAATTATCACTATACTCAATACCACACACTGATTGGCTAAAATTTCTATATTGTAGAAACCTTGCATCGAAAATTCCACACTACCAATAACGAAAACGTCCACGAAAAGCAGCAGATGGATAATATTCCATAGAACCCTCCATACAAGCGTCCATGCAGGCTTGCGTGGAATCTTTGAAAGAAACTTCCATCGTGAGACATGGGCTCAAGTCGGTGATCCGTGTCAGTAGAATATAAAAAGGGGACTTCTACGCAAGGGGAAGGGGGAGAAGGCGCCATGCGCCTGCCGGCCTACATCATGCTCTATCATTCCGGTCAGTTGGAGGTTATATTGGATCCAGATGACCTTAACCTTGACCTAGACCCCGTGCCCATGAACTTAACTGACCTTTAACTAAATTCAATATTTATATTAATTTTTAATGCTACAAACAATCAAACATCTGTTATTTACTAATCTGAGCGTCCTATTAATTCTTATTATTCTTACTTACCGCAATATTTGTTTACTATCTCCATTTCAATTGAACTCTTTATCACAGTCTTTACTCTTGCTTATGTCCCTTAAGCTCCTCCAATTATTTATACAAATTTTGTTAAAACTATACATTTCCATCGTCCCGAATGTCTTTCCACTCACTCATCAAGTCCATAGTCCCGCAGATCAGTTCCACCTTCCCTGCACACAAGCTCGCCGACGCACTCTCAGCCGTCCCTTGCCACTCCGGAATCGTTCAACTGTCGCTTAAGGTCGCACGAGACGCCAAACTCTCGGCTCTTAATCACTCTCCCCTCAGAGTCCCGCATGTGGTATTTATACTTGAGGTATTTATACTCGACCAAATCATTAGATAAGTTGAAAGTGAAAGTTGCAGAGAATTAAACAAGTAACAATAAATTCCTATGGCAGAACTGTGATTTACACTATAGAAAGGCACCTGTGACATGGTGGCCGTAGAAAATAGGAAGTTTGATATTTCTTATAGCACTCAAAGAAGAGAAGACTTTCAAATAATTTATCCACTTGAACTTCACGCAGAAAGAAAGCCAAGAAAAAAACAGAAACCCTTTAATTTTAATTATGTAATACTGCTTGTAAGAGCATTATACTTAAATATGCAGGAAGTTAGCAATGCTAACAAGGTCAGTAAGACTAGTGACAACATAGATTTGGGCAGCAAAACTGGACAACCTTTGGCTGTAGACTTAATCAAAAATGATTCCAACATTGTTGGTTAAACGTCTATAACGTTCTCAGAAATCTAAGTTGTTATGGGAAAGGTAATGGTGATGACGACGACATTCCTGCTTGATAAAAAAAAGAAATATGGGCTTCTCAGTGTCAACGAGGCGCGAACTGCGATAAGTTCACCAGTGTTGTGGCGGCGTCTTTTATGTAAGGCCGCTCACTTCATCTAACGTTACAAACTTGACCTCCAGCTCTCGGTGCCTTCCCACGCGAAGGAAACACCGAGCAGCGACATTCAACACACAACAGTATATTCATAATATTACTGGGGGCCACGATGGTGTAGTGGATAGACTACTCGCCTCCCACCTATTCGAACCGAGTTCGATTCCCGGTGGAATTGCTCCCGGATTTTCGCATGTGGGAATCGTGCTGGACTATGCCACTGGTCGACGGGTCTTCTAGGGCATCTCCCATTTCCCCTGCCTTTTCATTCCGGCGCTGCTCCATTCTCACTTAGCTTCACCCTCCTCGGCTCCATAACCTAGCTGTTAAGAGCCGCCCAAATCTCCTCACTCACTCATAATGTTATTTCATTCTTAATTAATAAATCTTAAATGCTGTTACATTTCTGTTAAATATTGTACGGTATGTAACAGATAACATTGTTCTTTTCCGCCATACTGTGCGAATTCGCTAAATATAAAATAGATCGTCCGAATTTTCAGAACTGTTATACAGCATTTAAAAGAAGAAACAGCGACAGCTCTAGCCACCAGTCTTCACGGAGTATAAGCTCACGCCATAAATGACCTATGATATAAAGTGATTCGTAACGTAATATATGTATTTTAAAGGAAGCTGAATCATAGGTTTTTGCAAATACTGAAGAAAATAATTTTGCTTCGTCATTTTAAGCGTTTACGCATGGCAGGGAAGCATAATTGATTTTAACAACGCATAATTAACTTGCATGTCAAAATTAACGACAAAGATTGCAGTGTGTTACTTTCTCAAATACTGAACGAGGTGTGAATCATGCGAACGAGGTGTGAATCATGTACGAATTTACTATGAAAATGTAGTGCAATGCGTGCAGGTGTAAAACACACATTACACTTGAAGTACCTCGTGGACGTATGTTACACAAGCACCTGTTATACCAGCATTTTGAAGAGTACTCACTGCCTATTCGGATGCTGTGTGAGATTGGAACTATAACTGTTGGTACAATAGACTAAAAATAAAGTATAACTGTTTTCGTTCGCAAATTTCCCCAAAATAGAGTCGTGAATTTAATGCAGAACTTCCAGAATCACGTTTCGAAAAAGTGAATTGGTTGATTTAGATTTTGTATTATAATTTATTTTCCTCAAAAATCATCGTAACCTCTGTAATGGTAGATGCAGAAATATTGAACGTCGTTAGCATACAAAGTTGGGGAATTAACTGCATATCGTGACTCTTTCCTGAACAAATATGGGGATACTGCCGTCGATACATGGAGAAGAAAGGAAGTTTACTATTTTCCTGTACGCGCTTTCTTAAAACGTAAGCTTATTTTTGAGCTAACGTGAAAACATCCTAGTTGCACAAACATTGGCCATAGGAGGTGTACTAACGTTTAAAAACATGCATGTAAAGAATGCGTTGCCGTTATTCGAAGCCAAGTGGTTTATTACATAGACGCCAAAATGCAGTTGAGTGTTGGTAAAAAGGGAAGCAGGCATACGCACTAGAGCACATATTCCACTCCACTGTTGACGCCCCTTGCTGGAAGGTGAGAGCAGCACTTGTCGCGGGTAATGACGCGACGTGAGGCGGCCGCAGGTCGTCGTGACAAGGTGACGGGCTGGGGTTCGTCCACCGTGGCCCCGGCAGCCGCCTGCCGTTCACACGGCCTCTCGTGTGGGAACCAGCTCCCGTCGCTTCGGTCAAGTCCACAGCGAAGTATAAAAAAATAAGTACGGTTGATGAAGAGAGGGGGTAGTTGGGATCCTGCTACCCCTGTTTCCGGCCCGTTGACAGCATTGACTTTTGATCCGCCCTCCTTCCGTTTACCTCCTCGTCGCACCGGCCCCTCGGTATTTGCACACGGACCCACCGCCGCCGAGCGACACGAGAAATGAGAGAGAGGGGTGAAGCCAGCTTCCGGTTCGCTTGAGTGGCTCTCGTCTGGGGCCTGCCTGCCAGCTACCCTCAGAGCTGGGAACAATTAAAAAGGGATTGATATCTGCCATCTCCTCCTTAATGGACTTCTCATCACATTCTACCAGTACGAATGTATTGTTATATTTTACGTGTCGCATGTTCTGAGGTCCGAATTGTTTACCAAAATAAATCACTAGAGACACCTGATAATTTGCGAGTTCAATGACCTGTAGACCAGACACCGCCACTGTTTTCCACGTTTGGGGCAGAGAAGTGCGGAAGTGATAAGGACAATGTTGCCACGGCCATCAAATGCACCGCCACCGCTACCAGCAAGCATCTGAACTGACGTGCAGTATTCTCGTCGAGCTGTCTGTACCTACACAACCCTCAGTGTCATAACTACAAACCAAGCACAGGTGTAAACATTGACACCAGGACACCCATCTTCCAAGACCAAGTCAACTATAATGCTATAGATAAAATGCGTGATTACGAAAATATGAAGTCATATACACGGGATATTATAACGACTGGCTGAGCTGTAAAATATAAATATCAGTAAGTAGACCCAACACTTTTTAGCCTACGTATTGAAAATTGTTCTTCCACGACTTCATGGAAGAAGAGTTGCCTTCTCTGGGGACCAGGCCCCGTTTTGGCTAAATGCTCAGACGCAGCTGCATCACCGGCTTTACCGTTGTTACGCATAAAACAGACCCTGTCAATTAATTGCTGGGAACTGCATAGAAATGTTAATTGCATGGCGCTTTAGTATATTTGCAAGTATTCACACGCACTATTTTAAGTTTAAACACACTGAAAATAACGCTTTTGGCAACGTTTCGCATCAAAATGGTGTCTGCGATGAACGCGGCCTTTTAAAGTTCGTATTGCGCCCTAGTCAGAAGTGTTACTTGTTTACGTCAAAGAGTTCTTTTTGAAAACGTGTTTTACAAACGCATTGCAACCCTGTTCGCGCGCCAGATAGACAGGCGCGAATACAGATGCGAAAATAACTGCAAAAACTGCGAACTCCTGCTGCCGGGGATGCCAGCAAAATAACGTCACCGGCCAGCAAGACGCTGGAACGCCGTTCGCCAATCCGCGCGCGGTAAGCTACCCGCCAGTCAGCAGCACAGACAGTAAGGAACTTGCCGGGACACGGAGTAGAGTAGACAATCCGCGCGCGGTAAGCTACCCGCCAGTCAGCAGCACAGACAGTAAGGAACTTGCCGGGACACGGAGTAGAGTAGACAATCCGCGCGCGGTAAGCTACACGCCAGTCAGCAGCACAGACAGTAAGGAACTTGCCGGGACACGGAGTAGAGTAGACAATCCGCGCGCGGTAAGCTACCCGCCAGTCAGCAGCACAGACAGTAAGGAACTTGCCGGGACACGGAGTAGAGTAGACAATCCGCGCGCGGTAAGCTACCCGCCAGTCAGCAGCACAGACAGTAAGGCACGGAGTAGACAATCAGACGCAAGGCCCGTTTCCAGACCCTCGCGTTGTCAGCCTAAGAATTGCCACGCAAACATCAAAGGAACCGCCTTGCCATTTCAACTCTGCGTACTGAATTACTTCACATCAACGTGTGTACAGTCAAGCAGATATCAACTGTTCAATTGTTGCCTGCTGTCATAGCGGGAAGCGATCACTTGTGTGTTTATTTTGCAATTAGTATTCACCAGGTGGTATTAAATTAAGTTTGTTCAGAACCAATATCATGGTTTGATTACTTTACTTGTACACGTCTTCTATGTGTCTGCTAGCTAATCGCGGACGTTCTGTGTCAGGGTTTCTTTATTCCGATTGGCTCAGTCGAGTAGAAAATGTCTTCTCACACAGACATGCGGCCAATAACAATGTTGAAGTCTAGCCTGTGCGTATATTTTTTTTCGCAAAATACAGGTTACCCTATGTACCTGAAAAATTCGCGGATTCATTTCGGTACAAGCTAGAATTCGAAACACGTGTGTTTATAAAACTTCAGCCATTGGTTCACACGGTGTTTGAGACCTCCTGGAGAAGGCTGGCCCAACCGTCGCTTTCTACTGTGACAGCAGACAACCAATGTGCGGTTGATATCGGCATATTTGTACATAAGACTGGAGAGTCTAGCCTGCAGGTCATTGAACTCGCGAATTTTTCGGGTCTCTACCTATGTATAATCATATGAGCAGCAAAGGGAGAAAGCTATTAATAAATGTGAACAGCGTCATTATGGACATACAGTTGTCTCAAATGTCACGTGTAAGCCAAACTGCTAATGTCATCAAGGATCTTTCCAACGGGGATTTTCATGCGTTGAGTGTGGGGGATAATACCGTGGAGCAAAAGTTTTCTTGGAGTACCAATGATTCTTTTTTATAATTTATTGCGCACGTTACGTTTTAGGATTGTTCTATAGTGTAATCCAAATAATAAGAGAATGCGCAGAAGCACAGAACAGACAGGACGAGTCCATTCTTATAAAGTGAGTGTGGTAGGGGAAAAGGATGGGTTTGTGGCGGTGGGTTGGGGGAGCTCTAAGAGAGGAGGGGGGTGGGCGAACTCCAGCTGCGCACGCCAGTAAAATGGCATCACAGGCCAACAAGATGTCGGCACGCCGTTCGCCAATCAGCGCCTGCTACCTTACTTGCCAACCGGCAGCTAAGTCAGTAGGGACTTTTGCAGCATGCAGTAGCCAATTAAACACGAAACCCGTTCCCTTAGCCTCGCGCAGTCAATAAGCCACGCCATCTCACCTTTATGTACTTCTCTACTCTGTGACTCGAGTAAGGAAGCCTGGTTGTCTCCTACAGATGTTAATGGACTAGAGCAAAAACATCGGTAAGTGGCGTACGTAGAGTAACCATCGGAAACGATAGACTATATTTTCAGATCAGACGTTACAATCACAGCTGCCCTCCCTCTTACGTACTCTCCCGCCTCATCGTTATTACCATACATCACCACTTCGGCTCTTCCAAACCTCAAATGCGCGAGAAGTAAGAATCTTATTTATTAAAATCGCGCTCTAAAAAGTGAAACACAGAAAAATATTACACAACAGACTGCCCTCTTGGCAACAACTCTACACAGGATAAGGTGTGTGTGTGTGTGTGTGTGTGTATATATATATCACATGTTCTTCGCGGTTAGTTGTTCATCGAGCACTATTTAAATCAACCTATTAAAAGTGTAATTGTCCCTACGAGCTAATAATTTAACAGTCACACTGACTTGCATGCGATCAGTAAAGTTGGAAGTTGGTAACCAGAAAGGGAAAGTACTTCCAAGTCTTAACAGTACATTAAAAGTTCCAGATAAACATTTGTGAACATTGGAATTTTTTATTATGCTTTCTGTATTTCTAACGCATATAAGTGTAAGAATTAGCAAATTTTCTAATAACTCCACAGTTTCATTTAATTCACGCTTGAATAAAGTGATGAAGCCCATGGTAATGCTAATTTTACATATGGCGGGAGAATACACAAATGCCTCCACGTATTATCTTAAGCAGAGCTTTCAAAAGTGCTAATCTTACCGTGAACAGCCTATAATTAGGGCCACCTGTTTTTCGCGAAAAAATTTACGTGTCCAGTGTGCTATGGCATACGTACAGATTTCATTTGGTTATTGGCCATGTGTCTTTATCGGGATACAGTTTCTTACCTGCCTGTGCCAATCAGAATAAGGTAACTCCAACACTGAGTTTCCGAGATTCGCCGGCCGGCACCTACAACGCATGGCAGTCAAACTCAACCAATCACAAAAGTGGATCCGAGCTCTAGTTAGAGTTTTGGAGTACAAGTAGTCCTGAAATTGTTTCGCGAAAGACAGGTGTCTCTATCAATATTTATTCGCATGTACCGTAGAATGTGCTTGTAAGAGACAGAACGAGTTTGGCAGACTGCAGGTGGTTGACGAGAGACAATACAAATGACGCGTGTCTCGTCAGTCGTCGTGGCGGCGGCACGAGCGCTGACGCTTTGCCGGGAGGCAGACGGGTCTGATCGACCTTCACTCCGGCCCGCAGTTCTGCCCTGCAGGCGTCTCGGCAGGTGGGCGGCAGTTATTCCCGCGCTGCCATTTCAACAACGTCGTGCGCCAGGCACCTGCTTCAGTCACTGACGACCGTGACTGCGGAAATCGTGCCGGGGACACCCTGTTGCTCACCACGTCGCCCGAGGCATTCACACCGCTAATTGATTCTTTTTTTTACTGCGAACCTGCTACGTTAAATTAAAACTCCTTATTTCTGGCTCGTGATTTAATCACATATTTCGTATTTAAAATTTGAAAATTTTACCTGTTTCTAACTGTTCGTATTCTAATGTGCTTTTTCGCAGCTACTCCACTTATTACATTTAAAACGTCGAAGAAAAGAAAATAAGATCCAACTCTTGATGAAGCCTGTCAACTTTGGTTAAATGTTCTAGTCAGTGATTCATTTAATTTATTCTGCACTTACGGACATTAATTTTTTTTTACTTCAAAAACCTGTTGCCAGAATTACTAAACCAGTAATGAACAGTAGAGGGTATATGAAGTAGAGTGCTCTCGCAAGCTGAGAGTAACTGCTCTCCTTGTTCCAAAATAGTTTTTTTTTAATAGCACTATTAAAAACCACGCTGGTATAATTTGAGGATCTAACACTTATTACATATGTAATTAATTGCTCTGAGATGTTTGTACATTCCTCTAACCTAGTAATAGAAATATTAAATTTAGCTAAAAGCGTTGATGTGTTGAGTATTCAAACACAAATGTTCATCTTTGTTGACGACGTGATTTAGACAGTTGTATTGGCCTTGGGTGATGTCACATGTGCAGAAGATAAAAATCGGTCTAGCTGAAGTTCAGTGTATGCAGTGAACCACGACGGCTGGCATAGGCGAGGACAGCTCGTGACGTCCCGGCACACGGCATCGTGGTATCCGCTGCGCATGAGCGGGCAGAGAGCTGTGGACGTCACTCGCTCCTCCGCCAATCTGCGCTTGTCGTCAGCAGGCTGCTGCGCGAGGTCAGGCCCCCGCATTAAGTATTCCGTCGCGAAAGCCGCGCGTTCACCCCACCCCTCCCTTCAAAACAGGTAGGCCGGCTTGTTACCTCCTCCACTATTCCCTTTGCCGAACACACTCTCGTCGTTTTTTGCCAACCCCCTTGCCATCTTCCGTCTCCCGCACTCCTCTCTTCGCACACGCATTTTACAATCCGGCCAGCAGGACGCCAGTGTATCGCGCCGTCCCGGGGTAAAACAAACACACACAAATTTGCATCGTTCCACAACCTTTATTTTCAATGCTCCACCTAGGTTATGCATGTGAACCACGACAAATATTCATCGACGTTTCGCCGGTGATTTCGTGAATTCCACGTTAATGTAACCAAAAATGTGCACAATACTCTCACTTTGTTTCCTACCTACTTCACCTGACCGCGACCTTAAAGATTTCCTCCTTTTTCGTGTTTAAATATTCCAGTAGTCATTTGAACATAATTATTGTAAGAAATCACTGGATGTGTAAACATATTTACATTTTAAAAAAATGTTGTTAGTTATGATTGTCATTACGTAATATATAAATCAGCAAAACACCGAATTACTCAAAAGACTCTGCCACGGCAAAAGAATATTTTTTAATGATGCTCCTTAAGGCACTTTGTGTTCTAATAATAGAAGAACAACGCTACAAGAGAGAGTAGAAGTATATTAATAAAGGTTTATTTGTGTGTTTTTGTTGCATGTATAAATAATAATTTACCCGCAATTTTCAGGCTATTACAAATTTAACAAAAACTATGTAAAAATGTGGCTCGGGCAAAGATAAACAAAGAGGTTTTTGTTTGACAGCGAAGTGGTGAAAGATGGTGGAGACACGCCTAAATTCATTTTACATGTGAAACTCATCCTTTCACTCTGACGGTCCCGCACTACGAGAGTTGATATAATGGACCGCAATGAAACAGACTTCCTCTTTCCAAGATATTCTTACACCTCATGAAAATAAAGCTTAACAGAGTCTAGAAAATTACACCAAACGGACAACGCATCGGCTTCGTGCCCACTCAGTGATTTAAAATTTTTCATACGCACCATTTCTTACTAGGCATTGCCAAAACACGTATTTTTTCACTGTTTTAATTCATATTAATTATAAACGGAATGTCAAATCTTATAGATAAAATAAGTTAAATTTAATCAAAAATAAAATACTTTTATGGTAATACAAGTATAACATGCTTGTGATACATGGTACATTTTAGAAGCAATCGTACTCCTCATACGTGGGGCGATATTTCAAAGGTTCTATTCAAAATGTTGGAAGAAACCTCGAACATACTATAGACACGAATTTACCTTGTCTTGGCGTTATTCTACAGAGCGGGAAACGTACAGGCACAGAGAACTTAAGAGCACAGAGGTGAAACAGCCTCCTATTCCGCGAACTCCAGCAGCACACACCAGTCATATGGCACCCATAGCCAACAACCTATGTCGGAATGCCGTTCGCCAATCAGCGCCTGGTAACTTATTTGCCAACTGGCAGCTCAGCCAGTAGGGAACGTTTCACAACACGCGGTAGCCAGTCAGACACAAGGCCCGTTCCCGGAGCTTCGCGCAGCCAATCAGAGACAAGGTACGTGCACACAAAAGGAAACACCACGTAATATCGTCTCTGGGTACTTATATACTCTGCGTACAAGTGGAAAAGTCACTTTTCTAACATTGTATACGTAAGACAGAAGGAGAAGGCGCGGTGGTAACTAACTTTATTTTCGCTCGGTTTTCCATGGTTTTCCATAATAACTCCAGACTAATGTGGGATGGTTTGGTGATGCAGACCCTGGTCTCTTCAGCCGTCGTTCATGATCGCCCGAGCAACTGTTTCCTTCTCTAATGACCTCGCTGTTGACGAGATGTTATACCATGCATATTTGCATTTTTTTAAAATAAATAGTATATTAATCAAAACAAAAGCAGGGTTAAAAGAAAAAAATTGGTTTTTTTCTTATCCGCATAAATGGGGTTCTACCAATTTTCCCAATCACAGGTGATGATCCATACCCATACAGTTTTGAGTCTTTTATGGCCGTACAACGGCAAGGCTTCGTGCCTGTGCAGGAAAATACCTTGGTAGTAATATTTCGTGCCAAGTCCATGTTGTGGTTTATGAGTGCCTGAACATGGTTTATGAGTACCTAGTCTGAATAAGTACCCTTCTGCATCGTCGTGAAATCCAGGCATTCACGGGAACCTTCCCCACCATATCGGATTCATGCATTTTTATAGCTTGAATATGTTTAAAAAAAAATCTGGGAGTACCGCTATACCCAACTGGCAACCTTACACTTGTAGTGCAAACATGACGACTGAACTATGAACTAATAATTAGGCCTACGTCACAATTCTAATTCTGCCAAAATTGAGCAAAATCAATATTGTTAAATACAGTCAATACGAGGTCGTACTTACTACTGTATAGAGTCAATAGCTAGATGGGTATAAGAGTTATTTCGCAAACGTCTTTTTAAAATAAGATATTTAAAAAAATCCAACATGGCAAGATAATGTTTCCCTTATATTTTCATTACTATTGTAGCCAGTTGTATACATGTTGCAGAGGAACGTTATATTTGGCCGGTGTTGCACACTGCAAGGCTCAGTGCCCAATGATCTTCCCTGGGGATAACTGATTCGTAACCGTGCTACTGCTGTGCGTTATGAATGTTTCATATCAGTGATCACCGAACACGAAGCTTACAGCTTGTTGTTTGTGATAACAACACAAGTTATTTGCCAGCTTTAGTACAGCACACGCATCAAAAATGCGTTATTTGCAGCACATCAAACTGTAAATTAATGTGGGAATGAAAGGGTGAAATGTTTGAATTTGGTATTGCCACCTGGTAACATGCATGTTTGTGAACCTACCTCACTGTCGTTCGCCGTCATTGCTCACGTCACAGAACACAGCAGAGATTGTATTGCAGCGGTGTCTATAATGCAGGCGTACTTTGTCCCGACTGTCTGCGGTGCGTTTGATTGGCCCCGCGAGACCGTGTGCGGCCGCCTGTTGGCTCCGTTGTTGCCTGGAAGGTTCTTCCCCAGGCGCTGATAGGCGGATGACCTCTAAGCACGCTTATTGGGCATGGGAACGGTGTTCGTGGCGTACGTGGCAGTTTCGCTTCTGTATACTCGGTAGTTCTTTGCCTTCACCGAAATGGCGTCAGCCGCTGGGGCAAGTGCTAAGCCATCAGGACGTACAATCCAGGGGTTACCTCTTTATCTAAAGGGCGATTTCGCCAGCAACATGAAGATATTCCCTTTTCATATATGCTGGGCCGATAACTACAGGGAAGTTACTCAGGGCACATTCCCGTCATTAATATATATATANATATATATATATTCGGGGACGCTGGGGTGTAGTAGGCAGACAACTGGCCTCCCACTAAGGCGAAATGAGTTGGATTCCTGATGAGGTCACCCGTTTTCGTATGTGGGCGCAAACAGCTCCAGAAACCAAATAAAAAATATTTTCATCTACGAAAATCTTTGATTAGTTTCCGTATGGGAAAGTTAAACTTTTCTACGAAAACAGTTACCTTTATCGAATGATTGTCTACTAAAGTTTCATAAACCGTGACATTTTTTATCATTACTGAAAAAAATAACATTTTCATATTAGTGAAATAGGAAATTTTGTAAAAATTCTACAAGTAAATTTGTACAATTCATTAAATTTTACGCAGTATTCAAATAGTACAAAATTGTAAAAATAGAATAATTTCTTGCAAACGAACAGAAAACAAGTTTGTAGTATTTGCGCTTAAAGTTACAACATCGTAAAACATATTTCCCGGGAAGCAAGCCAATTCTATACGAGAAATGACGAGCGAAACACGATCAGCTCGACTCTCATATTTTGTGTCCGTCCTGGATGACAGATACTATCCGGCATCCAAAAGATGAAAAAGGCTATGCCGTAAAGCGGCATGGGACCGAGCCCAGACTCTTATCAATAAACTTGTCATGGAGCTACAAGCCTCGAAAGTGTAGGGGGGCTTATAAAGTCCCAGAAAGCCGCCTCACACAAGTTGATGGACGGCGTGGACGTCGTGGTTTTACAGAACAATCCGTGTACGTCGTTAATATCGAACACCCTGTAATAGAGGGTTTCTTTTGTGAGGACTTGGTCACTCTTGCGGGTGTAGCGGGGAGGCGGGCAGAGGGAGTGGCCAGTGTGTCCGGATATTATGAACCGCCATAAAACAGCGACGGGTGTCCGCGGCGTGGCCCCATCAACCTACATTAACGTCATCGGCTCGCGCCTCCTTCATACATAAAGGCTCGGCAATGGTCCCCAGCGATATCTGGTACCCCGGCTACGCGAATGAGTGACACAAGTACACGGCGCCATCATCCCATACGCACTCGCTGTGACGTGCCGCGAGTTCATTCAATTGCCTCTATTTCAATTTGGGAGAAAACTGATGACGGCCGGGTAGGCAGATTAACTCAGTCAAATAGGAACATGTCTTCTCACGTAGACATGCGGCCAATAACCAAATGAAGTTGTGGTAGTGGACGTAGGATATTGAAGTATAGCATGCCCATAAATATTTTCGCGAAAAATACCGACCCCTACTCATTGTTATACGCAGCATGAGGAGATGCCTGTTCGACGATGCATGGCGGCGTTGGGACATTTGATCGAGTGACAGTTTCGTCATTTTTAATCCTTTGCTTGTGTGCATCAAACATGGGGAAAATGCTCAAGATAAATAAATGAAATGACGGACTGTGAATTTGACGGTCTGAAACCAGAACAAATATACTCAACAACTGCCTATAGGTTGCTGCTGGTTGAACGCAAATGTATAATTGTATGCCACCAGGACAAACAAATATACTCAGTACCTTTTATTGGGTAATGATATGGGTTGCTGCTGGTTGGACGTAAATTTATAATTTTATGCTACTTCGACAAACAAAGCAACGTGGATTCTTATCAATGTTTCCATAATGTAAGGGTATATTAATCATTTTAAGCACTTTAAGTTAAACAGTCTTTTGTTCTGATGTTTAAATCCGACTGAATCGATGGATAAAATTATTTTCGCCGAACAGCATATTGTCCGAGAGGTGAAACAAAGTATTCTCAGTCANCGACTGAATCGATGGATAAAATTATTTTCGCCGAACAGCATATTGTCCGAGAGGTGAAACAAAGTATTCTCAGTCATATGAACACCTTCCTCATGCTTAGTCTACTCGTGTCCTTGTTTCACTCACTTAACAAATTTATTATTACAGTTTTGCTACGGTATTTCTACCCTGGCACTGACCACNCGTGTCCTTGTTTCACTCACTTAACAAATTTATTATTACAGTTTTGCTACGGTATTTCTACCCTGGCACTGACCACACCATTTATGTGCCAGTATTTATTTTATCGTTGTCACATACGCCCTTGGTTCCGCTAGCACACACTGTAGCCCAAGCTCCAAAACAAAAGGTTTAGATATACCGTGTTTCAAATACTCAGTTTCGAAAGAGATCGCCAACATATTAACAGTATGTTCCGTTACGAAAACACTTTCTCCTGGCAACTTAAGAGTGAGTGAGTGAAGAGATTTGTGCGGCTCTTAACTTCGAGGTCTTGGGAGCCGATTAGGATGAAGCGAGATAGCGTGGAGCAGCGCCAAAATGAAAAAGCAGGGGAAACGGGAAATCCCCGAGAAAACCCGCCGACCAGCGACATCGTCCGGCATGATTCCCACATGCGAAAATCCGGGAGCGATCCTGCCCGGAATCGAGCCCGATTCACCAAGATAGGAGGCGAGTAGTCTAACCACTACAATACCGCGCCCCCCGGCGATTTTAGAATATTAATTCCAAGACGTTTTTCATATTGAACACTTTACCTCGAAGTACTTAGAGATAACTAAAATACGAATTTCCAGACTGTTTCACTGAGATGGGGATATCATTTTTCAAACACCGAACCCGATTTACAAATCTCCACCTAAAACAACATACATAATGATGATACAGAGTATAAAAGATAACAGAGGTGAAAAAGCTCCTTAATCCGCGAAATAGCGTCGCTGGTTAGCAACATGTCGGAACACCGTTCGCCATTCAACGCCTGGCAACATAGTTGCTAGCCGGCAGCCTAGTCGAGGGAACCTTTGGCATTACGTGGTAACCACTAAGTCACAAGGCCCACTTGCACACGCTGGTGCCGCCAACCACTAAGTCACAAGGCCCACTTGCACACGCTGGTGCCGCCAACCGGCGAATGGATACGCCAACATCAAAGGAACCGCAAAGCCATTTCGTCTCTGTGTACTTCTCTACTCTGTGTTGATGTAATACGTGAGTATAATTTCCCCATCTTCCGCATTACGTCTGTTCGCTGTTGAGCACTTTAAATTGTATCTACTTTTATGCTAATTCTGTATATTTCTGTCATATGTAAAATNCGGCGGATGGATACGCCAACATCAAAGGAACCGCAAAGCCATTTCGTCTCTGTGTTCTTCATCTACTCTGTGTTGATGTAATACGTGAGTATAATTTCCCCATCTTCCGCATTGCGTCTGTTCGCTGTTGAGCACTTTAAATTGTATCTACTTTTATGCTAATTCTGTATATTTCTGTCATATGTAAAATTTACATCGTTATGGGTATAATTATGTTATTATTGGGGCAGTGAAGTGAAGGCGCGAAAAATTTAGGAACATAAATGTGTTATTAATATGCCAATACCTACAGTAATGCTATAAAGTAAAAAAAAACACCAACTTGATTGGCCCCAATTTTAAACATTACACTCGGTGCACAACGTTAATATGTACTTGGAACCATTTTAGTTAAACCCCTGTCAACTTAAATGCGAGTCTGCGCGCCGGGGTACGCGGTAGCTTACACGCAGTTGATGGACAGTGATTTTTTTTTTTAAACGTCGATTTCCAAAGAGCTTACTTTACCGTGAGTGGCAATTCAGACGGAGATCTGGTGGGCAACGTATTGGTGAATTGGGCGTGCTCTTACTGACTTGTGCCAGGTTTACGAAGACCAAAAGACAACCAGGACTAAACCACGCGCTACTAGTGAACTGGCGAGTGACTTTGTCTCCTCGACTGACGACACACATGTGACGTCAGACGACGTGGTATTCGCTATGATCGCATACGCCATGCATCGATGCCAGTGTGTATAATGTACTAATGCGCATGTGCAACAATAATTATTTTCAAAAATTTGCTTTTAATTTTTAAACATAGTACGACGTAAAGCAGTGTTGCCGATATTTTAATTAGAAATTTTACAGGCAATTGCAGCGAGCGTAGGTGGAGGGGAATGACGGCGGTAGCTTCTACAAATAGTGGTTGATCAGTTTGCACTCTGCCAGATATTCTGTGTAGTAAGAAAATCACATAATCTATAAAATTGAAGACAGAGTTATAGAAAAGATTGCCAGCATTCGTCCATATTAAGGTCGCGCTGAAACCCAAGGAGAGGGATGAAAGGAAAAAGAGTAATTTCAACCTGTCATGGAAGTGGAACGTGAAGATAGAAAGTATAAGATGCAAAAAACCGCCTAAAAATTTTTGATTTATTTTGACATTCGTGAACGCTAAGACACAATACGACCAAAAGGTTTTCTTCCGGAATATGGGGGAAATCATGGAGGTTTGAATAGTTTATTGATGTCATTTAGAATGGTTAGGTATGAGACGAATTTTTACTTTCATGAACTAAAAAATAATAACAGGCTGAAATATTCAACTACTGAGGAAGTAACAAATAATTTTTTCCTTCCAAATAACTGGTTTTCTTTATCTATGTGCCAGGTATTTCAGGGAAATTAATGTAAGGACATTTTAAAATCTTAAATGCACTGGCTCAAAATTTTGTTTTGAACACTCTATATTTAAATTATTGTTTTCTAATAGTGGGGGCATATTGATAAGAAATTATGTAATTTAATTTTATTGGGTGGCAGTTGCGAAATTTAAATAGAAAATCCCATACTAAGGAAATTTCGCCTCACGTCGTTTATTTTGAACATAGGCGTTTCAAACAAAATGTATTAGTAGCTATAAATAGTCTGTTCTGTGCCACCTGGTGCTGGTGCCGGGAACGGGGAGCCCGAGTTGCATCGTTTGAGGGACCCGATTACGTCATCACGGATTTTTCATGCTCTTGAGATGCGAAGCACTCGTCACTGATTGGCTACGCGAGGCTCTCGAAAGTTTTTTAATATATGATAATTTAAATAGGTTTTAATCACTTCCCGACTTCATGCCCTTTCATACTATCCTAGGAGGTTTTCTCCGAGACTTCCCAAATCCCTGCCACGATGTCTAGACTCAGGATGGATGATGGGGCGATGCGTGGCATCGTTTATAATCTCTGGCTGGACCCGAGTTGACAGAGGCGGTGCTCGGTGCTGTATGTAACCTCTAGCCGAATGGTTGACCTGCATTATGGGCTACCTCTCACAGCTGCAACGAGGCGGTGCTCAGCGTTCTGAAAAAAATTCCATTATAACAGTGGGGCTGCGGTAGTGCAGTGGATAGACAACATACTACCTCAAGCGGTGCGGAGGCTTGCATTTCGACGGGAACGCGGTGGTGTAGTGGATAGACGACGTACTGCCTCAGGTGATGCGGANTGCTGCCTCAGGTGATGAGGAGGAGGCGTTCTCTCGTGTTTCGACTGGTGCCATGGTGGTACGGTGGATAGACGACGAGTCCAACTTCACGGTCTTATATTCCACGACTGTGGTTATGCAGTGGATAGACGACTTACCAAACTTCACACTCTAGCATACATAGATGTCGCCCCCGACAATGAAAAAGATGACATTATCATTTGAGCCCCATACGATCTTATATGCATAGTATTCCATAATGCACCGTATATATGCAGCGTATTTGTAATATATGCACTGTAATTGTAATATATACACTCCTTATATGCACCATAATTCCCGAACCATTTAAGATATAATCGACAAAATTTGTAACATACGCATCATCACCCCTGACAACGAAAATTATCACAGCGTCATCTATACACTAGACGTACTTAAATGCATAGTTGGTCGTAATTTAAGAACTGTTTAAGATACATTCGTCAAATTCATTACATAGGCATCACCACTGACAACGTCAATTATCACAATGTCATTTAAGCCCTATGCGAACTTATAAGCATAATTGACCATAGTTGCCGACTTGTTTAAGGTACAACTGCCAAATTCATAACATAGGCAACACCACGACAACTTCAATAATCAGAGGGTCATTTACGCTCTATACGAACGTATAAACATAGTTGACTGTAATTACCAACTGTTTTAAGTTACAGTCGTCAAATTCATAACATAGACATCTCTCCCGGTGGCGTAAATGCTTTCATAGTCATTTATGGCCTATGTGAACTTATAACCCTAGTTGCTCGAAATTTCCAACCGGTTTAAAATACAATCATCAAATTCATAACAAATACATCACCTCCGACAATGTCAATTATATCACAGAGTCATTTATGCAGTATGAGTATCGACGAAACGAGCGGCTTATTATGAAGGATGGCATCGCACACATCGATAAAGGTACCAAACATGTTACGCAAGGCTCCCAAAAGAGTCTCGTCAGTGACGAAGCTAGGCGCCTAACATGTGATGTGAAGCTCCGTCTTTGCCACACAGATAGCGATAAAGAAGCCTAATATGTTATGCGAGGTTCTCCAAAGAGTCTCGTCACTGAAGAAGCTGACGACCTATCATAAAGGACGCGGCCGCTCACAACGATAAAGGAGGCTTACTTGTTAAGCGAGGCTCTCGAATGTGTCTCGTCACTGACGAATCTGGAAGCCTACCATAAAGAATGCTACCGAACTCAACGATAAAGCAGTCTTACATGGTATGCGAAGCTCTCGAAAGTGTCTCGTCATTGACGAAGCTGGCAGCCTATCATAAAGGACACTACCTGCACACAAGGATAAAGATGTCTAACATGTTATGCGAGGCTTTCGAAAGAGTCTCGTCACTGACGAAGCTGGTAACCTATAATAAAGGACCTTGCCACACACAAGGATAAAGGGGTCTAACATGTTACGTGAGGCTCTCGAACCATTAGCCATGAAAGAGAGACATCACTGCCTCACGACGTTGGAAAGATAAATAAAAATAACTATAAAACAAATAGTTATATACATTTAACAACCTATGTTTATTGTAGCGTATTGCCTAAGGAATGTATACATTATGTTATGATAGACGAAGAAATTTCAGTTGTGAACAGCTGGAACGATATGGTCAACATGGCTATACTCTGATTCCAACCCGATTTAAATTTAAAATGAAAAGAAAAATATTTATAAGCAGACACCATAAATGTTTCGCTGGAATGAAGAATATCAAGAGCGTGTATAAAATATGAATATGTATTCTTATTATGTCAAGACTATAAATAAATATAAAAGTATATAAATTATTTCTATGTTATTCGTGTATTTTATTCCTTGCTGATACTAGGTTCACCTCCACCACTAGGAAAAAAAACCAGATTTTATCAAAACCTTGAAAAAAAATTAGCAGTGTTTTTGTATAGTGTCATGTCTCGAACTCAGTTCACTATTGGCGGCTGCTTGAGCAATACACACAGTTGCTCTTCCTCCTGTCAATGAAAATAACTACATCGATACATATGTTCTATGCATACTTATAACCATAGTTGACTACAATTTCTGAACCAAATAAATGTGGAAACATTTTGTAAATAAAAANATTTCTGAACCAAATAAATGTGGAAACATTTTGTAAATAAAAAATTTGGGATTTATAAGGTTTCGCAGGTTCAAACCACATAGAGAATCAGATAATTTCAAAGGTAAAAAAAAAAAAAAATACAACATGATATGTAATTAAAACAGTTTTAGTATTATATATATATTCATACTTAAGTGTCGAGCACATCATGGTAAAATTGCAATTAACTATATCTTCAACAAAATATTGTTTCGTACATGACCATACTCAATGAACATACAAATACCTCCGGTCTGTCGGGCATTTATAAGTAGGTAACAAGCAGATCATGCTACGACAACCCGAGATGGATTACTCGAACCATCATGCCATGTTAACCGTATAAAAGAAAATCGCTACATCTACATACATTTACCACTATCACATACATTGTTACATTATAAACATTGGTTGAAGACTTACCATCTGCAACTACATTGTCAAGGGGCTCTGTAGATTTACACCTTACATCAACACAATTTGTAAGCAGCCATTACACGTACGCCCGCAGCAATAGTCTAAATAGTCATAGAAAGTAGTGTAAAGATAATGTTTTTTATTCATCGAGAATTCAGTTAGAATAATTGTAACAAGACATTCACTTACAACCTGCCAGACATATATAAACAAATAGCAATAGGTACTACTATTTCAGTCTACCAACCATACTATCGCTTTGTACCACAGCTAGCAGTCGTCAACTGAGACAACCTGGGACGAACAATACTAATTAGCATACCGGGCGAACAGCAGTGAAGCCTAGCATACAAAGTGTTCCACTATGATAACCGTGATGATGTTTTTACCTATAGTTATAGTCTTGTAGTAATAACAAGAAATGCAAAGGTCATGTTTTTCATTCATCGGAAAGCGAGTGCATGTATTGCGGCAAGACATTCCGTAAACGTACCACTGCCAAAGATAACGAAGAGAGCGTCTATAAATTTATCACCGTCTGCAAGACCTACCCAAGCGTCAACTGCTGTATGGTATATGCGAATAAGAGCGACTTGAATGCTCACAGCAGGAATTGTTTTGCAAAGACACTTACTATAAATGTATCGCTTGAATGAGGAATATGTTGAGAACATTTCAAATAATATGTATACTTATTTGACAAGTCTGTAAATAAAGGTAAATGCATGTAAATTATTTATTTATTATTATTCATTTATCTTCTAGGTGCACCTGTGTCTACACACACGACTGAAATGCAATGTGCAGAACATTCACCTATGTGTACGGTATATTCAAACAGACCCAAAACGGATATAAATAAAATGTAAAGGAAACAATTTATAAGCACTCACCAACCAGCACATATTGCACAAGTGTCGGATGCCGTACGATGCTTTAGATGATGATGATGCTAGACGAGACGTGACAGTCCCAATCAGTATAACAGACATTCCACTCTAGTTTTCTCATATTCCTTCTGAGCAGCTTTCACCTGACGTCCTGGCGGGGGCGAGTCTCATACTCTGCCATTCCACCTTGATTTTCCCATATTTCTTCTGGTCTCCTTTCACCTATCGTACTGATGGGGATGTGATGCATGCTCTGTCATTCCACCTTAGTTTTCTCATATTACTTTCATGCACATGTCTTATATTAACACATACATGTTTTTATGTAACCCTTAGCTATTGGTTATGTAGGGAGAGACTTTGTTTGAATGCTAGCAATTACTTTGTACTCTGAAGACTACAGTCGGCAAGTATGTAGGGGGAGAGACGAATAATAAACAATGTACAAGTTTCATGTACACTGAATGTCAAAACCGCTGGATGAGTCATACACAAACTAAAAGTAACATGTACGCACGCACACACGCACGTACACACACTACCTCCACGCTGGAATAATACAGTTTACTGAGACTGCATGACTCGTTTCGCACGTCTGTAAAAAAAAGGTAAACGTATATAAATGATTTCAGTGTTATTCATTTATCATAACCCACGCTAATATTAGGTTCACATCCATCACTAGGAAAAGAAAAAAACAGATTTTGTCAAAGTCTGTAAAATAATTAATAGTCGTTTGTAAAGTTCCAAGTCTTGAACTCAGTTCCCTATACCTGTAGTATATCAATATAAATAACACGAACACACAAGCACAAACACACGTACGTACGAGGTTTCAATTCAACCGTCAATGGTACATGGAAAACAATGTAGTTACTGTGGCAAGACCTTCAGTAAAAGTTGCAATGCTTGACGACATGAACAAAGTGAGTGCTCAAAGAAACCAGCTTACAGAATACTATCATGTGATATGTGTGGTGCGACATTTGGTAGAAGAGGTCAATCTAAAGAGACATACTGGTATATGTAAAGGTTACACACCTTTACTGTGCACAAGACAGCAAGCATTTAACTTATTGACGCAAAACAATACAATAGCTGGCCATCATACAGAGTCTTCGTGTAAACTATTGATTGTTTCATCACCCATAACATTATCCGGACATGCATCAAGCTCCAAAACAGTCTGTGAAGAAGGAAATACGACTGTTGGAGACATTTACTATGAAGAGTGCAAACCATACAGATCGTCCAACGATGCGAACAAAAAACATGTATTGGTATCATGTAAGATTAAAAACGAAGATGTTATAACTATACAGGACATTGAGCACGAAAGTGTGACCACCAAGTCCGCTAGTGATGAAGTGAAATATACATATTCTACTGACGATGATGAAGTAACTGCGTCTGCAAAGCAAAAGCGTAAACACTATGCTGAAGAAGACGGCTTTTAGAAGTTGAGACCGAATAAACGCAAATTCAAACCAAGTACTCTGGCTCAAAGGTATCTCACAAGCTACTCATCACAGAAGAACATAGATGCTGACGTGTATTGCGAAACATCTGAGAAGAAAGAATTTACAACTAACCAGGACAATGAGAACAAATATGTGACCTACACGTCTACACCATATTCTACCGATGAAATGCTGGCATCTGCAATGCAAAAGCATAAACATGTTGCTGAAGATAAGAGCTACTTGAAGTTGGGACAGAAGAAACGCAAATTCAAACCAAGTACTCTGGCCCTCAGGTATCTCACAAACTACTCATCACGGAAGAATCTAGATGCAGACATGTATTGTCACAAACTGATATAAAAAAAAATGTAAAGTAAACAAGTTTTAAGTACTTACCAACCAACCATCACATATTGCACAAGTGTCAGGCACTCTATGATACTTTAAGCGGTGCTAGACAAGACCAGACCTTCCTGGTCAGTACAAAGATCATTCCACCATGGTTTTCTCATATTCCTTCTAACAACCTTTTACCTGACACTGTGACTGAGACATGTCTCATACTCTACCATTCCACCTCCGTTTTCTCATATTCCTTCCAGCATAGCTTTCACCTGACGTCCTAGTGGCGACAAGTCCCATGCTCGACGAACATGAGAGCTTTGAGAAAAAATATTCTTACAGTAAAGGATAACTTTCCCGATGATTTTCCATCGACGACGAAGATGAAGAGCATGTTCATCTTAGCCACTATTCACTCTTCTAAGTCTGAATAGCAACTGAGTCGGTTATCCTATACTAAAACTAATATATATATACTGTTTAAATATTATGTGTATATTATATACATATATGTAATACAGATACTCACAACAGTATAAACCATGTCACCAAGGGTAAAAACCTATAGAATGTTTTTAAACAATCATGGAATCTCTCTGAGAAAATCAATTTTACTCACTCACTACAGTAGAAACTATGTCAACATGCAACCATGACCATGACATCTAATAATGTTAAACAACCTTGACTTGACCTTGGATGACATCACATGACCTTGACCTTGACCTTTGACCACCATCTCAAACAATCTATAGCTTAAAACCAATAAAAAGACTCGCAGGGATCTGAGGTCAGGGTGTCGTCGCGGGGACGAGAGTACTGGCTAACAAAATGGACGACGTGGAATGCACGAAAAAAAATTGACCTTGATTATTTGTAAAAAAAAAACTCATAATTTAGTAGCAAATTTTGAAAAATCGCAAAAAAAAATCGTAAGACATTCGTAGCTGAAGACGGGAGCATGAACCAAACGAACATGTTTAAGTGGTGTCGTGAGTTTAATGAAGAAAGTACGAATATTCATGACGAGGAAAGGAGTGGAAAACCTTCAATTGTGATCGATGAGTTGGTGAAAACCATCGAGGAAACTGTTTGTGAATACCGCCGATTGAGAGTGGATGAAATATCTGCGATGTTTTCACAAATTTCTAGATCTCAGTTACACGAAACAATTACAGAAACACTGGGATATCGAAAATTGTGCTCAAGATGGGTTCCAAAAATACTGACAGAGCAGCACTGTGTTTTGGGACCAAAAAGGGATCATTTTTATCGATTTTTTTACCTCAGGGGGAGATGAATACTGCAGCACGATACTGTGAGACCCTAAAAAGCTCAAAAAGGTAATTAAAAACAAACGGAGGGTAATGTTGATGAAGAGAGTGTGTTTGTTGCACGACAACGCCCGCCCGCACACGGCCAACGCCACCAAGGCGCTTTTGAACTCGTTTGGTTGGGACATTTTGAACCATCCTGCATACTCCCTTGACCTGGCACCTTCATATTTTCATATTTTCACATTACTGAAGACTCACATGGATGGAAAACCTTTCTAACCGATCAAAAGGTGAAACAAGAGGTCTTGAAGTGGACGAAGGAGATGGCAGAAGAGTTCTAAGAGGAGGGCATCAGAAAGCTTGTGCAACGACTTACAACCTGCATAGAACGGTAATGAGACTACGTGGAAAAATAAGTAACATATATATACCAACAATATCGTGTAATTTTGTTTAAATAAATTTTTTTATTAAAAATACAAAAAATTAAGTACTTTTACTTTCTGGATATGCATCATATATTCTTCATTCGAGCGAAACATTTATGGTGTCTACTTAAAACTATTTTTCTTTTCATTTTAAATTTAAATCGGGTTGGAATCAGAGTATAGCCATGTTGACCATATCGTTCCAGCTGTTCACAACTGAAATTTCTTCGTCTATCATAACATAATGTANCAGAGTATAGCCATGTTGACCATATCGTTCCAGCTGTTCACAACTGAAATTTCTTCGTCTATCATAACATAATGTATACATTCCTTAGGCAATACGCTACAATAAACATAGGTTGTTAAATGTATATAACTATTTGTTTTATAGTTATTTTTATTTATCTTTCCAACGTCGTGAGGCAGTGATGTCTCTCTTGCATGGCTAATGGTTCGAGAGCCTCACGTAACATGTTAGACCCCTTTATCCTTGTGTGNGTGATGTCTCTCTTGCATGGCTAATGGTTCGAGAGCCTCACGTAACATGTTAGACCCCTTTATCCTTGTGTGTGGCAAGGTCCTTTATTATAGGTTACCAGCTTCGTCAGTGACGAGACTCTTTCGAAAGCCTCGCATAACATGTTAGACATCTTTATCCTTGTGTGCAGGTAGTGTCCTTTATGATAGGCTGCCAGCTTCGTCAATGACGAGACACTTTCGAGAGCTTCGCATACCATGTAAGACTGCTTTATCGTTGAGTTCGGTAGCATTCTTTATGGTAGGCTTCCAGATTCGTCAGTGACGAGACACATTCGAGAGCCTCGCTTAACAAGTAAGCCTCCTTTATCGTTGTGAGCGGCCGCGTCCTTTATGATAGGTCGTCAGCTTCTTCAGTGACGAGACTCTTTGGAGAACCTCGCATAACATATTAGGCTTCTTTATCGCTATCTGTGTGGCAAAGACGGAGCTTCACATCACATGTTAGGCGCCTAGCTTCGTCACTGACGAGACTCTTTTGGGAGCCTTGCGTAACATGTTTGGTACCTTTATCGATGTGTGCGATGCCATCCTTCATAATAAGCNGAGACTCTTTTGGGAGCCTTGCGTAACATGTTTGGTACCTTTATCGATGTGTGCGATGCCATCCTTCATAATAAGCCGCTCGTTTCGTCGATACTCATACTGCATAAATGACTCTGTGATATAATTGACATTGTCGGAGGTNTCATAATAAGCCGCTCGTTTCGTCGATACTCATACTGCATAAATGACTCTGTGATATAATTGACATTGTCGGAGGTTATGTCTATGTTTTTAATTTGACAACTTTATCTTAAAAAGGTTAGAAATTACGAGCAACTATGCTTATAAGTTCACATAGGTCAGAAATTACCTTGCAAGCATTTTCACTGCGGAGGGTGGCATGTTTATTAAAAATTTGACTACTGTAACTTAAACAGGTTGGAAATTACAATGAACTATCCTTGTACGTTCTCATAGGGCTTAAATGACTCTGTAATAATTTACGATGCCAGGAATGAAGACTATGTTATGAATTAGGTGGTTGTACCTTAAAAATGTAAGCAATTACAGTTAACTATGCTTATAATTACTCATAGGATATAAATAACTCTGTGATAATTGACGTTGTCGGAGGTGATGTCTATATTATAAATTTGATGGTTTTGCCTTAAACGAGTCGGCAATTACCGTCAACTATGCTAATAAGTTCGCATACGGATTAAATGACCCTGTAATAATTGACGTTGTCAGGGGTGGTGCCTATGTTATGAATTTAGCGAATGTATCTTAAACAGTTCGTGAATTACGACCAACTATGCTTATAAGTACGCCTAGGGTATAAATGAACCTGTGATAATTTTAGTTGTAGGGGGTGATGTGTATGTTGTAAATTTGCCGACTATATCTTATACGGTTCGGGGACTATGGTCAACTATGCTTATAAGATCGTATGGGGCTTAAATAGTAATTTGATAATTTTCATTGCCGGAGGCGATGTCTGTGTATACTAGAGTGTGAAGTTTGGTGAGTCGTCTATCCACTGCATCACCACAGTCGTGGAATACAACAGCGTGAAGTTGGACCCGTCATCTATCCACCGTACCACCACGACACCCGTCGAAATGCGAGAGCAAGCCTCCGCACCACCTGAGGAAGTATGTTGTCAATCCACTGCTCCATGGCATCTCCACAGTCGCAATAGAGTAAGTCCCGCACTGCCTGGGGCAATGTCTATCCACCACACCACCGTGGCTCCAGGACGCGAGTCGTCTATCCACTGCACCACAGCNATACATTATGTTATGATAGACGAAGAAATTTCAGTTGTGAACAGCTGGAACGATATGGTCAACATGGCTATACTCTTATTTAAACTAATATAAAAATAAAATGAAAAGGAAAATATTTATAAGCAGACACCATAAATGTTTCGCTCGAATGAAGAATATATGATGCATATCCAGAAAGTAAAAGTACTTAATTTTTTGTATTTTTAATAAAAAAATTTATTTAAACCAAATTACACTATATTGTTGGTATATATGTTACTTATTTTTCCACGTAGTCTCATTACCGTTCTATGCAGGTTGTAAGTCGTTGCACAAGCTTTCTGATGCCCTCCTCTTAGAACTCTCCTGCCATCTCCTTCGTCCACTTCAAGACCTCTTGTTTCACCTTTTGATCGGTTAGAAATTTTTTTCCATCCATGTGAGTCTTCAGTAATGTGAAAAGATGAAAATATGAAGGTGCCAGGTCAAGGGAGTATGCAGGATGGTTCAAAATGTCCCAACCAAACGATTTCAAAAGCGCCTTGGTGGCGTTGGCCGTGTGCGGGCGGGCGTTGTCGTGCAACAAACACACTCCCTTCATCAACATTACCCTCCATTTGTTTTTAATTACCTTTTTGAGCTTTTTAGGGTCTCACAGTATCGTGCTGCAGTATTCATCTCCCCCTGAGGTAAAAAAATCGATAAAAATGATCCCTTTTTGGTCCCAAAACACAGTGCTGCTCTGTCAGTTGTTTTGGAACCCATCTTGAGCACAATTTTCGATATCCCAGTGTTTCTGTAATTGTTTCGTGTAACTGAGATCTAGAAATTTGTGAAAACATCGCAGATATTTCATCCACTCTCAATCGGCGGTATTCACAAACAGTTTCCTCGATGGTTTTCACCAACTCATCGATCACAATTGAAGGTTTTCCACTCCTTTCCTCGTCATGAATATTCGTAC
Source organism: Clitarchus hookeri (assembly GCA_002778355.1). NCBI lineage: Eukaryota > Metazoa > Arthropoda > Insecta > Phasmatodea > Phasmatidae > Clitarchus > Clitarchus hookeri. The sequence goes on along the minus strand of NQII01001088.1, from coordinate 125,250 downwards.
TTTCTTCATTAAACTCACGACACCACTTAAACATGTTCGTTTGGTTCATGCTCCCGTCTTCAGCTACGAATGTCTTACGATTTTTTTTTGCGATTTTTCAAAATTTGCTACTAAATTATGAGTTTTTTTTTTTTACAAAAAATCAAGGTCAATTTTTTCTCGTGCATTCCACGTCGTCCATTTTGTTAGCCAGTACTCTCGTTGGAAATTACAATGAACTATCCTTGTACGTTCTCATAGGGCTTAAATGACTCTGTGATAATTTACGATGCCAGGAATGAAGACTATGTTATGAATTAGGTGGTTGTACCATAAACATGTCAGCAATTACAGTTAACTATGCTTATAATTACTCATAGGATATAAATAACTCCGTGATAATTGACGTTGTCGGAGGTGATGTCTATATTATAAATTTGATGGTTTTGCCTTAAACGAGTCGGCAATTACCGTCAACTATGCTAATAAGTTCGTATATAGCTTAAATGACCCTGTAATAATTGACGTTGTCAGGGGTGGTGCCTATGTTATGAATTTAGCGAATGTATCTTAAACAGTTCGTGAATTACGACCAACTATGCTTATAAGTACGCCTAGGGTATAAATGAACCTGTGATAATTTTAATTGTAGGGGGTGATGTGTATGTTGTAAATTTGCCGACTATATCTTATACGGTTCGGGGACTATGTTCAACTATGCTTATAAGATCGTATGGGGCTTAAATAGTAATTTGATAATTTTCATTGCCGGAGGCGATGTCTGTGTATACTAGAGTGTGAAGTTTGGCATGTCGGCTATCCACTGCTTCACCACGACCCCATAAAGCGCGTCGTCTATCCACCACACCCCCACGACCCCCAAGAAGTGAGTCGCCTATCCACCACGTCACCTTGGCCCCCAGAAGCGAAGTAGGGACTAGTCGAGTCATTGTGGCAGGGATTTGGGAAGACTAGGAGAAAATCCACTAGCTTTAATGATATGTCATCTATCCACTACACCACCGCGGTCCCCGTCGAAATGCAAGCCTCCACACCGCCTGAGGTAGTATGTTGTCTATCCACCGCACCACCGCAGTCCTACAGTTATAATGGAGTTTTTTTTTTCAGAACAGCGGCGAGCACTGCCCTGTCGCATCTGTTACAGGTAGCCCACGATTCAGGTCAACCATTCGACTAGAGGTTACATACAGCGCCGAGCACCGCCGCTGTCAACTCGGGTCCAGCCAGAGATCATACACGATGTCACGCATCGCCCCGTCATCCATCCTGAGTCGAGGCGTCGTGGCAGGGATTTGGGACGACTCGGAGACAAACTCCCTAGCACAGAAGAGCATGAAGTAGGGACCGGTCGGGGGTAAAGAGGCAGGGATTTAGGACGACTCGGATAAAATCGCCCGGTGTGGAAGAGCATGAAGAAGGGACCAGTCGGGACGTCGTGGCAAGGATTCGGGAAGACTCTGAGGGAACATCCTAGCTTGGAATGCAAGAGCATGATGTAGGGACAAGTCTTGGTGATGTGGCATGGTTTTGGGAAGACTCGGAGAAAACCCCCTAGCATGGAATGCAAGAGCATGACGTAGGGACCAGTCGGGGTGACATGGCAGGGATTTGGGAAGACTCTGAGAAAACTCCCTAGCTTTGAATGCACGAGCATAAAGTCGGGACTAGTTGGGGTGATGTGGCAGGGATTAAGGAAGACTCGGAGAAAACCGCCTAGCTTGGAATGCAAGAGCATGATGTATACGATCTAGTATAAAGGAATTTAATTTTAATCTAATTAGGGAAGACTCGGAGAAAACCTAGCGTGGTATGCAAGATCATGAAGTCGGGAAGTTATTAAAACCTATTTAAACAAAACTTATTTCAAAAACATTAAATTTTGGGAATACCTATTTTAAAAATCTCTGACAAAAAATTAAAAATAAAATTAAAAATTATTTACTAAAAGTTTGACATAAATAAAAAATAATTCGAGAGCCTCGTGTAGCCTATCAGAGACGAGGACATTTCGAGAGCCTCGCATACCCAATCAGATACAAGAGCCTCGCAGCGCGGGAGCAGGAAAAATCCGTAACGACGTCATCGGCTCCCGCGGACGACGCCACCCCGGCACCCCGCTTCCGGCACCAGCATCTAAAAAATTCGTGAAGAATAAATTTTGTTTGTAACGTCTATCTTTAAAATTATAACACTGAGGATACATTTTTTAACATGGGATTTTCTATTAAAATTTTTCATTTGTTAGCCGGTTGGCTGTGCCCTTAAAGCAGTGGAATTTACTGTATAGTGAGGGATTAAATGGCAACATTTCAAAGCTGTGGTCTACAGAGCTGATGTGGATGAAATGAGGTGACAATGGAGCAGTAATGGAATGCAATCATGGAAGAACGGAAGTATTTCAAGAAAATCTACTAGTCAGGAGCAGCGTCCGCTACGTTTCTGAAATGAGAAAATCCAGAGTGACTCCGATGATAAACTTATCCGGTTCGCTATGGCAGGAGGCGAATAGTCTAAACATAATGACGTCGTAAAAATTAGGAATTACTAATACATCTGTCATGGAGTCATTAAAGAAAGATCGCTGAGAGAACAGTTTGTTCCATCCAACAAAATAGTTGTTTGTATAGGGCCAAAAATATATTTAGTTGACCCAACAAATTATTTTTTAGACTATACAAAACTTGAAAAGCAACCAAAATGAATTTTGTTCAACTAACTAAATATTAGCTTGAATAAACATATCCTCTCTTTTGGGCAAAAAATTAGACCGTCATCTAAATATTTAGTTGAGTGAAGTGTATATATTTGTTTNCTCGGAGAAAACCGCCTAGCTTGGAATGCAAGAGCATGATGTATACGATCTAGTATAAAGGAATTTAATTTTAATCTAATTAGGGAAGACTCGGAGAAAACCTAGCGTGTTATGCAAGATCATGAAGTCGGGAAGTGATTAAAACCTATTTAAACAAAACTTATTTCAAAAACATTACATTTTGGGAATACCAATTTTAAAAATCTCCGACAAAAAATTAAAAATTAAATTAAAAATTATTTACTAAAAGTTTGACATAAATAAAAAATAATTCGAGAGCCTCGCGTAGCCTATCAGAGACGAGGACATTTCGAGAGCCTCGCATACCCAATCAGATACAAGAGCCTCGCAGCGCGAGAGCAGGAAAAATCCGTAACGACGTCATCGGCTCCCGCGGACGACGCTACCCCGGCACCCCGCTTCCGGCACCAGCATCTAAAAAATTCGTGAAGAATAAATTTTGTTTGTAACGTCTATCTTTAAAATTATAACACTGAGGATAAATTTTTTAACATGGGATTTTCTATTTAAATTTTTCATTTGTTAGCCGGTTGGCTGTGCCCTTAAAGCAGTGGAATTTACTGTATAGTGAGGGATTAAATGGNTAAATTTTTCATTTGTTAGCCGGTTGGCTGTGCCCTTAAAGCAGTGGAATTTACTGTATAGTGAGGGATTAAATGGCAACATTTCAAAGCTGTGGTCTACAGAGCTGATGTGGATGAAATGAGGTGACAATGGAGCAGTAATGGAATGCAATCATGGAAGAACGGAAGTATTTCAAGAAAATCTACTAGTCAGGAGCAGCGTCCGCTACGTTTCTGAAATGAGAAAATCCAGAGTGACTCCGATGATAAACTTATCCGGTTCGCTATGGCAGGAGGCGAATAGTCTAAACATAATGACGTCGTAAAAATTAGGAATTACTAATACATCTGTCATGGAGTCATTAAAGAAAGATCGCTGAGAGAACAGTTTGTTCCATCCAACAAAATANGAATTACTAATACATCTGTCATGGAGTCATTAAAGAAAGATCGCTGAGAGAACAGTTTGTTCCATCCAACAAAATAATTGTTTGTATAGGGCCAAAAATATATTTAGTTGACCCAACAAATTATTTTTTAGACTATACAAAACTTGAAAAGCAACCAAAATTAATTTTGTTGAACTAACTAAATATTAGCTTGAATAGACATATCCTCTCTTTTGGGCAAAAAATTAGACCGTCATCTAAATATTTAGTTGAGTGAAGTGTATATATTTGTTTNAACATATCCTCTCTTTTGGGCAAAAAATTAGACCGTCATCTAAATATTTAGTTGAGTGAAGTGTATATATTTGTTTGGCCACTGAGTTGATTGTCTTCGTTCTAAATCAGTGCGAGAGTTTGCCTTTATTTTTGTGACAATTAGAATAGTAGCAGTGATTGTTAGTGCGTTTACTGATAGTTAATAGTTGCATAATATCTTAATAAAACAAGTTCAATAGAAAACTAAAAAGTAAAGCTGTTAAACTTTAAATATTTATTTACGCAGACAATGCCCGGTACTTGCATTGAAAAAGAAAATTCTATTAACTCAGTGTTCACTTTAGCTGAGGCAGCTAGGGCGCAAATACTATAGAATCGAATCTCGGTTGGTCGTCCACTTTTTATATGTTAACATAAACTGATTAATGCACGTAAAGCCAAACAGATCTTAAGTGTCGCCAACCAAATCTGACAGTTTTGAACAAACAAATAAGAATAACAAAATAATTTTGTTTTAACAACATATTTTATTACACCATTTGGTTGCGCCAATCAATCTTTGATTCAACAAAACCTATATGAAGTGTCCTTTAAAATGTTCACTTTTAAGACTTCACTTATTATTTGTCATCGGTATTTTTTTTTTAACAATTATATATTTGTAGAGTGTAGTATTAAGTAGCTGCAACAAGGCCGGAACGCCGTAGCTTCTGTACAACGAAAGCTTGTGCCTGGCGCTCTCAAAAGTCTGGTGACCTATTCGAGGGACACTTGAACCTACGGAAGGTCCTCGGGGAGAGACAGTGTGTAAATCTGCTTAATCCGACTGGAATCTAGGCCGCCTCCGTGGGCGGCCTTTCACCTCCCGGGTCGAATCTCACGGGCAGCTCGAGAGTAGCCGCGGCGAGGGCGGGGCAAGTCTTTGTCATCTTGGTTCCTACGGTGCAGAGCTGCCGTCCTCCTTGGCGCCGCCGAGCGCACGCATGTCTCAGACTAGAGTACCCGGACATGGCTATAGTCCATTCACGGTCACTTACAACTGTTCCTCGAGGCTCCCGCTTACCCGGTACTTCAACTGCCTTGCAGAGGGTTTCAAGTACTCTTGTTTTTCCAACAAACTATTACACGTGTGTCCAATGTGCTGATCTAATAAAATAACATACACTTCAGACAATAGCTGTTGAGTGCCTTCCATGTGGCACGCACATTAGAAACACCTTTTCACAGAAACTCAAACATGGCTTAAAACAGCTTTTTAAAAGTGCTGTGTTTCAAAATATACGCTTCACTGAGAACCTTTCTACAGACTTTCCACCAATAAAATAAAAGGGTTGCCGCTGGAAGTCTAATACGTATACGCAGTGCGACTGAAACGCAGTACAGCAGTTCAGAGCCTTGCGCTTAGTGGCGATGGCGCACTTGATGCGCGTGGCAGTGTCGTCCTTATCGCTTCTGCGCTTCTCAGCCTCAAACGCTGGAAAAAAGCGCTAGGTAGGCGGGAGCATTAGTTATGCATTCAAGCTATTACTCCACCTCATGCAAAAAAATCTTAATAAAGTCTAGAAAATTACACCAAAAGGACAACGCACCGTATTTGTGCGCACTCACTTAATAACATTGTGCATGAGAACTATGTATTACTAGGTGTCACCAACAACTTTTTTTATACATGTGTTAATCATATAAGTTATAAATGAAATATTATAATTTAATCTATGTAATTTAATCGAAAATAAGGTACTTTTATATAAACACAAGTATAAAACTCTTGTGATACATGACATATTAAAAAACAACCAAACACGTCGTAAATGGGGTGATTATTAAAATGCTAGATTCAAAAAGTGTGAAGAAACCGTGAATATACTATACTAGTGCAGCATGGCGGTTTTGGCCAGGTTGATATTTAATAGTCCTGTAAACCTGGAGATGATTTGGCTGCTCGAGGCACAGAAGGAAGGAAGCGATAAGGGCGCCACCGACCCGCTTGCATGTCACCCGGCGCATCTGCACACGAGCTTCTGAAATGACGTGCAGTGTTACACTCGCACCGCTGCAACTACAGGACTTTATGTGGTGGCCCTATCGTTTCATTGGTGCAACGTCTGTAGCAAACTTCAGTACATGTCTCTATACTAGTTTTGAGTGTTCCCGACGAGAACATGTTGTGATAAGTAAGTGTGAAAAGGCAGTTCTCAGCTATGTTTGTAAGAAATGTGCGTGCGTTCTGAAAATAGCATTTGTACCTCGTTTAAAGTGTTTTTTTTTTTCGTAGAGCAGTGTCAGTACATACGTGGCACATGCAGTTGTTTCGTGAATAAACGTGTATTTCAAACACCCTACAAAGCAATTCAATCCCGAGGTACATAATCCTCTTAAGGGCTCCGTCTAGCTGGAGTGTTTTGCGTGTTCAAGATCTCAGAAGCGTGGCTACACTGTAAGGGCATCCTAGGTACGCGCATTCAATATAGCCTACTGCCGTGCAGTCTATAATATCGTCAACTCGCCTCATTGGACTTTAGGCGCCGGTCCTCTCATTGCATGGCGTAAAAATACAAACAAACGAGTGCTGCATGCCTCTATGTGTTGCATGTCTTTAGGTTCAGTAGCCTGTACCTAAAGATTCACTCATAAAAATAATTTTGAAACGTTGTGTTTACAATTTTTCACGTTATCAATATACATTAAAGACGGAAATAGAAAACGGGACTAGAATTATGATGTGAAAATTCTGTTAAATGCTACTCGGAGTGCTAAGTAGACCGAGCTCAAAAATGTTCAACAGTTTTCAAATGACAATTATACGAACGAGTCTCTGTGCTCTGATTTGGCAGACGGCTCTCGCAAACTGGTGCGTTTCTTATTAATTATTTTCGGTCACTAGTTGAATTACTACACACTTTAATATTATAAGAAATCGAGTGTCGCTATGCCTGCACAAAATCGGCAAACTATATGTTAAATGATTCGGTTAAATTCGCAGTTTTCATTTCAAGTGGTCTGCTAATCGTCTGCTACGGAACTTTATACATTATCACAGTTTTAGAATTATCAAAACACTAAAGTAGACCTACGAGCTATAGACGTTTACTCACATGATGTTGCGCAGGACATCACTAATGCATACAGATTTAAAATTATTACTAATACTTAATTTTACAAACACTGCCGTCACAGGCCTAATAATGGGCGGAGTGAAGAGCTATGTACACAGAGACATATATTTTAAGGGCGAAAGAGAAATTGCCATCAGTTATGAAACCTGTTACCAAAATATGTGCTTGGATGTGGTTAGAAATGCTGCGGCGACGTCTGTAAATGAACATTTTAAATTCACAGCTTACGAATATTTCTGTTTCAAAATGAATTAGAAGTAAATGTAGTGTAAGCTTACACAGTTTCACAGAGTTATAGCTCCTTTAAATACATGTTAAGCAGCGACTCGCTAAATGCTACAAGCAAGCAGTTATCTCAATGGAGCAAAAAATGTATTTTGAAGCTGTGAGAAAAGAACACGCAATGAAGAGTCCATTCAAGAAAATTGCCAACTTAAAATTCCGCCTTTATTTATTTAACTCTTTACTTTAATTTTATTTATCAGTTTTTAGTTTTTTACGGTTTACGCATTATTATTATCAGCCTGGTTCGTATACCTGACAGAAAAATTTATTTTTAAAACATATATTTTCTTCAGTTAAATAAATAATGTTTGCAGTATACACTCTAGCAGCTCAACACTACTATACAATGTAATCAGCAATGTGTGGGATACTAGAATGGTAGCAAAAAGTATTAATTCTAAAATATTAAAATCCCTTTAAATATTGTTTAATTTAAGTAATGCACGACTGTCTTACATGACTGTAGAAAAAATGGCGTGTTACTGCGCAGGTACATCCAGTTTTTTACTTGTTTTCACACAGTTGAAAAGGTGCGTCCGTTCTTCCTCATCTGGCATCTTGTAACCTATCGTTCTTTGTCGCCAATCTTCCGCCCGCTATCTTCTGGGAAGTGGTTGAGACAAAAGTAGTGGGATAACTGGCTATTACAGTGATTTTTTTTTCCTTTACAAAACCTTTCGTAATTTTTCCACGTCCCTCCACCTTACCTAACGGTCATGGTCTCATCCGCATGTTGTCATGTTCTAGTTACACCCGGATTTAAAAGTTGCCCGAGTCCGCGAGTCCACGTCTGTCTCAAAAGAGCGTAAAAAATGGGAACGTGCTTAACAGTTTTACTGATCGTCCACGCAAGTAAAGGTATTTTATACTGAGAGTAGTTTCGTTCTGTTGGGAAACACAACACGAACGCCCTCATCGCCCAAACCCACATTCAGCTTTTCTCACATGACTGCAAAATATATATAGTTAGAGATAGATAAAGAGAGAGTGTGTGTAAACAATTGGAGTATTTATTTTTCTATAAAAATTGTTGTAATATGCAAAAAAAGTCGTCGCATACACGTTATTTTCCGATATGGTTTGTAAACAAATCTTATTTTAATGTATCGAAACAAAAATATAAATACCGAATAATTCCATTGCGAGAAGATGATTTACGATTTACAAAAATTTGGTGAGATGAACAGGGTCTCTAAAACGCTGAAACTCACATCAATATTTTTAAGCTTACCTTTGTCATACCACACACCCACAATAGACTTTGTTGTGACCATATTAGATCAGCTGCATTTCTGCGAATAATTCAAGAATGCACTGAACAATAAATACTGGCAAATTGTCAAGCTCTGCAAGATATCTTTGATACATGAAAAAATTAGGNGAAACTCACATCAATATTTTTAAGCTTACCTTTGTCATACCACACACCCACAATAGACTTTGTTGTGACCATATTATATCAGCTGCATTTCTGCGAATAATTTAAGAATGCACTGAACAATAAATACTGGCAAATTGTCAAGCTCTGCAAGATATCTTTGATACATGAAAAAATTAGGNTAAGAATGCACTGAACAATAAATACTGGCAAATTGTCAAGCTCTGCAAGATATCTTTGATACATGAAAAAATTAGGAAATTTGATGACCGATTAGTTTGAAACTTTCTTCTGGAAAATGAACTTGAATGGATTACTATTCTTGTAATGACATCATAAACATAACACGTAACCAGTAATCAACCGAAAAAATGAAAAGTCTATGACAGGGAAGTAGGAAAGCAGAAGTTACGGAAACATACTAGCTTCCATTTGGAGTAAGAACAGAACACTTACAATTTACCGGTCATTATAGATTCACTACCATTTCCCCTCTCCATTTGTTGGCAAATGTTTAACCAAGGGTTGACTAGTTTGCTGAACGCGCGCATAGCCTAAATAAGCATGCTATTAATGCGTTACCAGGACTGTAACCAAGAACCCCTTGAATCATAAGCCAGCTTTAACCTGCCATGCAATGGAAGTAGACTAGATAGAATAAACCCGTGAGGAAAAGCCACCTCCATTGCAGCGGGTCTTTCTGAGAACCTTAGAACTCTCCGAAAGCTAGCCACGAGTACTNGTGAGGAAAAGCCACCTCCATTGCAGCGGGTCTTTCTGAGAACCTTAGAACTCTCCGAAAGCTAGCCACGAGTACTATAAATATGAATAACTGTAAATAGGCCTAACATATAAACACTGAAAATTAATCATATAAGTAAATTTGTTTCCGAANCTAAATATGAATAACTGTAAATAGGCCTAACATATAAACACTGAAAATTAATCATATAAGTAAATTTGTTTCCGAAGAATACTAGTCAAGTTTAGGAGTGTTTTATTCTGATTTACAGTGACTTGGGCTACTGAAAAAACATATATGCTAGGTTGTGCATCTCTATAGTATCTTAATTAGGTGGTGAAAAATAACAAATTTTGATTTGGCACCAAAGTCACTCGTTAAAAACCATGGGTTCAGTTTTAAATTGCTAAAAACTTGGTTTTTCCACTGTTACTAGTAATTTTAGGAATGAAAAAGCCTAAAACAANGTTCAGTTTTAAATTGCTAAAAACTTGGTTTTTCCACTGTTACTAGTAATTTTAGGAATGAAAAAGCCTAAAACAATGTGGATAAGAGAGCGTGTGCTGATTGCACAGCAACCCAATTTATGCTTCAGAGTATTCAAGGGATATTTTCAATATAATTACGTGCTATAAAATTTTATTTTACTTCTTTAGACTGAGTTGCTTTGCCAATTGGACCTACACTGCAATTGAGAATAATTGTTTTTGTAAGTGAGCGATTAAATATGTNGACTGAGTTGCTTTGCCAATTGGACCTACACTGCAATTGAGAATAATTGTTTTTGTAAGTGAGCGATTAAATATGTACGTAAGTGTTTTAATCAGGTAGGTACGTAGGTGTTTTGACATTCCTGCTGGCAGTTTGTGAGCCTGCTTGTATTGAGGATGTGGGCAGAAGACAAAAATTAGTATTAGGAAAAAATTAAAATTTACAGTTATTTTAAAAATTACATTAAATTTGTTAGCGCCCATTGGACACGTAACTTAAGAACGTTGTTCCTGTCGCGAACCTAGTGACCCTGTGTCTGCCACCAGCGTTCTCCTGCACATAATAATTTTTCAGCCCTATAAATATCAGAATAATTGCTGAAAAGTCCTCGGCCAGTGCGTGATATATATCTTTCAGCCAGAAGGTACAGTATTGAAACCCTCGGCCAATAAAATGTGAATAGTTGCGTAACGTCAGGCGGTGCGTCGTTCAACGCTGGGTTGAGTTCGGAGTTCACGAGGAAGGTGCTCGTAGCTCGCGCGCCAATACAGACGTCAGCCTTCATGGGCAATGGCGGCGGATTGTCGCAACTTACGGGCGACCGGCGCCAATGCTTTAATTAGGCCCCTCGCGGCACGAGGAAGGAAGGCTGGCACGACATGAGGCAGGCTCGCGGGAGAGATCGCCTCCCACGGCGAACACAATAACCCCGGGGTCGCCCTCCTCCGCCGTACACGGAAAGTCACCGCTCGATTTCCGCTGCAGCAGCAGCCTTGCATGTCGCCGCACACTGGCTGTCTGACGGCGGAGCGGTGTTGGCCTCAGAGACACTCGAGACATGCTGAAGTGCAGCTGAACCTCGGCAACTCGACCTAATGTGACTGTGGTGGTGTTTAGTTTCTCAAATGTCGAGTTTTACGTTATTAAGGTCGAATATGTAATTAACAACTCATTCATTAAATAAAAAATTAACAAACACAGATTTTTGTATCACCTATTAAAACAAAATAGGAAATTAAATACGAAGAATAATACATACCATTAACTACAAAATTTAAAATAGAAAATAAATTTATTTAACGCATTGTTATTATTTTGACAATAGTGCGAATAGTTAAACTTGCAGTATTTATTTGATCAAAAATTTATCCGTATTTTGTGAAATGAGTAGTTTATTTAACTCATTTTGGTGAAAATAGACTTGAACGATAACGCATGTCATTTGAACATGTCATGCTGTCGAGTTTTACAGAATGTCGAATTATCGAGTATCCAGTTTCCGAGATCCTTATGTATGACTATTTCATTTTTGCTGCTTGCAAGCAGGGCGTTAAAATTTGATCGCATATCGGTCTGGCAGGGGCTCTAAAATATCCTCGAGCAGGCTGTAACAAGAGCTGCATCTTTTTTAAAATCACCTCTAGTGGAGACACAACCAGGCAGGCAGCAGCTGCTTCTGCTTCCTCTTTCCGCAATCAGAAGCGCCGGCAGAGGACGAGGGAGAATCAGACCTGGGTACCGAGCTCGCTGGAACAACTCAGCAGCGAAGCGAGGCCAGGCGCAAGAACTCTTGCGAGGCCCTTCCTTTCCACACACGCACCCACGTTTCCAACAACATGCTCTGCTTCCGAGCGTCCGCGCCTCGCGCCTAATATTTTATTGATAAAACATTTTACATTTTATAAATAAACGTGTTTAAATACATACATTTTGTCGTGAAATATATAACTAACAACCAAACAAATGCTAAATATTTAAATAATATTTTTTTTCTGTTGCTAGGTTTTCTTAGGCGAGAGGCCCTGCGCGGCCACTTTTGTCGCACAACTATAAGGACGGCGCTGTCAGCAGCCAACTCCTCAGACAACTGTGAGCGGCTTGCCGATCCGCATGGAATACTTTATAGGACATTGGGGAGAGGGCTACACTGTTATAGATTTCCGTGTATTTACAGACACTTTAATGGAAACGTAGAGTAAATATACGAAAACGCAATCCGTAAAGACAAAAAACGGAAATGAGCTCCGTAAATACAAAATACGGAAAGTCTCCGTATTTTCCTATTCTCTTCAGGATCCGTTAACGAACAATGTCGAGACTACATGAATCTTTCTTCGCCACTGTAACCAGAAAATTAGATTCTGTGGCAGTTACGAGATTCACGCCACTTAGACATATTCCTTCAAACATAAAAAATAGCATCAGGCGTCTGTAACATTTAGCAACACTTAAAATACACAAACTTTAATAGACACTAAAGAAGTTGCTTAAGTCGTTACATCAAATACCACAATTATTCCTGCAATGGTAGAAGAAGAACGTAGGTGAACGGTTAGAAAGCAGGAAGTACGCAAAACTAACGAGAAAATTTACGTAAAGTTCGTTTGTGAAAAGCAACATGTCCGTAATTTTACGGAGAGTTTCCGAAGATTTTATAGAATTTCTTAGCAGCACGTTTCCTTGAAATGAGTGAGAATTGTTGAAAAGTGCAGCCTCTCCCAACACATCTGACCTCAGATGCAATACAAATGAGAGGACAACAACGCCCCTCCCATGCCACTCCAACGCTAAGCCCCATGGCGATGAGAAACGGCTGCGAGGACGCCAGTGCGCGCCCGCCTAGGTCGGTGTCAACATTGACTGCGGAGCCGGCTGCAATTCACTAGGCACAGGCATCTCCTTCCCGGTCGTACACCTGCTGTACATCTAACTCGCCATTTGCTAGACATTTCCGTTAATTAAAGGAGCATTTACAGGACATGTGTCGTTAATGTTCCCAAACATAGTACGTCATACCGAAACGTAGATCTAATCGCCCTAAATTGAAAGCAGAGAACCTTCTCCTTTNGTAGATCTAATCGCCCTAAATTGAAAGCAGAGAACCTTCTCCTTTAGCAAAGAATTTTTTCCTGGAAAAGCCAAGCGTTCGTCGCCGCTGCAATTAGAAAATACTGATTGCTCTAACACCATTTACGCTACTTAAACGTATAAGTTGAATCTAATAGGGAAGCAAAATAGCGAGATTTAAAACCAGCAAAAAATAAAGAAAAGAAGAGATTTGATTTTACTTTTAGATTCTGATTACTCACATTTCCGGAATTGGAAATGCTTGCCTCGCAACTATCTGGTTCGTTTTTCTGTTAATTTTGTATATGTTCAGCGTTATATCTTTATGGTGAAAAAGAAAACATTTTTATCAATGCCGCAAATAGACTAAAATAATTNGCTGCTTCTGCTTCCTCTTTCCGCAATCAGAAGCGCCGGCAGAGGACGAGGGAGAATCAGACCTGGGTACCGAGCTTGCTGGGACAACTCAGCAGCGAAGCGAGGCCAGGCGCAAGAACTCTTGCGAGGCCCTTCCTTTCCAAACACGCAACCACGTTTCCAACAACATGCTCTGCTTCCGAGCGTCCGCGCCTCGCGCCTAATATTTTATTGATAAAACATTTTACATTTTATAAATAAACGTGTTTAAATACATACATTTTGTCGTGAAATATATAACTAACAACCACACAAATGCTAAATATTTAAATAATTTTTTTTTCTGTTGCTAGGTTTTCTGAGGCGAGAGGCCCTGCGCGGCCACACTTGTCGCACAGCTATAAGGACGGCGCTGTCAGCAGCCAACTCCTCAGACAACTGTGAGCGGCTTGCCGATCCGCATGGAATACTTTATAGGACATTGGGGAGAGGGCTACACTGTTAAAGATTTCCGTGTATTTACAGACACTTTAATGGAAACGTAGAGTAAATATACGAAAACGCAATCCGTAAAGACGAAAAACGGAAATGAGCTAAATACGGAAAGTCTCCGTATTTTCCTATTCTCTTCAGGATCCGTTAACGAACAATGTCGAGACTACACGAAGCTTTCTTCGCCACTGTAACCAGAAAATTAGGTTCTGTGGCAGTTACGAGATTCACGCCACTTAGACATATTCCTTCAAACACAAAAAATAGCACCAGGAGTCTGTAACATTTAGCAACACTTAAAATACACAAACTTTAATAGACACTAAAGAAGTTGCTTAAGTCGTTACATCAAATACCACAATTATTCCTGCAATGGTACAAGAAGAACGTAGCTGAACGGTTAGAAAACAGGAAGTACACAAAACTAACGAGAAAATTTACGGAAAGTCCGTTTGTGAAAAGCAACATGTCCGTAATTTTACGGAGAGTTTCCGAAGATTTTATAGAATTTCTTAGCAGCGCGTTTCCTTGAAATGAGTGAGAATTGTTGAAAAGTGCAGCCTCTCCCAACACATCTGACCTCAGATGCAATACAAATGAGAGGACAACAACGCCCCTCCCATGCCACTCCAACGCTAAGCCCCATGGCGATGAGAAACGGCTGCGAGGACGCCAGTGCGCGCCCGCCTAGGACGGTGTCAACATTGACTGCGGAGCCGGCTACATTTCACTAGGCACAGGCTTCTCCTTCCCGGTCGTACACCTGCTGTACATCTAACTCGCCATTTGCTAGACATTTCCGTTAATTAAAGGAGCATTTACAGGACATGTGTCGTTAATGTTCCCAAACATAGTACGTCATACCGAAACGCAGATCTAATCGCCCTAAATTGAAACCAGAGAACCTTCTCCTTTAGCAAAGAATTTTTTCCTGGAAAAGCCAAGCGTTCGTCGCCGCTGCAATTAGAAAATACCGACTGCTCTAACACCATTTACGCTACTTAAACGTATAAGTTGAATCTAATAGGGAAGCAAAATAGCGAGATGTAAAACCAGCAAAAAATAAAGAAAAGAAGAGATTTGATTTTACTTTTCGATTCTGATTACTCACATTTCCGGAATATGAAATGCTTGCCTCGCAACTATCTGGTTCGTTTTTCTGTTAATTTTATATGTTCAGCGTTATATCTTTATGGTGAAAAAGAAAACATTTTTATCAATGCCGCAAATAGACTAAAATAATTNTTATATGTTCAGCGTTATATCTTTATGGTGAAAAAGAAAACATTTTTATCAATGCCGCAAATAGACTAAAATAATTACAAACATTTAATTAGCAAAATGATGGGAAGTTTCCTACGTTCACAGAAGTTTGCGTAAACTTAAACAGTTATTTTCTAATATCTATGGAATACATTTCACTACCGTTAATAGTATGCACATTTACGAAGAAATACGGATAATTTTATTACAAGTGAGCAAATTATGGCATGGCTTATTTAATATAGTTCGACTACTCTTATTACAATTGTATTGCTATTATAACGCAGCGAATGATAATATCGTCGCTTTAATCTCCATATTCCATGCTGCATGACTGCAAAGTCGTTAGCAAATTTGTCTAGTGCACAATGTCGGTAAGACGTTTATGTAAGCAACAGACACGCCCTTAGTGTTCCCTTGATTTTGTTCCGCAAACACCAATTTCCGATATATATTGACATACTGTCCTTAATACTTCACTGAATTACGTTCTTAATTAACTATTTTAATAATGGTGGAATTTAAGTAATGGAATTCTGTGAAAAACTACTATCGCGCACACACACGATCACCGTTTACCATAAACGAGAAAGTTTTGTTTCTGACGGTGATGCCACAAAATATCTTTATTAAAAATTTTAACTAAAATAAAATTAATCAAATATAAAATAAGAAATGGTGAAATAAAATAATGATATTCCTTATTATTGCATAGTTGCATACTGTAGTCGTAAGCCGTGTTAGCTATTTATCAACACAAGACAACAGAACCAGAATTCTCTTTCTTTTAGAAGCAGTTGTGGCGGGTATTCCAAATCACTGCGCGCGCAGTACAAACACAGCGATAAAAATGATTACGCTCTCCTAAGGGCTATGGAATGGTCTCGCTTTGTACGAATTTCCGAAATACGTAATAAATAACTGTTATTTAACTGCTCACCATTAACACCTTAAAACGTTTTGCAACACTTGCACTTGGTTCCACATGAAATATTTTCGCTAGGAGAGTCGACGCAATACAAAAAGACATTCGTCAAGTATGGTGTGATATTCTGTATAGTGCGTATTTCATCTCATACTTTCTCATAGGCCTTGGGCAACCTAGTAACTCAGAAATCCTAGTACTGCAAAACATTTTTTGAGGTTCGATTTCGATGGAATATGTTTTACTGACCATTTATTTGAATTGATTATACCATTATATACAGCAATAGTTCATATAATTTATACAATTTTCAAATTAAAATTTGT
Source organism: Clitarchus hookeri (assembly GCA_002778355.1). NCBI lineage: Eukaryota > Metazoa > Arthropoda > Insecta > Phasmatodea > Phasmatidae > Clitarchus > Clitarchus hookeri. Next base: position 108,747 of record NQII01001088.1, on the reverse strand, counting down.
TAACGGTTTTTCGAATAATACTGCATTGAAGCCACAGAATTGATACATGTGAAAAATAATTGTTTAAAACGTGTAAGATTTAATTATGTAGAAATCAATAATACAAACTAAAAAAATAAAATTACAATTTAAACAAAATGTCATCTACTTGAAAGTTCCTCAAAATTTTTTTTTAAGTTGCCTTTACTTCACGATATACAGATTTCAGTATCGTATAATTATATATAGTATAATTTTGTTAATTTAAAGTAAAGTATTTTAACATTTTTTTTGTGGATTTTTCTATATCCCTAATTTTTGTAAGAAGTTAGCACTTTTTTTTAACGGGAAACTGTAGACTGTTTGTATATGGTAGTTACCAACATTCAAATACTTTTGTTAATAAATTTAACCGCATAAAAATATTAAGTAGACTAATTTCTTTTTTGATGTAATGTAATTTTTAATAACGCATTGCGAGAGCTTTCTTTAGTCCTTAGGGAAATATGGCTTTCGTCAAGACATTTCCCCTCGATCGCGACCGTAGTGCCACTTGTGCGTGTTTGAGTGCCGAATTCGGAAGGGATACATGCACCGAGCTAGGCTACAGGAAGAGAGTATCTCGGATAGCGGTAATCATATCGGCCTCTAGCTCACGATAAGTAAAACACAGTGGCTCATCGTGTGCGCACGCGCGCCAACTTTTGCACACCTCCCTTCCCCCCGTGGACAACTGCGCAGAATTCCGCCGCCCATTGCCCCTCCTAACCCCCCCCCCTCATCTATCGAACGGGTTCCGCGTAATGCATGCAAATCGCGACGAAACTGGGCGAAGGTAATTTGGGGCCTGCTGTCACAATGCTGGTCTTCGAGGACCATTTACTTGAGGCCGTCGTCGACGTGTGCATTCGCCTGGACGCTAAGTTAACACGATTCCATCTGCTCCGCCGTCCTGTTTCGGCTGCAGTTCATTAACATCGTGAGGAGCCTGATTAACTCTTGTCCGTGTTTTTATTTATTCTTACTGATAGCTAACGTGTTCATACTGGCATTTTTTTCCTAAGAAAGTCACTGACCGGCGAACTACCCCAACTAAGACAGTGTCACGTTCACCGCCATCTCATTTTGTAATTTTGTCTCCGTGATTTCCATTTTACACTTTAGGAGTAAATTTTTCCGTAATAAGCAGTGAGGCATTGCGGGTTGATAAAAACTTTGTTTCCGTTACAATATATATATATCAAGATTCTCATTTGTTGTTGGAGTGAAGAGATCACCAGTCATCATGTCTGCACCGGTAGTTGAAGAGCTGAGAACACTGACAGTAGCTAACTACCGCCTAATAAAAATACATTTTCCGGCTCCCGAAGGACTGATTTGTGAATTGCGGAGTAACGTTTTGAGACATGCATTTCTGAATCCACTGAAAGTACCTGTAGTCTGTTTTCTTAAGAAAAAGTACTGGCAAACGTGGTTATACAATTTTCGCATGATTTTGTACACAGCAGCCTGAAATGTTTGGTAGAAGCGTTTTTTTTTTTTNAAACGTGGTTATACAATTTTCGCATGATTTTGTACACAGCAGCCTGAAATGTTTGGTAGAAGCGTTTTTTTTTTTTTCGTTTCGTCACATGCACATTAATTAAGTTTGTAATACGCACGAAGTTTCGAATATTGGTTTTTNGTTTTTTTTTTTTCGTTTCGTCACATGCACATTAATTAAGTTTGTAATACGCACGAAGTTTCGAATATTGGTTTTTCTAAGAAAATAATTTTATGGTGGCCAATTTTGCTCGGTCAACTTTTAACTCGCGAGGTTTTGCAACGAAGGATGTATGGCACCACTGCCTATTGACATAAACTACTTTTGTTTAACCCCAGGACGATACGTTTTGCTGAACAAATACTGAGACACGCCGTAATAGGCTGGAGCGGGTTTCCGAGGAAAAATTTGGAAGGAGGGGGGTCACCTGACCCCCTGACCCTTCTAAAGATGATTGTTCCTTAAAGTTTTACTTTAGGTAACATGACATGTAACAGCATATACTTTTAATGTTTTTCATTAATATCCCGTCATACACCGAAGAGCCAAAAAAACTGGCATATGCGTGCGTATGCAAGTAACAGAGGTATGAAACGAATCAGAGATACGCAATGCGGTTGGCAGCTAGATCGGTTACTGCTGCTACAATGGCAGGTTATCAAGATTTAAGTAAGTTTGAACGTGGTGTTATAGTCGGCGCACGAGAGATGGGACATAGCATCTCCGAGGTAGCGATAACATTTGGATGTTCGCGTACGGCCATTTCACGAGTGTACCGTGAATATTGGGAATCCGGTAAAACATCACATCTTCGACATCGCTGCGGCCGGAAAATGATCGTGAAAGAACGGGACAAACGACGACTGACGAGAATCATTAAACGCGATAGACGTGCAACCCTTTCTCAAAATGGCGCGGATTGGATTTGTGGACTGCCCTGCAGGATTTATGGTGTGAATTGCCTCCTGCATATCTTCAGACATTAGTCGGGTCCATGCCACGTCGTCGTGCGGCACTTCTGTGACCTCGTAGGGTTAGGTGGGGGGGGGGGCTGCCTGAACGATATTGGGCAGGTGTACCAGTTTTTTTGGCTCTTCAGTGTATTTCACAAGGCTGTTTTGGAAAACTGTTCTTACATTGACCTCACTTAAATATTTTTTCTAAATATAATTTACAAATAAAAACAGTGTGTAATTCAAACACAGAATGTCTTGCTCTAGCGTTGATACGTACTTCTCAATGGGGACTGGCAGTTGATAAATGTAACATAAATGAAGGAGCAAAATACTCATTTATTTGTATTTTATCATACGTTATTTATTGCAGATCACTCTAGCTGTAACAGTACAGGCGTACCGAACAAAAGTGTGTCTACATAAAAAATACCGAAACGGCTTCTCCAAACCGGCGAACAAAACATGTAATATAATACTGGCTACCATTTGAGTTAATGCATGCACATATGCATTCCGATATACACATGCATGCGTGTATGTATATATATATGTATNTATATATATATATATATATATATATATATACATACACACACACGCGTGCGAATACACTGACAAAAAGATTTGTTCCAGCCAACACAATATTTGTTTGCATAGGACCAAAAATATATTTAGTTGCCCCAACATAATATTTTGTTCAGTAAACAAAACTTGAAAAGTAACAAAATTTGTTTTCTTCATCTAACAAAATACATTGTTGAATAAGTAAACCCTCTGTGTTGGGCCCAAAAAATGAGACTGTCAACAAAATGTTTTGTTTAATCAATTGTATATATTTGTTTGGCCACTCATTCGAGTGCCTTAGTTAGAAAATGAAGGTCGAAAGTTAGTTTGTAATTTTCCTGAGAGGAAAGTAACATTGTTTTTAGTGCATTAATTTATGCTTAATAATGGTATTAAAATCCTAATAAAAGAAGTTCAACAGGAAACTAAAAAGTGGATCTGTAAAACTTGAAATATTTATTAACCGACTTTGTCCAGTATTTAAACAGCGTGTATTGAAAAGCATTTCGAAGTCATCAGTAGTCACTTCAGTTGCGGTTGCGTGGGCGTAGTGCCCAGGAGCGAGCGATCTAGGTTTGGATATCTACCGGGCTACAACTGTTTTAAATAAATAGAAACTGTTTAATATACGTAGAGCCAAACACATATTCAGTTGACCAAACGAATCTTAAAGTTTATGGCAACAAAAAAAAAAAAAACCAAATAATTTGGTTTTAATAGCAAAATTTTTTATTGCCCCTATGCAATCAATTTGGTTACGCCAAACAAACTTTGTTTGATTAAACAAAAATTTTTTCTCAGTGTATACACAAGGTTTTGTGCATGGCGGAAGAGTCCCTTCTCCCAATTCGCTAGTGGCTGCATTCGCTCTTGTAAGTAATTAGGTTTCCAAGCTTCGCCTGATACAACTTTCCGCTACACCACCTGGCCTGTTTCGACATGCGGCAGAGTGTTCCACTCGCTTGCAGGAGGTCATAGGTTCGAACCCGGCCGGTTGCACGGGGAGGGGTAAGGGCACTTTTCCACGTTGGTTTCCCATCCTCACTAGGGACAGCTGCTGGTACACTTCCCTAATATGTGTCTCCGTAATTCCCCATCTACTGGATCAATTTGCTGATTACCCTCCATGCAAAAAAAAAAGATATAAAGTAGAGTCTTTTGCCACGCGACCGTGACTGAGTGTTCAAACATTTAGCCGCCGAGTGTTAAAATGCTCTGAGCGACCTCTGTTGTCGAACTTATTTACGCCTTATCCGAATTGTCAGTATATACTTGTTACGTACGCACATATGATTATTGCCGTGGTTTGAACTGGGACGGGTCGTCACCTCCTCAGATTAGAATCGCCGCACTTTCTTGCGGGAACAGCATGAACTACGAGGAAATAGAAGAATGCGCTGCAGTGAAACACAAGCGTGTTACTATACTTAGATGCAATCTATGTAGTCATGTACAAAACAAATAACTTACGTAATATATCTTAATAAGCTGCTTCGGATACACGTGGCTGTGGCTACTGCGAATGCTCGCGGGGAAACAACCCACTTATTTACCAACTGCCCTACGTTGGTTTCAACTGCTGAAAAACTCATTCGACCAGTAGACCTATTATAAGTTAGTTGTGATTATGTTAGGTTAGTTTGAACTGGAAAAACAAGTACTCACCCTGAACCGTANTAGACCTATTATAAGTTAGTTGTGATTATGTTAGGTTAGTTTGAACTGGAAAAACAAGTACTCACCCTGAACCGTATGTAAGTTTAGCACATCTTGTTAGGTTGATATGCTAGGTTGAAAAAATGATGAGCGAATAAGCGTACGTGCAGTTAATAATGGCCGATCACAAGTAAATGCACAGTAATAGCAACTTCGTTGAAGCGCAGACTCTTGTGTATCTTCGTGTAATATTTGTCCATCCACGTTGATATTTCGTAAAACCTTTTTGACTTTTTAAAGCGAAGTTTTTTTTAACATTCGCAGAACGTTCATAACTTAAAAAGAAACGAATACGGCTACCACAAAAAGAATGCAAACACAACCAACAAGTAAGCAACTTCATGCACTCGCCAAGTTCAGGACTCTGTGTACTATAATCGAAATTCAGTCATCTCTAGTATATAAATGGTGACGTCATAAGTGGGGTCAAACACGGAAATGACCTCAAATGTTTTAGAATCACGAGGTTCGAGCTCGAAACCCGAGTTAACCAATNCACGGAAATGACCTCAAATGTTTTAGAATCACGAGGTTCGAGCTCGAAACCCGAGTTAACCAATCAAGTCCTCTGCGGAAAAATTCACGTACCTGGTAGGTTGGCGCTACAGGAACAATTCCTACGTCAACGAAATTACTGGCGTCAACCACTCCCTAACGTCTTATAGGTTCTGCGACGTCATGCGCACTTCTGAAACCATTGCGCTTCTTTTTACATAGTCGAAGGAAGCTAGCGNCACGGAAATGACCTCAAATGTTTTAGAATCACGAGGTTCGAGCTCGAAACCCGAGTTAACCAATCAAGTCCTCTGCCGAAAAACTCGCGTACCTGGTAGGTTGGCGCTACAGGAACAATTCCTACGTCAACGAAATTACTGGCGTCAACCACTCCCTAACGCCTTATAGGTTCTGCGACGTCATGCGCACTTCTGAAACCATTGCGCTTCTTTTTACATAGTCGAAGGAAGCTAGCGCGGGTATGCTTCTCTTTTATCATATTGGAAAACTGTGTTTAATTTTAAACATTTGGTATTAAGATGATTCGAACATTTTAAAGAAAGTGTCTACAGTATAAGGGGAAATGTAAAAAAAATAAAAATAAAAAATGGAACATAAAATACAATAGTCAGAATTTTTTGAAACTCCATTCACAATTATACAACAGAAATACCATCTAAAATGTATTGTTCTGAATCAAATAACTTCTTTATTACTTTGTAGGTACTTGCACTTATACATATACATAATCTATAAAATTAAGTGCTTAGCTCATAAGTGAAGTTGGTCTGGTGGTTAAGGTTGAGGGCTTATAATTCCCGTACTGAAAATGTGTAAATAAAATTTCGTAAATTACATTTTGAAAAATTGGTTTTTTCAGTTATTAGTTGTTATTAATACAGCACATTTGTTTTCTAAAAAACACAAATTTAATGTACACTTCTAATTGATGTAAGATGTAATCCAAGGCTATCATTTTTAATAGTACAAATATATACTTGACGGATTTTACAATAAAACTGTTTTTAGTTTTTCTTGGCAACTGGTTCTCCAAGGGTTTTTCTTGTTAAAATACAAACAATTTTTAGAGTGTATATTGTTTTATGAATGCTTACATCGGGACAACCGTTAGCCTTTGGCATTATATATCGAAATATTATTACACACTTCGGCTGTAAAGGTGGTCCACAGTAAACTGAGCACTTTCGACAGCCCTGTTTAAGATCTGCATGTATTCAAATTGTGTAATTTCCCAACANTGTCCACAGTAAACTGAGCACTTTCGACAGCCCTGTTTAAGATCTGCATGTATTCAAATTGTGTAATTTCCCAACACATGCAATATTAACGTTGCTATGGGCCTAGCCACTTTATTTATGCGTCGGTCAAGTTAAACTATAAAATTATGATAAAAGTATATATAAAAATTTTTTTTCAATTTTTTTACTCTTGTGCATTACACATAAAAACAGAAAACGAAAAAATTCAATATTTAAATATTATAACCTGCCACTTTTAATTAAACTCTAAAACATAGAATTACTTTCCCTCTGTCGTTACGAACTTTATTGAGCACATGCCAGTCAGTGTGGCCGTGAAAATATGTGGAGGTAAGGACATTGACATTTCTCATTTCAAAACTGCTCACTTTACCGTGAACAGCATATAAAAAAAATTACTGGGCAAGGAAAATACTGACATCCGCATGGTCGCATAAGCCTCTATTTCCTAGGTAAATGAGGTAAAACGCAATTAAGTTTCAAGCACTCTGGCAATTATTTCATGGCACGTCATTCGTGAAATTATTAATTTGTTTTAAATGAAATGCTTGTCACAGGATGTACGTAACTTTGACTTCGTGATCAAAACTAAACCCAGTTCAGTACAATTTTCATATGCATTACTGCAGAAATACGGCTTTTGTAACGCTAAAAAGAATAAAGTTTACGTGGGATATTACTTTATTTTCGCAAAAATTTGTAAATGTACAAATAAATNTGTAACGCTAAAAAGAATAAAGTTTACGTGGGATATTACTTTATTTTCGCAAAAATTTGTAAATGTACAAATAAATTGTCAGTGAAATTTGTATATAAAAATGACAGCCTACTAGACATTTAACAAGGCCTTATCAACAGTACTGTAAATATAGGAGCGATGACATGAAACAGCACTCAGCTTTGGACAGAGAATTTCCGTAGTGTATGTGCGATTGAGCCGTCAGGCGGAGTGCGTGCAAGCAGGCGTGTATGGCAGAGCGCAGCTTCAGTGCCGATATGGACTCCGAAGCATATTCTCCTATGCCGCGGCAATGAATGTCGCCGCTTGCTTTACGACCCACCTAGCCAAGCAGTCACTGCACCGTAAANTAGACCTATTATAAGTTAGTTGTGATTATGTTAGGTTAGTTTGAACTGGAAAAACAAGTACTCACCCTGAACCGTAGGTAAGTTTAGCACATCTTGTTAGGTTGATATGCTAGGTTGAAAAAATAATGAGCGAATAAGCGTACGTGCAGTTAATAATGGCCGATCACAAGTAAATGCACAGTAATAGCAACTTCGTTGAAGCGCAGACTCTTGTGTATCTTCGTGTAATATTTGTCCATCCACGTTGATATTTCGTAAAACCTTTTTGACTTTTTAAAGCGAAGTTTTTTTTAACATTCGCAGAACGTTCATAACTTAAAAAGAAACGAATACGGCTACCACAAAAAGAATGCAAACACAACCAACAAGTAAGCAACTTCATGCACTCGCCAAGTTCAGGACTCTGTGTACTATAATCGAAATTCAGTCATCTCTAGTATATAAATGGTGACGTCGTAGGTGGGGTCAAACACGGAAATGACCTCAAATGTTTTAGAATCACGAGGTTCGAGCTCGAAACCCGAGTTAACCAATCAAGTCCTCTGCCGAAAAACTCGCGTACCTGGTAGGTTGGCGCTACAGGAACAATTCCTACGTCAACGAAATTACTGGCGTCAACCACTCCCTAACGCCTTATAGGTTCTGCGACGTCATGCGCACTTCTGAAACCATTGCGCTTCTTTTTACATAGTCGAAGGAAGCTAGCGCGGGTATGCTTCTCTTTTATCATATTGAAAAACTGTATTTAATTTTAAACATTTGGTATTAAGATGATTCGAACATTTAAAAGAAAGTGTCTACAGTATAAGGGGAAATGTAAAAAAATAAAAATAAAAAATGGAACATAAAATACAATAGTCAGAATTTTTTGAAACTCCATTCACAATTATACAACAGAAATACCATCTAAAATGTATTGTTCTGAATCAAATAACTTCTTTATTACTTTGTAGGTACTTGCAGTTATACATAAACTATAAAATTAAGTGCTTAGCTCATAAGTGAAGTTGGTCTGGTGGTTAAGGTTGAGGGCTTATAATCCCCGTACTGAAAATGTGTAAATAAAAATTTTGTAAATTACATTTTGAAAAATTGGTTTTTTAAGTTATTTGTTGTTATTAATACAGCACATTTGTTTTCTAAAAAACACAACATTTAATGTACACTTCTAATTGATGTAAGATGTAATCCAAGGCTATCATTTTTTACATTACAAATATACCTATACTTGACAGATTTTACAATAAAACTGTTTTTAGTTTTTCTTGGCAACTGGTTTTCCAAGGGTTTTTCTTGTTAAAATACAAACAATTTTTTGAGTGTATATTGTTTTATGAGTACTTACATCGGGAAAACCGTTAGCCTTTGGCATTATAGATCGAAATATTATTACACACTTTGGCTGTAAAGGTTGTCCACAGTAAACTGAGCACTTTCGACAGCCCTGTTTAAGATCTGCATGTATTCAAATTGTGTAATTTCCCAACACATGCAATATTAACGTTGCTATGGGCCTAGCCACTTTATTTATGCGTCGGTCAAGTTAAACTATAAAATTATGATAAAAGTATATATAAAAATTTTTTTTCAATTTTTTTACTCTTGTGCATTACACATAAAAACAGAAAACGAAAAAATTCAATATTTAAATATTATAACCTGCCACTTTTAATTAAACTCTAAAACATAGAATTACTTTCCCTCTGTCGTTACGAACTTTATTGAGCACATGCCAGTCAGTGTGGCCGTGAAAATATGTGGAGGTAAGGACATTGACATTTCTCATTTCAAAACTGCTCACTTTACCGTGAACAGCATATAAAAAAAATCACTGGGCAAGGAAAATACTGACATCCGCATGGTCGCATAAGCCTCTATTTCCTAGGTAAATGAGGTAAAACGCAATTAAGTTTCAAGCACTCTGGCAATTATTTCATGGCACGTCATTCGTGAAATTATTAATTTGTTTTAAATGAAATGCTTGTCACAGGATGTACGTAACTTTGACTTCGTGATCAAAACTAAACCCAGTTCAGTACAATTTTCATATGCATTACTGCAGAAATACGGCTTTTGTAACGCTAAAAAGAATAAAGTTTACGTGGGATATTACTTTATTTTCGCAAAAATTTGTAAATGTACAAATAAATCGTCAGTGAAATTTGTATATAAAAATTACAGCCTACTAGACATTTAACAAGGCCTTATCAACAGTACTGTAAATATAGGAGCGATGACATGAAACAGCACTCGGCTTTGGACAGAGAATTTCCGTAGTGTATGTGCGATTGAGCCGTCAGGCGGAGTGCGTGCAAGCAGGCGTGTATGGCAGAGCGCAGCTTCAGTGCCGATATGGACTCCGAAGCATCTTCTCCTATGCCGCGGCAATGAATGTCGCCGCTTGCTTTACGACCCACCTAGCCAAGCAGTCACTGCACCGTAAANATTCTCCTATGCCGCGGCAATGAATGTCGCCGCTTGCTTTACGACCCACCTAGCCAAGCAGTCACTGCACCGTAAAAAATTTCTGTCGCGGCCTGACGCATTTCGCCGCGTTACCCATAAAACAAGGCTGATCTCGTGCTTTCGCCCACGAGGTAATATATATACATATTAAAAAAAAAACAGACACTGCTTAGGGCTGCAAATTGTTTTCTCTTAGCGTACACTTTAGTTTCGTCAGACAAAAGCCAACGCGAATGAAAGCGCTTTCGCACTGTAAATCCCATCGCAAACGCGTCTGATTTACGGAGTGTTAAAGAAATATAAATCATGTGAACAATCATTTCCCCACACTTCGCTTTAATGCGTATTTAGGGTGTAAAATCAATCGATATTCCCTTATTAACAAGGAATAAAGTACTTATGGCAAGTCAAAAGAGGAAGCTGTTAATTGTTGCCTATTAGAATTTCCTAAAAATGGTTGTTAGGAATTATTTTCAAAATTAATTTAAGTAAAACTGTTCTTAAACACATGTAATTGCTGACCATAATTAAAGAGTGTTATGGTTTTAACGGACCAAATAAACCTATTCCCTTGGAGGCATTACCTCATCTAAAAGTACAAACTAAGTGGAATTTAATAGCTATCGTTCACAGGTACCCTCTTTTCAGAAATTTTGTATCGTCTTTTTTTTTCAATGTAGACTAGCTGAATAAACACACTAGTGAGAACCGATAAGCTTACGATTATGTTGTGACGCTGACAGAAATAAATATGCATAACGTAGTATCTGGCTGGAAACGCGGTTGGCTAAGAGATACTAACTAGCCTTTCGCTACTATGAACGCAGTGCAGCGATCGCTCAGACGGCAAATCCAAAGTCCATGTCATTGCGAACTTACCGCGGTAGCCAGGAAATGCGCTATTAAGTCTGTGTTTGATAATTAACATAGCATATAGGCCTGCTTGATGTCAACAGTGATAGCGAAAGTGAAGGTGGGCAAGTGAAGACGAAGCAGCGGCGGAATGCAAGAGTGGAGGAAATGGAAGTGTTCCAAAAAAGTCTTGCATGTTCCCCACACGCGAAAATCTAGGCTTTCCCGCCGGAAATCATACGGGGGTAGCCTTTGGTGGGAGATGAGTTGTCTCACTGACCACTACACCATCGCTGCCTAGTGTTTCTTAACCAGGTTACAATGTGAGGTAACGTCGTACTTCTATGCACAGAGACTGAAGCACGTGCCAAGGTCCTCCCAGTTACGATAGTATCCGTACAACCTGCANCGTCGTACTTCTATGCACAGAGACTGAAGCACGTGCCAAGGTCCTCCCAGTTACGATAGTATCCGTACAACCTGCACACCGATTCGGCGCTCAGAAGTCACAAAGAGACGTGACGACAGTTGGGTTCTTCTAATGTTTGACACAGCCTCTTTCCCGCATGAGCGCGATGCTTTAGCTATCAAGATCGTGCTCATACTTTGCACTCCAGTAAAAAATGGAAAAACCTGTTTTTTCCTGTGTTCATTGAGCATGCGTTTATATCTCATCACCATGCCATTTGAATATTATATGAAGGCGGCTCCTAAAATAATTAAAAACCATCAAATAGACGGATATAGTCTATATCACAAATCTGCTGATTCTGAAAATTACACAAAAATTTCGTATTTATAATAAATACAAATTCACAACACTTGGTGCTCTGTTGAAGTGTATTACTGTACTAAATGCAACAGATAAGACTGGTTAATACGTAAGCAGTGATTTTCATATAGCGATTTGTCATAACCAAGTATCGGCACGCCACAAAACGTTTGTCAATTCACACATCTTCGTTTACTTTGTTTTAGACCAAATATTACCAAATGCATTGTTTATTGCAGTCTTTTAGAAAGAAGCGTCCTTTTTTTAAAATAAAAAAATAGTTTTCTTATGTGATTATATTCCGCAGGTTGTACAAAAACTAAATCAGTGAAAATGTTTGTAGCCTGAAGTGTTAGAAATTTTTATAAAATCTTTTGGAATGTATTTCTTGACTGAACAGGAAATGCATAACGAATAACAACAATTTTACCAAAACATTGTCAAAAATGTTATGTAAAGTTTCATTTTCAGTGTCATTCAGCAAAATAAGTTAAAGGTTCCGCCTATCTGTAGCTAATATGCGCGCTCGAGGTCTCGCAACACCTGAACTATAAGGTTCAGTCTTGCCTACTTACCAGTTGTCTCATCGCCTCTACGCACAATACGCTTAACTGGCAAGCAATCTCTTCGTCGGCAACTCGCCTGAACGTGAATTCAAGTTATGACCCTATATGTTTATGGCACGCTTATAATTATAACTGTATGATGCGTGTCGAAAAACAACTCTGAATATTCTGTATAAAAATTAGCAGCAAAAACTGATTCTGAAAATACCCGTTTTAGCCATATTCACGTTTATAAAAATAATCATTGGAGCTGAAATGAGGTCTTGAAACGTGTCTTTGGGCACGAANACCAGTTGTCTCATCGCCTCTACGCACAATACGCTTAACTGGCAAGCAATCTCTTCGTCGGCAACTCGCCTGAACGCGAATTCAAGTCATGACCCTATATGTTTATGGCACGCTTATAATTATAACTGTATGATGCGTGTCGAAAAACAACTCTGAATATTCTGTATAAAAATTAGCAGCAAAAACTGATTCTGAAAATACCCGATTTAGCCATATTCACGTTTATAAAAATAATCATTGGAGCTGAAATGAGGTCTTGAAACGTGTCTTTGGGCACGAANATTTAGCCATATTCACGTTTATAAAAATAATCATTGGAGCTGAAATGAGGTCTTGAAACGTGTCTTTGGGCACGAAACGTTTATTAAAAACTTTTCGTGTTAAGACGTCACTACATAATATCCAACCGTTTTTGAATCACTTGTGTTCTCCAAAACTCTGCGTGGCACTTCATGCGTCAGCCAGCCTACCTGGCGCTTGAAATGCGCTTTCCCACGAAACTATTAGACATGCGTTCAATGTGCTGATCTACGAAAGGAACACACACTTCAGACAAGAGCTGTTGAGTCCTTTCAATATGTCATGCACGTTAAAAAAAAACATAATTTCACAGTACTCCAAAACGGCTACAAACGGTATTTTCAAAGCGCTGAAGCTCAAAATATACGCTGCATGATTCATACAAAACTACTCAAGGGACCTGAAATTAACCTTCCTACATACTTTTCACCAATAAAATAATAAGCTCGCGGCTGGAAGTGCCATAGGTAAACGCAGTGAGACTAGAACACTGCACGCTAGTTCACAGCCTTGCGCTTAGCGGCGATGGCACACTTGATGCGCGTGGCAGTGTCGCCCTTATCGCTCTCGCACTTCTCGACCTCAAACAAGGAAAAAAGCTTCAGGTAGGCGGGGGCCTTAATGATAAGAGAAGGAGCAATACAATGTGCGAATGAAGTGATGTCACACAGTTCCCAGCCACGTAACTTTCTTCAGACNTGATAAGAGAAGGAGCAATACAATGTGCGAATGAAGTGATGTCACACAGTTCCCAGCCACGTAACTTTCTTCAGACGGGATGACGTCCCACATTCTCAGTACAGACCTCGATGTTAAGAGACGCCCAAATCTCAAATCTCTTCACTCGCTCCCTTACTCACTCACCAATATTGCAGAACACTGAAAGAAAAATATTGTTGTATGAACCATAATTCTGTAGCCGTTACCCTCCAAGACTGTTAAAATAGGGACAACACTCTGCTTGGTCGTGGCTACCCTACGAATATTATTAAAGGTTTATTGGTAACGCCAACAGAACACATTGTAAAATGTCAGTGACGTCAGTACTTTCTACAGAATAGAATGTTGCGATTACAAACGAGTAGGGTTCTGACTACAATCCAGTATGTTATTCCCTACAATGCTTTTCTGATGCTGCTACAGAGTTTATTGTGCACTCAGCTGTAACATATGGTAGTGCTAACCATCTGTTCTGTTGCCTTAACTGAGTAGCATAGTGGCCCCAGTAAAAGTGTATGGTAATCCTGGCTATCTGCTCTGTTACGTGGAGCTAAGAAGGACAGGAGGTGGCGAGGCTGATCTTTACTGTTGTAAGCTTTGAAGCTAGTGAACGTGGCTTAGTCGCCATATTGCGGTTGGAAAAACAAATGGTATTTAGCCTTGTGTATACGGGACTTTATGACATTAAAAAATGTTTTTTTGAACGGTTTTGGTGAAAATTTAAGTGTNAAATGGTATTTAGCCTTGTGTATACGGGACTTTATGACATTAAAAAATGTTTTTTTGAACGGTTTTGGTGAAAATTTAAGTGTTTATCTTATGTGAAAACATGCCAAAACACCCTCAGACGACATACTTTTACAGTTCCATCTGTTATTCAAGCTAATTGTGCTATATTTAAAGAAGACACTATATGGGCTTTTGGGGTGACATCAAAACAAAGCCCAAATATCGTGTCTTCACAGTTTACGCGTAACTGTAATTTATGACGCATGTAGGTGAAATGAGTTACATATATAGACGACTCAAAACGGTCGCACACGCTGTGAAAGTCTCGTGTCTGCCACTTGTCTCGTGGATTAACAAGCTGACACGATGTCAGAACTCGGGTGTTGTTACGGCGTTATTGTACATTACGGATAGTTTCCAATTTTACGGTCCAGCATGTATACGAACATTATTGGTTAACTATCCAGTAGTTTTCCACTTTTCGTTGATAACAGTTAAATTCGAATTTTAAAGTTTAATCCATCATCCTAATCAACTTTGCAATGGGAAGACAATGAAAGTGAAGTAAATTTCAAATATAAACTAAAATTTATATACTTGCGTTTCCTTATAAANTGATAAGAGAAGGAGCAATACAATGTGCGAATGAAGTGATGTTACACAGTTCCCAGCCACGTAACTTTCTTCAGACTGGATGACGTCCCACATTCTCAGTACAGACCTCGATGTTAAGAGACGCCCAAATCTCAAATCTCTTCACTCGCTCCCTTACTCACTCACCAATATTGCAGAACACTGAAAGAAAAATATTGTTGTATGAACCATAATTCTGTACCCGTTACCCTCCAAGACTGTTAAAATAGGGACAACACTCTGCTTGGTCGTGGCTACCCTACGAATATTGTTAAAGGTTTATTGGTAACGGCAACAGAACATATTGTAAAATGTCAGTGACGTCAGAACTTTCTACAGAATAGAATGTTGCGATTACAAACGAGTAGGGTTCTGACTACAATCCAGTATGTTATTCCCTACAATGCTTTTCTGATGCTGCTACAGAGTTTATTGTGCACTCAGCTGTAACATATGGTAGTGCTAACCATCTGTTGGTCTGTTACATGGAGCTAAGAAGGACAGGAGGTGGCGAGGCTGATCTTTACTGTTGTAAGCTTTGAAGCTAGTGAACGTGGCTTAGTCGCCATATTGCGGTTGAAAAAACAAATGTTATTTAGCCTTGTGTATACGGGACTGTATGACATTAAAAAAATGTGTTTTTGAACGGTTTTGGTGAAAATTTAAGTGNATGTTTTTTTGAACGGTTTTGGTGAAAATTTAAGTGTTTATCTTATGTGAAAACATGCCAAAACACCCTCAGACGACATACTTTTACAGTTCCATCTGTTATTCAAGCTAATTGTGCTATATTTAAAGAAGACACTACATGGGCTTTTGGGGTGACATCAAAACAAAGCCCAAATATCGTGTCTTCACAGTTTACGTGTAACTGTAATTTATGACGCATGTAGGTGAAATGAGTTACATATATAGACGACTCAAAACGGTCGCACACGCTGTGAAAGTCTCGTGTCTGCCACTTGTCTCGTGGATTAACAAGCTGACACGATGTCAGAACTCGGGTGTTGTTACGGTGTTATTGTACATTACGGATAGTTTCCAATTTTACGGTCCAGCATGTATACGAACATTATTGGTTAACTATCTAGTAGTTTTCCACTTTTCGTTGATAACAGTTAAATTAGAAATTTAATGTTTAATCCATCATCCTAATCAACTTCGCAATGGGAAGACAATGAAAGTGAAGTAAATTTCAAATATAAACTAAAATTTATATACTTGCGTTTCCTTATAAATTGATGCTGCTGCACATCGTCATTTCTAATATGATGCATGCTTGATCTCAACGTCTGTACAACAAAACACAAATGCCACTTTTTCTTCAGAAAGCCTGCTAAATTTCACAATTATCAAATTATATAAGAATGTAATTAATTAATTATTTATTTTTTTTATAGACTATTCACAGTAAAGTGAGCAATATTGAATGCCCTCTCATTTAGNGTTATAGACTATTCACAGTAAAGTGAGCAATTTTGAATGCCCTCTCATTTATAGTAATAGTAAATGAATATATTTAATTCTAGCCTTAGACGTTAACTTCCGAGTGCGCTGGAATGTACCCAATGCGTTTATTACTTACATGCCAAAATTTATTTAGAAAGGTGGTTAAAGGATAAAATATGACTGAAAGGAAAAAGTAACTAGGGCCTCAAAAGTGCTTATTTTACCGTGAACATCCTTTAACTATGAATAATGGCTAGGGACTCAAAAATAAATAAACAAAAATAAATAATGTCACTCTCCGGTTTGTATTACTAGTTATAATCGTGATGAATCATAACTGCGTATCCGCATTGTTATATTTGCAGTACATACATAAAACTGTGACCATCGGAACGGTTATGAAGAAAATTTTGATTATTGGGATGGATACGAAGATCAGAAAATGGTGGGCAAAGAAAGGCTTACGATATGGAAAGTCCCCTGCAAACTATAAACTTATAAAGGTACAAAGAATGTCAAATACATCCCCAAATGCTTACAAAATAGTAAATNGTCCCCTGCAAACTATAAACTTATAAAGGTACAAAGAATGTCAAATACATCCCCAAATGCTTACAAAATAGTAAATAAACACAAAATCTGCACCACTATAGTTCCCTGAGCACAAATTATAATTGGCGCAGAGGGCACAGGAATTTAATTGTTTATCAGTTATATACAAAGTAGGTTAAACATGTGCGAAGCAGGTAAGTAAGTATTCCCTCCGCACTCGATATCACTTCCACTCCATAAATCACAGTGGCACTGATTTGCTCAAATTAAGTTTTCTGGGGTTAATTGATAGTCGCTACAAAATGTCACATGTTTCAAACCTCAAATAAAATACAGAAATCTGTTGCCTTACCGTTACGAACATCCGTAAAAAAATTGCTGAATAACTCACCTTGCCATAGAAATGGCACACATGTTGACAATGTTATGCAGTTGTTGCATTGGTGCGAAGTAATTAATCACATGTCTATTTACAAATAAAGGTATCAAACAACTACTTTCTAACCATGTGACTGGCCAAAAGTACTTACGAACATTACACTGCACCTTATTACTTACTACTGATACGTATATTAAAGTACCGTTGTAGGGGAAAATACTGACCATGAGCAATTAAATTAAACCCAATGATCGACAAAGTACTCAATAACAAGAGGCCACAAATAGATCTTAACTCAAAATTCAGACACGTTTCACACTTTGATATAACTATTGTTATATCACGACACGTTTACAATTCCGCAAATTATAATTTAGGATAACAGTTCATAAAGTCAAATTGGAAAATATTCATGAATAAACGCACGATGGTACTTATTCCTCAAAATCTGGATGATGATTAGAGTACAAAAAAAGGTTTACTGTACGCAATGAACTGCTAGCTCGCATTATTGTCGCCAAACTAAATAAGGACTATGTATATATATATATATATATATATATATATAAATTAAGACTTTCATTCAAGGGCTTATGTTGTTCCTCGTGTCATTGTAAATAAATGTAACCGAATAAAATCAGTTTTTAAAAAATGCGTTTTGTTTTATTTTTTTAAATTAACAAAAAAAAAAAGTTTTATAAAGAAAAATTATTTGTAAAATAGTGGAGATTATACACTGGACAGCCAAAAAAACTGGTATAGGCATGCGACTGCAAATAACAGAGGCATGGAACCAATCAGAGTAACGCGATGCGGTCGGCAGCGCCTATATAAGACAACAAGCGTCTGACAAAATTGCTAGATCGGTTACTGCTGCTACAATGGCAGGTTATCAAGATTTAAGTGAGTTTGAACGTGGTGTTATAGTCGGCGCACTAGAGATGGGACATAGCATCTCCGAGGTAGCGATAAAATTTGGATTTTCGCGTACGCCCATTACACAAGTGTACCGTGAATATCGGGAATCCGGTAAAACATCAAATCTTCGATATCGCTGCGGCCGGAAAAAAATCGTGAAAGAACGGGACAAACGACGACTGACGGGAATCATTAAACGTGACAGATGTGCAACTCTTTCTCAAATTGGCGCATATTTCAATGCTGGGGCATCAACAAGTGCCAGCGTGCGAACTATTCAACGGACCATCATTGATATGGGCTTTCAGAACCGAAGGCCCATTCGTGTACCGTTATTGACTGCACGACATAAAGCTTTACGGCTTGCCTGGGCCCGCCAACACCACCATTGGACTGTTGATGACTGGAAACACGTGTCCTGGTCAGACGAGTCTCGTTTCCAATTGTATCGGGCGGATGGACGTGTACGAGTATGGAGACATCCTCATGAATCCATGGACCCTACATGTCAACAGGGGACTGTTCAAGCTAGTGGAGGCTCTGTCATGGTGAGGGATGTGTACAGTTGGTGTGAAATGGGACCCCTGATACGTCTAGATACGACTCTGACAGGTGACAGATACGTAAGCATCCTGTCCGATCACCTACACCCTTTCATGTCCATTGTGCATTCCGACGGACGTGGACAATTCCAGCAGGACAATGCGACACCCCACATGTCGAGAGTTGCTACCCAGTGGCTCCAGGAACACTCTTCTGACTTTAGACACTTCCATTGGCCACCAAAATCACCAGACATGAACATTATTGAGCATATCTGGGATGCCTTGCAATGTGCTGTTCAAAAGAGATCTCCACTGCCTCGCAATCCTATGGATTTGTGGACTGCCCTACAGGAGTTATGGTGTGAAATGCCTCATGCATACCTTCAGACATTAGTAGAGTCCATGCCACGTTGTCATTTGGCACTTCTGCGAGCTCGCGGGGGCCCTACACTATATTAGGCAGGTGTACCTGGTTTTTTTGCCTCTTAAGTGTACTATATTCCATGTTCGGAGGGTGTAATGTTACCAAAAGGTTTGGAAATAAATGACGTATTTAACTAAGTGTGAACGTGTAATTAATTAATGAAATGAGGTGGGACACACCTGAGAAAACCCGCCGAACACAGACAAAACAAAGCCCCCACCAAGACAAGTTAAACATATGCTTTTTTAAAAGAATGGAGCATGTGGTACGGAATTTACGCCATATGTAACCCCACCGAAAAACAGTAATTATTGCAATTGATGCAATTAGTTTATAAAATTGCGTTTGTGAAAAATATTTTACGGTATTCTGCTCGATGAATATGAAGCTTCTATTAGCTAAATACAGTTTTTTGTTAGCACACGGGTTACAATAGATAGTGTTCTTTGTCTCATTCTCAATTATTATCAAACGGAGCAATTATCTATAGAGTTTTCCTACTACTGAATTCATGAAAAATATTTTGAGAGTAGAGCAAAAAAGGCGAGTTCGCCAAAATTATTTTTTGGTATTCTGCACCCAAACTATACAAGACTTTATTCTGCAGTAACGCAAACATTATGTGTACAGTCATGCGGTAAAATCATTGACATACACCTATGATGCCTACGAGATAGATTATATGTGCGGAAACACGGAAACACTTGTCATTAAATTTTTTTTAATGATACTGCAAAACACATTTATTTTTTCAACCATTTTCTCAATTTATATTGGACTTCTTTTTATGGGGTTTTAAATTTGTAACTGGACTACGGAAATGAAAAAAGTATAGTAATTATTTTGAACACAATTACTTTTCCTGTTCAAGTACTATGCAGGTGCATTCCGAAAAGAAACACACAGTGTTCTCATGAGAGAAGAACAATGCATTGCAGTGGGTGGAGGAAGTTTGCAAAATTTACTTTAAACTGCTGGACACTCGTCCCTGTAAAAGGTAATCATTGAGTTATCTCTTCNTGTGCAGGTGCATTCCGAAAAGAAACACACAGTGTTCTCATGAGAGAAGAACAATGCATTGCAGTGGGCGGAGGAAGTTTGCAAAATTTACTTTAAACTGCTGGACACTCGTCCCTGTAAAAGGTAATCATTGAGTTATCTCTTCATTTATATAAATTTGTTTCCATAAAATTACATCTCTTGATACATATTCATTCTAAGAAACCTTATGTTCGTTTGCTGTACGAAATACTCACATGCAAAAATATTTGGTTTTGTGAAAATGAGAGAAGATTATCTAATAGTTCAGGAAATATATTTCATGTTTCTGCAAAACTGACTAAATTAAAATTTTCGTTTTACTGACGTTAGAAAGAGAAAAATTAAAAGCACGATTATACTCGGAAACGGTTTCATTGGCTCGTCCGTACTGGTGTTTGGCTCTGAAGGGAAAAAAACTAAATTTTTATGATATTTCAGTAAGGCCTTAGGGGTTTTTTCATTATAGCTCGCAAGAAAGTTAGCCTACTTATTAAATTAACATTGTCATTAAAATTAATAAGGTATGTTCGTTCTATCCTCATCTTCTAGCCGACAAGACTCTTAAGTTAGCAGACTAAAATAAAACGAGGAAAAAAAACCCCTCCTTTCAGAGGTAAAAAGTTTCTGTAGTAAATGAGTATGCGAAGTAGAGAATTATGCATAAAATTTGTAACGTACGTACATCATCTAACAAGGGGCCGTGGTGGTGTAATATAAAGACTACTCGTCTTCCTCCTAGGAGAATTAGGTTCGACTCCCAGTGGGGCCACTCCCGAATTTTCACAAGTAGGAATCGTGCTGAACGATGCCGCTGGTCGGCGGGTTTTCACGGGGATATCCAGCTTCTCCCCGCACTTGCATTTCGGCGCCACTCCATACTCGCCTCACTTCACCTTCAAGACCTCGATGTTAAGAGCGGCCCAAATCTCTTCTGTCACATCATCTAATACGAAATAAAGTTTTGATTCAGCAAACAAAATACTGGTTTCGTATTGCCAACAATGCTCCTACAAAATAAAAATATTTTGTAGACGGAATGACACGAAAGAAAATGTTTGAACTGACAAAATCTTTTTTGCCAGAACAACAAACTTTGCTTGAATCAGGTATATGTATTTTTAGTTCTCTGGAAATCAGTATTTTGTTTGCTCGAACAAACATATTTATCACCGTATTTCAGTGGGTCAATATAATTAACATAGCTCATGACACTTTGTAATAGGATTCCCATGCTCTATGTTGGAGAGCTACCAGTGCCCAGTTTTCAACTTCCTGGAAGCGAAACGATGTAGATCTTGACATCATGAAGATAAGGATTAAGAAAATGATCCACGAGTAGAATACCGGAACCAATTTAAAGAAATCCTAATCTTAATGGTAAAATGTTATAGAGATCAGGAGCCGAGCCCACACTAAATATTTCATTCACATTACAAGCAGCAAAAATATACTTTCATAATGAANTTAGAGATCAGGAGCCGAGCCCACACTAAATATTTCATTCACATTACAAGCAGCAAAAATATACTTTCATAATGAAATTGAAGTACTTCCTTTAAAATTTTAGAATACTTACTAGAGATGCCCGCTGTTATTACACAGAGGACCGTTTCCCCGTAAAGAACGACGTGCCAAAGAGCACTTCCACATAGATTCTTTGTGGGCCAAGTGAAGTTTTCGTCGTTCAACACCACAATATATTTACTCCGAAGCGATGATTCGTGTGTAGAAAGTTCTCGGTACAGACGGCGAACAAGTATCGACCTTACAAGAAGTAATTTTGTACTTTTGAGGTTTGGTTCGATGTACACGGTCCTCAAGCCTCCATACTCGTGGAACTCCTTCCTGAACAGAGACGCGCCCCTACAGCTATCGATTGTTATATGCTGCGTCCACGACAGAGGGCGCATTCTCTCTGTAAAACGTTTTCGCCTGACAGCATCTCGTTCTTGAGGGGCAAACAAATCAAGAAAATCGATACGCGTTCAAGCGTTTATGTACTCCATGCTGACCGTTTATATTTGTGGCTGGGTTTTCAAGAGGTTTTCTTTATTCNACGCGTTCAAGCGTTTATGTACTCCATGCTGACCGTTTATATTTGTGGCTGGGTTTTCAAGAGGTTTTCTTTATTCGATGAAAATACTGGTAAAGATGTTACGCATTTGTATCGATAGATCACTACGCATCAATATAACCTCTGCACATAAAAATGAGATAAATACGTAGTAATCAGTGATTTGCTTCGAATAATTTTAGACGCTCTTTTGAAAAATAAATGCCAATAAGTGATTAATATTTCGCCAATTACAATAAAAAAATTAGCTGGTTTTTAAAGAATGAAATTTTGCTTACAATTCTTTTAACTGCAACCGTCCATATGAAAGTAAGTTTTAATTTTAAATGTTTCATACACCTGTACCTTCTTTCTACAGTTGTAAAGGAAGAACATTTTATGGGTCCTTATAAACCGATCTGCAAACTAAAAACTTACAAGTAGATCAAGTAAATAATTACTTTAAATCGTGTCACCTTCCTAATTGTGATATTCAAGCCACGCATTATTCACTCACTGCTGATACTCTTCTTGATTTAATTATTTCGTCTAAACCGGAAAGGATTATTATTTTTTGTCAAATTAGTGCTCCTGGTCTGTCACATGACGATTTAGACGTAACTATTCAAAAGGGATAAACCCACAAAATTATTGTTTTGGAGATTACTATACCAGGTATCAGGAAAAGGTTCAAAATATATTCTACCGAAAAAAAATTGGCGCAATATTATGATATTTGAAATAAATAATATTCCGAACCAACCCACAGTTTTTTGATTGTCGAAAATCAATTTTACAGAAAGATTCCATGACACAATGTGAAATGTTTCAGTGTTGCAGAACAGCTGATGGAATTTAAAACAGAACATAATCAGCTTGGTTCCTTTTCTTTTTCAAAATAGCGTTTTGATTCCTTCTAGAAGTTTCCAAATTTTTTCTGTAAGGAAATAATGTCCCTGTCAGTGAAATTTTTATTTGCTCATGTGATAAGAGTGCGTTTGATCTAACTCTTCAAAATATCAACGCGAAACAAGTAGAGGCACATCAAATTAATTGACAATGGAGGATCACAAGCTGGACGCAATAAACATATAGATGAACTACTAGATGAAGTAAAATAAATTATAAACGGAATACCCAAATTCAAATAATATTATGTACACTATCAAAATGACGCAGAATTTCTACCACCAGATATTTTACTTATATTCTTGACTTTCCTATTATTAAAAAAAAAACCGGAAGTAAGAAAAATTTAAACAAAAAATGTTATGAAAAATAACTTCATATTTACAATTATACTCGGAAATACCTAAAAAATTGAATCATATTACCGCTTCCTCTCAAAACTCATAGTGCGTAACATTTTCCCTCGAAAAAATAGTTCTACTTATAAGAAACCTCAATAATATAGAATTCTACAAAATACAAATTTGGCTTTATAAGTTTGATGTTCCTGCCGGAACTGCCAATTAAGGTAACTGTAACACGTGGGTAGAAGGTAAAACTGTCAGAGTGGGGCAAGGAGTTGGTTTATGTCTCATTAGCCACGTCGTACCCAAGAAACCACCAGGAAAAGGGGAATTAACTCTACCACACACTAAAATGTTCGCACAGAGTTTTCTGACACTTGGATACAGTTTTCTCCCAAAAACGACTTTGGTAAGATTGAGTTGCTGTTGAACATGCCACGGTTCATATACCCTCCTGAAAACTGACTACTATTGAGATATATAGGAGTGCAGGAAAACGGAACCCTTTATATTCACAGAAATGGATACAGCAATGTTCTACGCACCCCAAAATTGAATCGGAAATCACCAACACAGAGAAAGAAATTCATAACGTGAAAACAAGCTAGTTCAAAACTATTGAGAGCGACGAGGATTTGGAACGAGCTGCTTCAGCTTGTCACAGATACCCCAACCATTCGTGTGTTTAGGTCTTTATTGGTAAACTATCTCAATACCATTGAGCTATTTTTCCTTTGAAATACTATGGCACAAGCTTGGAGTTGCCTGCAATATTAAAGAATTAGCAAGGCTTATTTAATATTGGTAATAACTGTGTTATATATACGCGAATTATATTTATTTCGGCTGGTGATTTGTTGAATCTGTGTATGTATGCATATGGTCGTGCTTTTTATATGTGCTTGAGTAAGTGCGTGGATGTTTCTGCTTGTATGAAAATGTAATGAGTGAATGCAGATGTTTGCTGATGTGTGAGTATAACGGCATATCTGTTTTAAATGTGAACTTGTTATTATAATTGTTTTGATTTGTATGTGCATAACTGCAAAGTATATTTCTTTGTCATTGTTTCAAGATTTGTTTTGTGCAAAATCGTTTTTTGATTTGCATTGTGCACGAATGTACGTAAACACATGGAGTACACAAAAGTCAACCGAACATCACTTTGCTCCCAAATAACTTGCCCAGTAGAATACTTTCGAAGCGAAGGAGCACGCACTTGAAAACAATTGACGTGTTGGTTATAATGGTCAATATAGCGAGTTTCGTGCGTTCGAAAAGCGAATGATTGTAGGGGTTGTATATTAAGGTATTCTGCACATCGGTTCAACGTTAGCGATAACGTAATCAANAACTTGTTATTATAATTGTTTTGATTTGTATGTGCATAACTGCAAAGTATATTTCTTTGTCATTGTTTCAAGATTTTTTTTGTGCCAAATCGTTTTTTGATTTGCATTGTGCACGAATGTACGTAAATACACTGAGTACACAAAAGTCAACCGAACATCACTTTGCTCCCAAATAACTTGCCCAGTAGAATACTTTCGAAGCGAAGGCGCATGCACTTGAAAACAATTGACGTGTTGGTTATAATGGTCAATATAGCGAGTTTCGTGCGTTCAAAAAGCGAATGATTGTAGGGGTTGTATATTAAGGTATTCTGCACATCGGTTCAACGTTAGCGATAACGTAATCAANAAAAAGCGAATGATTGTAGGGGTTGTATATTAAGGTATTCTGCACATCGGTTCAACGTTAGCGATAACGTAATCAAAACGAACGGCATTGAATCACTGAAGCTAAGCATTGCTCTGTCAGGCCCAAGAAACCAACTAATCGGGACCAGCGATATGTGCAGCTGTAAAGGACTTTCGTCGCAGCTCAGGTACATAAGCCAGTGATAGGACTCTCCACTGGGCAGTAACAGTACTTGGTTTTCATGATCAAGTTGTGAGTCACGGTACATTTTCTCACACTTTGTTTGACGTGTGTGGATCTGGCGTATGCTTGTGAACTGTATTTACTTGAAGGTGTCGTTTCAGTAGTGAAATTAGGTGGCCAAGCGTTATGAGATGTGACTGTTCTTCTTGGTTTGCGTTTGGGCTATTGGTTTTAATCAATGGATTAACAAACTTTGAATTGTAAAAATCACTTACGATAGTAACATGCTTCCCAATCATTGGAAACAGTTTGAAAAATGCTATGACCTGTATCAGCACTACAATTTTTTGTCCATTAACCAAAGTCAATTGAGTCTTGGTTGAAAAACTTTAATTGGGAATAGTTTATTGGCCTCGACTTCAACAAAACAGAACATCTTTGGGATGAGCTGGAGCGTCGTTTGCGTGCCAGATACACTTGACCGATAGACAAACATCAACTACTCGTAATGCTAACGGAAGAATTTAAACAACCACCGCCAGCTGTGCAACACATCTTAGTGTAGAGCGTCACCCGTAGAGATAATGTAATAACAGCAAAAGGAAAACTGGTGCCATTGAAAGAAATAGTAATGGATGGTCAGTGACATTTAAGTCACGTCGTGCTCATAGGTAATTATCCACACTTGCATTATTTTAATTTTTATAAATAATAAGACCTAAATATTTCTCAAATTAAAAATATCTCGTGCTTATTGTACTTGAAAGTACAAGGTGAATAAGTACTCCATTAACTGTGCACGAAAATAGCGAAATTTTCTTTAAAATTTTGAAGAACCATGAGAGGAGATGCGATAAAATTATGAATGCTCTATTTATATGGGAGACATATATCAGCCCGTCTTTAGCTTCTGAGTGTTTATATGTATGTACACATCCATGCACATATTAATTCACACAAGCATACACACATGAATACGTCCATAGCATACATACACTTTGTCATTTGGTCATTTGACGGAAGTGTCATTGAAACCTAAATAAAGCAAATATAGTACCTTCAAATTTAGATTTATGAAAGACTTTGTGCTGTAACATACTGCAGGTAGTCTAAAACTAATTATGTGTAGTCCTAACCATTTTATCTGGAAGATGGCATGGTATGTGAAGCTGTCCATGAATTATTGAAAATTTTCTTTTTCATTCATTACATTTGCAGGGAATTTTTTAATATAGTTAACATACTGAGCAATTAGAATAAGGTTAATTATTGGCTTTATATATGACCGCAGTGCTGACACG
>NQII01001088.1:8140-81561 GCA_002778355.1 Clitarchus hookeri | reverse complement strand
ACCGTCTCTGCCTTTCTTCCGCCGTTCCCAGACAATCATCTCAACCATCTCTTCTCTTCTTCTGGGCCCCAGCGGCTGCTGGAAGGAGAGGGAGCAGCAGCTTTGGTATAGACAGTTTGCAAGCTGCTTAAGATCTACATTTATCCTCATTTTGCACCTCTCCACTACATGAATAGCTTAGGTTGCCATCAGCCCAATCCCTTTATTAATGCGTCAGTCAAGTGAAAAAGAGAAATTGTTTGGCAACCTTAGTGCATTATTAATATGCAATTTCGTACACTAACGTGTATAAAGCAAACAAACATAAACTCGATTTAATAAATTAAAATAATAAAACATAATCCCAATTTGCCATAAATTTAAATATTAAATTTAAGCATGTATACCAGTGTGCACGGTAGCATCCGCGCAGTTAGTGGGAAATATTTTTTTTTATGTTGACTTCAAAAACGCCTACTTTACCGTGAACTGCCTGTACCCTCCCCGCAGCCTTGCACTGGAATCATGAGCAACAATTTTGTCACAATACCGAGTTTTACACAGCTGGTCCAGCTGTTTCGATCAGCGGTCGCATCATCGGACGACGAACCTACCTCGTGGAATCAGGAGTATCGGACCGATAAAGGTCCGATGTCCATGTGGCATTTAAACCCACTGTCTTACCTTTTGTGATTCAATAAAAATAACTTATATTCAGTAGTCTACTTTGAAGTGTCTATATCGAAAACATCTATACAATATTATACCGAAAACGCTGAACCATTTTCACGCTAAAAGACCTCAGCTGGATAGCGACAAAACGCCTCGGGGAACATTAATTTATTTTATTTATCGTTAATAATGACATGTTAGAACCTTCAGCTTGGTTTATGCTAACCGCTTTAGTAGGTACACATACGATTTGGTAACTTAATAAGGCAAAATACTTTTTTCATTCTGTACCTCATAATGCGATCACAGAAATGATGTACAAACCTCTGGACACAATTAATGAAGCATACCTTCCTTTAATAGAACAAACAACCTGTACAATGGAATACAAAGAAAACTTTTTGAAATCGGTGTTATTCACGTAGTTACCACTTTCAAAGTTTTTAGCTGTTCGATTGGAGATGCATATAAACTCTGCTGCAGAAGAATATAAAATATTGCCTGTCGTTTTGCCTGTCATCGGTGCTACATATGTAGTCAGTAGTTACGTTACCGTCAGTGTTATTATTCGAAATCTTACCGCGTGAACTAATGGTGCACGTACGATTCAATAAGCTGTCACAATATTTAAAACAATCGAAAGTGGTGGATGCGTCCAGTGTTGTCCCTTACTTAATACGAATATACGAATGACAAATTAACGCAAAACGAGTTTATTTTTACAACTCATAAACTTATTCAATTTTTTTTCAAAATAATTTTATTCTTAACTGAAAAAAGAAATTCCCTCATCATATTTAAAAAATATTATTCATAATATATTATTCTAAAAACTTTATTTTTCTCGACCGAAAAAAAAATATCACTACAAATTACTTCCCGTTCGCCAAATCTGTCATTTTCAACTAAAGACGTTCTTTTCGAAGGCAAAATAACATTATGAAACCACCATCCTGCACGTGTTTCATTGTGTGTACTAGGAAATTTACATTACTTTACCAGCATGTCGGATGGTTCTGAAATTGTCAGCCGAATTTAAGTAAATCTGGCGTGTAAACTTTACACACTTTCAGTTCTTAATTCTGTAAATGATATCCTCACTAAATATAGGGGCAAATGAACAAATTGAACTACGGCTTATCCCTCTACAACCAATCAGCCAATTACCGCCAAATTTTGTACAAATATTGTGATAGGCAAGCCACCACAAACTTATATAATTTTACAACACCAGGTACTTATTACCGAAACTGCAGCCGTAGAAGTATTTTTAGTTGGTTTGCTATAACTACCGAGCAGTTATACAAACTTCAACTACAGTTGGTATGTTGGTAGAACGAGTTGTGAACATCTAGTACGCTAATTCATAGCCCATTTTGTCCCAGCTCTTAAAAAATAGCACCACCTTAAAAAAATTGATCTTATACACTCTAAATCAGGATCAGTAAATATTGACTGGTAGCCAGTTGAAACTGCTCTATTTGGAATATATAGGAAAAAAAAACCAGCAATCCATCAGTTAAACGAATTCCACAAATTCCGAAATAGAAAATTGGCTATCTAGAGTTGATTAATAAATAAGCATCAGGATTGAAAAAAACACTGCTGACCCACTAATGTTAAATAATGAACTGAGTACAATTTTTGTCGCAAAACAAAAACATTGCCTATACAAAAAATTTGTAGATGTTAGAATCGATACTACACCCAAAATGTTAAACGCATTCCTAAATCCATAGTCAGCCAACTTACGAACGTCCATACTTTACCACCGTGCAAAGCACTATCATATTTTGCAAAGTATACAGAAACGTACGAGTATAAT
Source organism: Clitarchus hookeri (assembly GCA_002778355.1). Taxonomy (NCBI): domain Eukaryota; kingdom Metazoa; phylum Arthropoda; class Insecta; order Phasmatodea; family Phasmatidae; genus Clitarchus; species Clitarchus hookeri. The sequence goes on along the minus strand of NQII01001088.1, from coordinate 79,085 downwards.
GGCAAACAGCAATAAGTATCGTGATGCGAAAATACTTCATCTTCTTCAAATATATACACATTCAATTAAATGATTCAATAAGTTTCACGTTTTTTCACTGACAAAAGTTTTGTTTTCTGCATATGGGCTGATCTTGGCTGTTCAAACAATGAGAAAACAGCAAATTGTATAAAAAATTGAATTGGTTCTAACATTTCACTGTCAAATTGGTACAATTATTACTAATTAATCTGTCACTTAAAAATAACCGTATCATCCTGTAAAGTATCGTTACGTTGCAAAATGGCAGATACCAGAGAATAGCGATAAACTCGTTAGTTGAAACAGCTATTTTGAACTTTTCAAGTGTATACTTTTAAGTGGTTTAACATAGATAAGATTATAATCCTTGCAAAGTCATTTACGTATACAGAATGGTTATTTATTTCGAGATCATTAAGTATTTTTATTTTACGAAACTTGGTGCTGATTGCCATTATATTTTGCATATACGTTCTACGCAGAATACGAGAACGGTTTGCCCAGTGGCAAATTAGGGATGATCATAGACTGAGTGGCTGACGATGACGGAGTATGTTCTTCATTTTTTGCGGAGGTTCGATACTAGACCCATTCCCAAAAATTTATGTATGTGTAGTATTTTTGTTTTGCAACATATTAACTGCAGTTCATTTATTTCACACAGGTACTCATCTTTTTTTTTCTTCTGAAATCCAGCTGCTTATTTACTAATTAACTATAAATAACTGATGCTCTAAGGTTTGAAACAGCGGTGTATCTTTTACTGAAGAGGTTAGTAGATTTATGTTTATACAGATTCCGGCTGGAGCAGTTTCAACTGGCAATGAGTCAATTTTTTACTGATCCTGATTTAGAGTGAATACGAGGTGTATTTTTTAAGGTGATGCTATCTTTCAAAAGATGGGGCAAAAGTGGCCATGAATTAGTTGCTTGGTGCTTACAACAGGTTCTACCAACATACCAACTTGGGTTGAAGTTGGTAAAACTGTTTGGTAGATATAGCAAATAACTTAAAATATCTTTACGGCTGCAGTTTTGGTGATAAGTACCTGATAGGATAGAATGATATAAGTTTGTGGTTGCTCACTTAGCACAATATTTAATGATTGTGATTAAGAGTGTATACCTAGGGAAATACTTAAACGGGCAGTGCTATAGTACACCACTTACAGTACATGTTTGAGAAGATCAAACACATATTCACAAGTTTTGTACCTATAAATGTTTGCATTTTTACGTCGCACTTACCAAGCAATTTCCCATATTTCAACTAATCTTTGAGTAATGGTACGAAGTAACTGGGCAAGCATTAAATTAATCTATCGTAGCTTTTGTCCACCGTTCTGAAAGACAGCGTCATCCCGAATTTAGAACGTTTTTATATCGCATTTCAGGTAATAGTACTCTTCTAATATCATTTATTTAATTTAACATTTAATTTGTATGCAAAGTTTACTGACAACAGTTTTACTTCTTCCCAAGATCTCTGGTGTACAACTTAACGTTACAATCTGCTTTCTTCATTCATAGACGTAAAAATATATTACTATTCAAAATACACTCATGGACAATAAACATAGCGCACATTGAAATGTGCATCGAATAATACTGAATCTTTATAGAGGTAGTGATACAGATGAGTAATACACATGATCACAAAAACAGAGCAGCAGGACAATTACACATGGATCTGTGGTACGCCGCTCGCCGTCCGGCCATCTTCCATTGGGCGTTATACCCCATTTCACTGTGATACACGCCGCAACAGGTCTGGCATGGAGTCAAACAGACGTCGGATGTTGCCCTAAGGCAGACGGGCTAACATCTGTGGGATAGTGCGTTCCAAATTCCAGATACTATTGCATGCGACAAATCGCCAGTCTGTGGCGTTCCACAATGCTCTGGACTGGCACCACTGAAAACGAAGCCGCCACTGTAGCAGAGTTAATGGCAGCGCACTAATGGGTGCTGACAGCGCAGATTCGCCTCCACAAGGAATCGGGAAATGGTTCGTGGGCACACAGGCGCCCCAACACTGGTCTGTATCGTAGACCGAGAGGCCATGGGATCTCTCCACGCCTGGTGCACGATCTGTGGATCATTTCGACTGGTAGCCGACCTCGTCCGTCCTGAGCCGATGTCGATGCCTTTACGTGTCCATTGTTCTGAACAGCATAGGCATTATGGTCCGAACGATCTATATGGTGGGTTATACAATACGACTACCATGCTGTCTTCAGCCCGATCATGAGTACTCTCTCGAAGTCCGTTAATTGCGCAAAGTGACGTCTTTGGCGTCTTCCCGACATTATTATTTACTATTTACACTTGCTTCGTATCGTCTGGTGTTTCTCGTGTTAATATTGCTTCGATCATACGCCACTGTCTACAACCGCTGGTCAATGCTTGCAGGGCCACTGCTGGGTGTCCGTACTCTCTTTATTTACATCGTTTTGTAGTTGTCGCTTGACACGTTAGAGATATTTAAAGCACATTCCATGTATTCTCCTAAGCCTTTCTTCCACAATAATTTTAGTGGAAACATTTACAAAATTCGTGAGAAAAAACACAAATGTCCTCGCTATTTGTGAAGTGGTATTTNTCTATTTACATCGTTTCGTAGTTGTCGCTTGACACGTTAGAGATATTTAAAGCACATTCCATGTATTCTCCTAAGCCTTTCTTCCACAAATAATTTTAGTGGAAACATTTACAAAATTCGTGAGAAAAAACACAAATGTCCTCGCTATTTGTGAAGTGGTATTTCTATATCGAAATTGGAGAAAGCGTATTAAGCTGTGTCCGTGCATCAAGCCTGCAGGACTTATTTTGTCTTTTGAAATGTTGCAATAACAGTAATTAAACTTCAAAAATTTTTCTACGCTTTTTTAAATATTATGTGCAAATTTTTGTTCGGATCTGCGAAATAAATTCATAGCTACTGTAAGCTTTCGTTTTCGTTTGGTACCATCTGCTAAAATAGTAGATCTGAACTTGTCACTTAATAATCGTTAAGCACTGAATTGTGTTGTCCAATAAACAGTCCGGTTTAAATAACTTTATTTGTTCTGTAGGTATACTATACTACCTTATTATTTTTATAATGCCATCTGAAACAGTTAAATTCCATAGAGTTTGGCGTCATCCATGGCATTATCAATAGACCCAAATTACTAGTCTATGTTGTATATATAAACAAAAACCTTGAGAATCTGTGCATGACAGTCCGTTTGAGATTGCCATTCATTATTTTATACTAATGTGGTTGAATAGACAATTACTGTGAATGTTTTCAAGTGCAGGGTTTTATGCGAAGTACACGGTCACGTGTGTTGAAACTTTCATAAGTATCGTGATGTTTTGTAAGGAAGTCTTGCACCCTTACTGAAATTAAGGCTGGCCGTCCAATGGACACGACAAAGCGCGACTACGGGAACATACGATTATAGCCGACTTGAATCGTACGACTATGCACGACTGGTATCATCCACTGTAGGCGACTTTGCACTATCTCCAGTTTGCAATCGGTGAGTGTAGGCGATGGAAAAGTATCAAAACACTACAGAGAGTGAGTAAAATAGATTATGAGGATGTACTTAACTTATTGGACAGTCCCTACCTGACGAAGTGTCGTGGATGCATACTCGAAAAAGAAAACGTCCGTTTGGTGAAAACAATACTAGGTAAAAGGACATAAATGGGAGAATTCCATCACCTGCAGGATGATTTTTAAATGGCCCCCAGAAGTTATTTGATTATAACCGAATGAGGCAAGAAACGTTTCACTACATTTTGAACGGTGCAGATGCAGCCATCGCGAAAACGTCAACTTTCAGGGAGACAATAACAGCACAGGGACGTTTAACCATGACACTAAGGTAAGTAAAACCAATGTTTATAAAATGATTTATAATTAATTTAATAAGTAAAGTAAGCAAAATGCAAAAAACGTAAAAAGAAGTAAACTAACTTTCAGCACATTATGAAAAGCACTGCTTATGTTGTTTGTGAATTATGTGAAATGTGCAAGGTTCACCACTTAATTGTTACAACTCCACAAACCATTTCACTTTAACAACGTGCTTTCTATGAAGGACCTGGGAAGTTACGAAATAAGTGTCATTTGAGTTTGTTTGAGCTGTTGTTTCGATGGTTTAGAGCGACGGAGATGGTTCGAATGAATTCGAAGATGGCACGCTCAGATTAGTTTGATGTAGTTGGTTTTCACTTTTCATCTATCAAAACTTGCTGGAGCTTATTTCACACTATAAATTTTCGATTGTCATGAACATTCTTCATATATGGAAGGAGGCTTACCACGAATTGGCAACCACTGTAGTCCTTTATGGCTTTAATTTCAGACAATAATTTTTACTTTTAGACATTAATTTCAATTTCGCAATCACTATTTGAAGAAATTGCTCGTTGCAGTCAGTATTACTATCAGTCGATTTTTTTTTGGCGTCCCCTGCTGCTTGCGTGCCATTGTAGGAGGTCACATTATCGGTGGTTCAGCAGATCAGCTACACGACTGTGCATCCATTGGATTCGTGTTAGTTGGTTGTAAACCATATAAATGGTTTTCTTCACAGGATTGTGAAGTAAATCCATTTCCATCAGTTATGATGTCGTTTCCTTCCGGCAAAGAACGCTATTGTGGAGATGTGATATTTCCATTCATGTCTCTAGGTTTCATTATGTCGGAAAAGAACAACATTTGGGTAAAGAACGGCCATGAATAGGATACTGCTTCCGAGGCTGCATCACCAGACTTGTAGACTTTTTTGTACTCGCGCCGGAATATATCACGCAGACCTTTCCATTTCTTCTTGACATCCACCACTGAAACAGTAAACGTTAATTTTTACGCCAACGTATCAATAGCCAGGGTAAGCCATTTTTGTAAAATGTTTATATTTAAAGATGTTAATAGTGAATGATAATGCATGTTAAATTCTGCACTGCATGCGAACACTACTGTCAGAAGTGAATACTTAAAGGTGACCAGACGTACCAGACGTACTGCTTTTGTCATATATTTCTGTGTCACTTCTTTTTTTGGACATAAGTTCACAGTGCGAGAGACCAAATGTTGTAATGTAATGAACTGCGTTAGAAAACTGTACTGCAAACAGTCCTTATACTTACGTTCAAGCGATCACAGAAAGTTTATATAATTTTAATCACATTTAGTGCTGTAAACGAATATGTTTTGGAAGTACAAAAAAAATTATTTATAAGAATAGAAATAAATATCCACATGTTATGGTAGTAGTTAAAGTTACACGTGCTGTGAGTTGTATTAACTGATTTTACAATTGACCAGTCTACTAACACTAACATACATTTTTTTGTTTGTTGCAGGTACTTGGCAACAGGGTTTTCATTCAAGACGTTGGGGTATTCATTTAGAATCTCAGACGTAACTTTTGGAAGAATTGTTCAAGAATCATGCAAGGCAATTTGGGAAACGTTCGTCACGACACATATGCCATTCCCCTCCACAGATGAATAGTTGGACTTCACTGTAGAAGGGTTTTGGAGTAAAAGGAAGTTCCCGAATTGTGTAGGCTGCATCGACGGCAAACACGCGCATACGAACCCCGGACCACGCTGGCAGCATGTACAGAAATTATAAACAGAACTTCTCCATTGTGTTGCAAGGGGTTGCTGGCCCAGATTACAAATTCATCGCTATTGGCGTGGGTGCATATGGGAAGGAGATTGACGGTGGGATTTTTTCTCATTCCAAATTTTTCACATGCCTTGAAAGAGGTGGACTACACAATCAGAAGGTTGCCACATTGCCTGGGTAGAATATCAACGTTCCGCATGTTCTTTTGGTGTTTTGGGGGATGAAGCGTATCATGAGAATCAAGCGTATCATACCGCATGAGACCATTTCCTGCATCACAACTTGGACCATCACAAACGATATTTAATAAGCGGCTTTCAAAAGCGTGGCAAATAATTGAGTGTATGTTTGATATTATTACCAGCCAATGGGCCGATACGATTATTAAATGTATATGATTGTTGCACAATATTGTCAACCATAAAGAAGGCGAACACAATGCTGCGTCATTACATTACCAACCATAAACTGAAACCAGTGATGCACCCCTCCGATTTGCTTCACTAGGTGAAAATAGGAGCATCACGACTTCTAATGTGATCAGAGACAAATTTGTAGCATATTTTTGTGAACAGTTAACAAATGCTTGAAAACGTGTAAGTAATTGTTTGTATAATGAATTTAACTACTACAGAAACTTCACGTGCCATTTAATTAAATCATACATTATAAATGACTGCATTTTACTTACCATTGTTGAAACCCAATCCCTATGCAACTTTCGTCAATAGTTTGCGTTGTATAACACGAGAATGATAACGAATGTCTTTCATATCCCATAATGGTTTTTTTTCTCATAATTCGCTAATCAATTTGTCACTATCTACAGCATGAATAACAAATATGATGTGTCGACGGAGGCCGACGTGGTTGCAGCAACTATGATGTACTGGCGTCTACGGGTAGATAATCATATTTCAGGCGGATCGGTCGCTTGTCGCCCGTTCTCGTCTACAGTCACATCAAATGATTGCTTCCAATGGACGCTGTTTGTTACACTCTTCGTATTGGGATCGTCGCGCTACTGCAGACGTAATCGCGTGCTCTGGGTAGTCGCACGTTGTCGCGTCCAGTGGAGAGCCAGTCAAAGAGTAACCCAGCAGTAGGTTGAGCTTGCGCATTTCCGGCAGTTCTAATAGGACATTGCGGTACATAAATTTTTAAATAGTTGTGGTTATAGTGAAATTATTACTTTAAATTCGCATTCACGGAACATTCACGTATTCACTTGGTATATGTATCTCTTTTCGCAGTGACTCCGTTAACTGTGCATGAAAAAATTGAAATTTTCTTTAAAATTTTGATGGACCAAGCGAGGAGATGTAAGAAAACGGTGAATGCAGATGTACAATGTGTGCACGTATTTAACTTTTCTATGTTTATATGTGCACATATACATATACATACACACAATCATTTGCATATACGTACGTCGGTGACATACATGCACAGTAAGTGCCCAAAATTAACTGGACTCCCCTCTGCAGCCAACGAACTTGTTCAGTAGGACGGTGTGTAAGTAAGGGCACAAAAACTTCATCACAAATCATGTGTTATCTGTTATAAGGACTATACGGAGATAGTTGTCCGAGCGCACATGGGTCGTAGGTAAAGACCAGATGACTAGCCGCCATCTTGTTTTTGAGTATTGGATGACATTGAACTTAACATTTTGAGCCCGTAATCTGTTTTTTGAGTCCATAATCTACTTTTTGAGTCTTGGATAACCTTGATATTTTGAGTTCACTATCTTGTTTTCGAGTTAGCCATTTTGTTTTTTGAGTCCGTCGTCTTGTTTTTAAATCCGCTGTCTTGTCCACAATCGTATTTTGGTCATCCGCCATCTTGTTTCGTCTGCTGTCATCTTGGTTCTCATATCATCTGCTAGGTGGTGCCAGTATCGGTCGCCATATTCAATGTTTCTATCATTACCCACCAGGGCGCCTTCTTGGTTCCCACAATGTCGTCATAGGCTGCTAGGAGCGCTGGTGTCGGCTGGAGGCTAAGGGCGATGTTCCACGTGCTGTATGCAGACACTCGTCTCTATCGACGTGATATAATTTAATACAGTATAGCAAGATATGGAGATGAGAAACGGCGAACTGCCGGATCTTGGATTGGTAGACAGACGCCCCAGTCGACTGAACCACGAGGACATGTTTGCAAGTATAGGTCTAAATGATATTTATTGAAAAATAACCACCTGTACATGGATTCTTACTATCAGAAATAATTTTACTATGATGTAATATTCACCAACTGTACAAAAACATTTTTATAAATGGTTGTTATATATTTAATGTAATATATTTAGATTCACTTAAGTATAGAAAAGAGTATGCCGAGCAATATGTCTGTGGATTCGTATTTCCAAGTCGGATTTGTAGTATATAATGCCACAACCATCGATTAAGGACAAACATATTTTTATAAATAAAGTTCTTTAAAGTTAAAAACTTTATTTGACTTTTTAAATAAATATATCAAGCGATATGACTACGAATCCGTATTTTCAAGGCGAATTTTATTATGGCGTCATAAACATCAATTACATTAGTAGGCATAGGCATAATCGTAGGGTTTTTTAAGTATTTATGTAACGAGCCTGAGCCACGAATATAGAAAAGTGGTTGCCTAACCTCAGAACGTGTTTTAAGTGAATTATGCCTATATAATACAGCTACGAACAGTTCCACATAATTCAACGACTGCCGGAATTAGGCACATGGAAATTGGTACGCATCAGACCAGTGCAAGTCTATCCAAGATGAAAAATTAATTATGACTTAAGAATTTTTATGAGCATAAATGCCCACCATTTTCCAACCCTTGAAGTTATAGTCAGAAAATTCATATCATGGGTTTCACCCATGACCTAGATCAAAGCCATATAGTCAATTTGTTCGATTATGATGTTGGGTACCAATATATTTATATATAAAAATTTCATATGCTTAACTTTATTGTTTTAAAACTTAGAGACATAAAATAACGTACTGCATGTCTACAGACATGTATTTTAAAGGGGTATTCAAATGTGATATTAGAAGCAGCTATTGTTTGTGTGTATATCCCGACGCCATACTTGATTTCATAGGAATACCTATGACTGAAGGATCTTAAAGTATATTGGCAAGAAGCTTTTGGATGGAATTGTGTAGTGCCAAAAACTTTTTCAACGTGATTGCAAAAAACTTTACATAAGTTGCATACCTTATCATCAACGGGTATTTTTACAAACGTATTAAGTAATGTGTCTGGACGCACTAAACATTACACTGTAAATGCATAAAAGAAATATAAATGTCCTGAACGTTTTTCTTAATACACAACGGTTTGGATTCGGACAGCCAGCATCTCGGTCAACCTTATACGCAAACACACGCACACACACATACACACATACATAAGAAGCAAAATGTAATAAATAATTGTATTTATCGATTCAAGGATAATTTAAGATAGTCTGGGTGGTTTTTTATTTAGAAAGCAGAGTAAAAATTCTAGATGTACCCAGATATGAGGGCCAAAAATCAAACTAACAACATTTTAAAAGCATTTTTGACTTAGGGTGCGTGGTTTTCTAGAAACTAGTAAAAGAAAAAACTTTACTGTGTGCACATGTACATAAAAGTCAAAATCCAATGAAAAAAATGTTATTCAGCCTTACATTATACAAGAATGAAACATTTTATTTTTATAACAATTGTAAGTAATTAAATTTTTTCTAAAAATTCTTATGTATAGGGCTAAGCACATAAATGTTCATGTAAAAAAATTCATTAATCCATACGCATATCGATTAAGTTAATATTTTTGTTTCACAAATAATATTCAGACTTTATATATTACTTGCAGGATACAATCGGACATTTATTTGAGAATAATTCGAATATGGCAGAAGAAATTACAAATACTCTTTCTAACGCCTGAGGCTTCAGTCTTCCAATTTCCATTTTCGATTTTATAGACGTAGATATGGATACAACTTTTTTTCAAATTATACATTTGAAGTACTATATTTTCATACTTGATTCTTCAAGACTAATTCCAACATAACGTCACAACCTATGTTTATGTATGTATTTACAAACAAAATGTATGTACGTAATATAAATTAATTCTGTTCGTTGTTTTAAAAACTAGGAAACGCAAGTTTATAGTATTGATATCTGTACAGACGCTTATTATTAAAGTAAATACAAATGTGATATCACAACAGGTGATTACACATAATTTTATAAATAAAAAACTTGGGAGCGCATGCAAATCGTATGATATATGTAGAGACGCTATTTTTAAGGTAACTAACGAATATGACGTCACAACAGCTGACTACAGATCATTTTATAAATAATAAGTAAACATTTAATTTCATTTGTTGTTTTAGAAAGTGTTTTACGGGGGGAGGGGTTTGTTGTCACTGCTACATGCTACTGCAAACAAATATAAAAATACTTGTAATGGAAAAGAGTTATAAGAATTTACTAACCGATACATTTTGCACGAGCATCGATGCAAACATATATGAAAAAATTGTAAAAGCAAAAGCATTTACCAACATATGCATATTGTGCGAGCATCGAGCAATGTACGTTGCGTTAGGATAAAAAAAATACAGCCGCATAGCTTTAGAACCCCAGAAACGATAAGGACAACAATGCTACACATTGATGCAAACAGATATTTTAAGGAAAATAGTTATAAGCACTTACCAACTATCACATATTGTACATGCGTCGGGTGCAGTATGCTGTGTTAGACTATGCTAGACAAGATCATGTATCCCTGGTTAGTACAACCGAACATCAAACGATTTCCGTACGAATAGATTGAAAAGAAACCATCAAATCAGAGTACAGCAAACACTCACAAAAATTGTGGTGGAACACGTCCGGCCCATAGACGTTGTGCTATCAACTGACATCTCGAGAATCTTTAAGTCATCCCAGGTGTTTGGCCGACGGCGAAGGCAATGTGCAGGTCTCGGTAATTCGAAGGGATGGTGCATACACCAGAGGAGAGAGACACATCAGGTTCCAGGGTGACAGGCCAGCCGAGTGACACATGCACTTCCTTTTACGTATACAAACACCTACCTGCTTACCTGCAACAGGACGAATAGATTCTTGGCTGTCTCACATGCCTAAGTGTTTTCAAGGTAGTACTACAACTACTGTCACACTGTATTCCAGGAGCTAGTGTAAGACGCATCGGGAGAGAGCAGCAGAAGCAGCAAAAACGAAAACAAGGCAAGTCCAATTTTGTAAGATGAACGACTGTAAAGAAGATGAGTGATCGAAAGGACAACTTCGCAGACTAGACAGTGTTTGACCTAATAAGGCAACATATTACAGTCCAGCGACCATGCTGTTGTTTGCAGCACATAACCAGCAGTCATCAACTGAGGCAACTCGAGACGGGAAATAGTGTGAATAGTATACAAGCGAGCATAACGTAAAAATGATTGTCACTTCGTCGTCAAGTGTGGTGGAAAGCAGATAGTTACGACTACATTCATCTACTGCGATCGCGTACTCTGTTACAATATGAAGACTGAATCGATGGTTAAAGATTTACCATCTGTAACGCCATCAGAATCATCAACAGCAAGGGACCTTGGAGATTCTCTACAAGCATTATGGAAACAATATTACAACTGTGGAAATACTTTTAGTAAAAGCAGTCATGTACGCCGACATTAAAGTAGCCATTGCATGTTCAGCTCAGCATACGAGGCGTTCCACTGCGAAAACTGCGATACGGTGTTTACCCGCAATGGCAGCATGTATAAGGGATAGCAAGAAGTGCAAAGTCAATGAATGTTGCTCATTGGGATATGTGTGCAAGTATTGCTGGAAGATGGTGCACAAGATGGCTGACTCAAAAACAAGATGGCGTACTTAAACAAGATATTGGACTTAAAACAAGATAGTGGACTCTAAAGATCAAGGTTATCCAAGACTCAAAAACAGGATTGTAGACTCAAAAACAAGATGGCCTACTCAAAAATCAAGGTCGTCCAATACTCAAAATGAAGATGGCGGACTTAAAAGTTCTAGGTTAAGGACATCTAAGACCCATGTGCACTCGGATATACTATTTCGAACTACTTGTGTGTGCGCAAAATAGGCATGATTGTAGTTGACCATCAATTCGGGCATTCTGTCGGTGATATTTCCCGGTGTAGAACGTGCTTATTATCACTGTTGGCAGTGTCATTTTATAGAGGAAAGGTCATGGGAGCATTGGCTCCAAGCATCGCTTTGTCAGGCTCAAGAAACTAATTAATCAGTCATTGGTTTTAATAGATTGAGCTATGGCCTGAGTCATGTGTCGAGATATGGCAGACAACAACGTTCTTCCATACTGTGGAAACAGTTGGAATAATACCAGGTTATGTATTGGCATGATATTATTATCCTGTCCATACAGCCCCCTCAAAGCATCAATTTGAGCCCAACAGAACATTTTTGGGATGTGCCGTAGTGTCGATAAAGTTGTTGGTCGAGTGGGTTAGCACATCATAACTAAGGCATAGAGGTCAGAGATAGGACTGTACTCCGGGAAATCATTGGTTTTTGATGGTCGTGACGCTACCAGGAAGCCGCTGATAAAACACAACAATACCAAACGTTTTTTTTGGAGTTGTACAAACAACACCAACATTTTAGTGTGGAGAAGTTGGATGTGTTGCAGAGTTAAAAGTCATGAAACAGTAAATGACACTTTGATTGATGTGTTTGGACATGGTGAATGCCTGGCGAAAGAAATTTACCTCAACTTTTTTTTCACGACTTTGAAATCTATATAAAATATATTTAGTCACAATTTAAATAAGAAATTTTTATGTAATTAAATTAGAATCTATCCTTTGCGAAACAACGTAGAATGTTCTTGCACATACATGTCAATTCACTTCATGGCCCAAAAGGAATAAAGAATAGTTTGTGCTGTCTGGGGCCATGTGCCAATATCTATTATATTTATCATTAAATAACTCTTGCGATGAGAGTTTTCTCTCTCACTCGTTATATGTGGCTGAATGTGAATGAATTGTTTTTGGTGTTGTAAGTCAGAGATACCATGAAACTCCATTTGATAATCAATAGTTTGTACGATTGTATTTTTGTAGCTCCACAAGAGATGTACTGAACTCAGATTTATGGACGAAAAACTACATATCGTAAACACATGCTTAATAATTTGACTGTAATTGTGACTGCCGAAAAAGATGGATTGTGTGAATGCAGAAATAAATGTGTACGGGGAAAAAAGTGATAAAGCAATTTTTATTGGGTTAGATCAGAAAATAAATTTGACTTTTAAGTATGAGAATAAACATAAATTTTAATTTTAATTACAGTAAGTTTTATAGTGAATATCAGTTTACAGTGCAGGGAGGAGAGTGGCTAAGGAGAAAGTACTTGAAAATCCCTGGACATTCTAGTCTTGAGGATAGTTTGTCCCTCTAATAATATCACAGATTAATGTCTCTATTACTTAAAATAAATTCGAANATAAACATAAATTTTAATTTTAATTACAGTAAGATTTATAGTGAATATCAGTTTACAGTGCAGGGAGGAGAGTGGCTAAGGAGAAAGTACATGAAAATCCCTGGAAATTCTAGTCTTGAGGATAGTTTGTCCCTCTAATAATATCACAGATTAATGTCTCTATTACTTAAAATAAATTCGAAGATAGTAACTTAATAACAAGTTGTAGGTAACTTTGTCTTCCGAACTGCACNAAGATAGTAACTTAATAACAAGTTGTAGGTAACTTTGTCTTCCGAACTGCACATCATTTTAACTGTTGTCCCTGGTCAAGTATTCTTGCACTTTCTCTTCATCAGTCTTGTCGGGGGGTTATCGATTGTGTGTTCGACTGCAAGTGATTCATGTCTGTCGCCCGCGTCTCACGTGCAGTGCAGACTCGCCATACTAGGCCAAGCAAGGAGGTTCGCCGCTGCAACGACTGCGATTACCTTCGAGGTCTGGTAGCCCGCGCGATTACCCGCAGTCCTGCTGTTCGCTCGAGCCACGCTGTTCGTCAGAAGAACTTTCCGGTTCGACGAGGTCAGCTGCAATGTGACGTGGAATTACCGTCGCGGAAGTCGAAAACAATCGCAGACGGGACCCGGGCACGTTCCCCTCCTCCCACGAGCACCGCACTTTCCTCCGCCTTTGCCCGCGATTACGTAAAATATATTCTGTAACCACAGCGGTGGGTAAGAAGCCATCAAGGAGGCGTGCACGATCCGTAGGAGACTATAAAAGTGTTAGTGGGAGGGGAGAGGCAGGCGAACTGGCTCGTCACGTCGTCACGAAGAAAACAGGGGGTCTCTTTCTTTCCCCTTCCCTGTCCTTCGCAAGGGTCAAGTGAGTTACTGCCGGCGGTGTTGGAACGCCTGACGAGAGAACCAGGGTGACCAGTACGTTTATCACTCTTTCCCTTTCTGCATGTACTCACTTTCTCGCACCGTACTCCCATGGCAGGGCTCTTTCACCCACCTTTGCAAATGCGAACATTTTCTGTCTCATGTTAGAGTAGACTATTCTTCGCTCGGCCCACCTGCATCGCATTTTTGTAGCTTTTTATTTAATGTGTGACATAATTTTAAANAGTAGACTATTCTTCGCTCGGCCCACCTGCATCGCATTTTTGTAGCTTTTTATTTAATGTGTGACATAATTTTAAATTCTTTCGTGAGACGCGCAACAGTCTTAGAGTTACATTGGAAATCGTTATTAGTGGAGGAGCGAGACTCTTCACTTTTATTTTATCTCGATACAAATGTATTCGTTATAAAAACATTATTATTATGTATTGTATGTCGTAAACAAGTGACAGATACCTATACAATTTAATGCATTTTCAAACCTCGATCACCACTTTAGTGCCATAATTGTTTGTGTGGAATTTTTAAGATTTTCATAATTATGGCAGAGTAGTGCGATGTTATTTTGAAAAACATGAAGGAACAAAATGTCTTGTTTTTGTAACAAAACTCAGATTACACTATTCCTGAAAAATAAAAATTAGTCACGCTATTTGCTGTTCTTGCTTATTTCCACATATATTTGGGTTTTAATGCGTACATGGTTAGATAAGCTATCTTAATTTGCGTAGTATATTTATTGATTATTTAATTGGTATAATATGTTTTAATTCATACGTGACCATCNAAGCTATCTTAATTTGCGTAGTATATTTATTGATTATTTAATTGGTATAATATGTTTTAATTCATACGTGACCATCAACCACTCATTATAAAAACGTCGAAAACGACACATTCGCAAACGGAAATAATGTTTTGCTGTATTGGAGTGTAGCCTACAAACAGAACTAGCCAGCGTTGCTCGGGAATAATAGGGTAGTAAGAGATACACGACCCCGTTTTAGGATTTTCAGACCCAATAGAGCCCCGGCGATTCACGAACTGGTTTTAGGGGTTTCCAGCCTAAAATGGGGCTGGACCCCATTTGGTATACACAGTATAGTATTTTAAGTTCGCAACATAAGGGCATTCCTGCGAAATTTAGTCCAGGTTCATCTAACACAGTATTTTAAGTTGCGTACTGAAACGCATCCCTGCCAAATTTGGTCCAGTCCTGTCGAACGGTGCAGAATTAAGCTACACGACCCCATTTTAGGGGTTTTGGGGTTTCGGACCCAGTGGGAGGTCAGAGCATTTTAAGTTGGGTGCTGAGGGACACNGACCCCATTTTAGGGGTTTTGGGGTTTCGGACCCAGTGGGAGGTCAGAGCATTTTAAGTTGGGTGCTGAGGGACACTTCTTCCAAATTTCGCCGAGATCCGTCGAACGGTGTACAAATGAGATAGACTTTAGTTATGGCCGTATATTTTTTGCGCAATGATTTATGATCATGCTATACTTCATTATTCTACATCCACAACCATAACTTACCTTTGTTATTGGCCGCGTGTCTACGTGAGGAGACATGTTCTTATATGACTGGGTCAATCAGAATGAAGTACTCTGATACTTAACGTCCATGATTCGCTTGCAAGACACTTGAAGCACGTGCCATTTAAAATCATCCATCCATGAAAGTGCATGTGAACTTAAGTATTTTGGAGTACACCCTGTCTTTAAATATTTTCGCGAAAAATACGTGTCCCTAGCTGTAGGCTGACTATCCCGTTTTAGGAGTTTTTAGGGTTTCGAGCCCAATAGAGGGCCGGAGTCATCTTGGTATAAAAAATATTTAAGCTTCCTACTAAGGGGAATCCCTACCAAATTTAGTTCAAATTCGTAGGATGATGTAGAATTGAGATATACAACCCCATTTTAGGTGTTTAGAGGGAGAGGGTCCAATTGTGGAGGGGGGAGGGTGGAGCCCATTTTGACCTACACAGTATTTTAAGTTGGGCATGGAAGGGTATACCGACGAAATTTGGTTAAGATCCGTTGAACAGTGTAGAATTGTATAAGAAACATACATACATGCATACATACAAACTTTGACTTTTGTATATATTGATAAGAAACATTTCCCCATTCGTTTCTCTTTGAAAATAAATGGCGCAAAGTAACGGGAGAGTGAGTTTAAAGGTAGAAAACTCGAGCGTCCACACGAAGCCTTACCTGACAAGGGCAGATTACGGTATCTTTCCTCCCATATCTATGCCATTTGAGTTGTTCTTGTCGTAACGTGAAGTTGAATGAGAATATGATCACTACATTTCCGCAAAGTGAGAATCGTCAGTTGGACAACTATTGTCTGTTCCATCGTCTGCGTGCATTGGAATTCAAAACCTAGCTTACTCAATAAATAAATATTGTGGAAGTAATAACGATAGCAATGTGACGGGTCCGAACATTCTGTCCCGGTTAACTTCGCTCCATGCAGCAGNGACCCCATTTTAGGGGTTTTGGGGTTTCGGACCCAGTGGGAGGTCAGAGCATTTTAAGTTGGGTGCTGAGGGACACCTCTTCCAAATTTCGCCGAGATCCGTCGAACGGTGTACAAATGAGATAGGCTTTAGTTATGGCCGTATATTTTTTGCGCAAAGATTTATGATCATGCTATACTTCATTATTCTACATCCACAACCATAACTTACCTTTGTTATTGGCCGCGTGTCTACGTGAGGAGACATGTTCTTATATGACTGGGTCAATCAGAATGAAGTACTCTGATACTTAACGTCCATGATTCGCTTGCAAGACACTTGAAGCACGTGCCATTTAAAATCATCCATCCATGAAAGTGCATGTGAACTTAAGTATTTTGGAGTACACCCTGTCTTTAAATATTTTCGCGAAAAATACGCGTCCCTAGCTGTAGGCTGACTATCCCGTTTTAGGAGTTTTAAGGGTTTCGAGCCCAATAGAGGGCCGGAGTCATCTTGGTATAAAAAATATTTAAGCTTCCTACTAAGGGGAATCCCTACCAAATTTAGTTCAAATTCGTAGGATGATGTAGAATTGAGATATACAACCCCATTTTAGGTGTTTAGAGGGAGAGGGTCCAATTGTGGAGGGGGGAGGGTGGAGCCCATTTTGACCTACACAGTATTTTAAGTTGGGCATGGAAGGGTATACCGACGAAATTTGGTTAAGATCCGTTGAACAGTGTAGAATTGTATAAGAAACATACATACATGCATACATACAAACTTTGACTTTTGTATATATTGATAAGAAACATTTCCCCATTCGTTTCTCTTTGAAAATAAATGGCGCAAATTAACGGGAGAGTGAGTTTAAAGGTAGAAAACTCGAGCGTCCACACGAAGCCTTACCTGACAAGGGCAGATTACGGTATCTTTCCTCCCATATCTATGCAATTTGAGTTGTTCTTGTCGTAACGTGAAGTTGAATGAGAATATGATCACTACATTTCCGCAAAGTGAGAATCGTCAGTTGGACAACTATTGTCTGTTCCATCGTCTGCGTGCATTGGAATTCAAAACCTAGCTTACTCAATAAATAAATAGATAAAAATTGTGGAAGTAATAACGATAGCAATGTGACGGGTCCGAACATTCTGTCCCGGTTAACTTCGCTCCATGCAGCAGCATCCCTGAATTAGCCTAATTCTACAGTATATATAATCGTCCTGACTACAGCTCTGATAATACCGTTATTTCCACAGAAGTTAGACCAAAGTGAAGGTGTGGTTACGTCGCAAATGTAATGCAGCCACGCCTACCGTACGTACCGTATCGTACGTACATATCCCCAACGAGACGAAGTCGTGTTGATGTAAAAATTGGTTGCTAGTTTTCTTGAGGATATCCGAAACAGTTACACTTTATCCGTCATTAGCAGTAATAATAATAATGAGAACCCCATCAGACGAGGTTCATATACGCCGCGCCTGCCAAGTGGCATCACTAAGCTCGTTCTGTCTTCGGCAGTTTCCGGCAGACTTCGGTCCCGTCACGAACAGCCCCCGGGGCGATCACCGCTTCATAGTTTTTTTCTCCTCCTCGTCCGTGGACCGGGTTACGTGTGACGCGCCACCCCGGGCGGCAATCAATTAAGCCGGCAGCCCCTCCCACTCGGTAGCTCGTTACGGAGGGGGGACCGAGCACGCATCACTGGCCCCGCGGTGCTGCTGGAGAAAGACTGGAAGTTCCATCACGCGGCTAAGTGCCTCATGAGCGGAATAGGCCCGTGCAAACGATCGCGTCCGCGGGACTTTACGAGGCCGCACTCCAAACTGGCGTATAATTTTCCCACCGCAGAGCATACCCGTCCAAAAGTAGATTGGGGTCGGTCGCCAGGTCACGGGGACCTGGGTACACACCACCATTAAACAAGAGAATCAAGTGCGAGAGATAAATTGGCATCATCTCGTTGTCTCAGCCAACATTGTATCACTGGCGTATCGATGCGTCTCCATGAATCCCAAACAGTCGAAAAAAATAATTACACTCATTTTTTTTATTTAATGTTTTTGTAAATAACTTGTTTTATGACATTTGTGTAACCTAAAATAGTAAAATTATGACTGACGAGCAGTAATTTAGAAAACGTAGAACATAAAGCTGAATTTCCCAGCAATGGCATTGTGTGTTATATCTACAGGTATAACTGTATTTGAAAGATAGATTCACTATTGCATTTATTGCTCTCGAAACTCCTTAAGTCAAGACCGGAAAGGCAGAGAAACAAGAGGCAATTTCTTGAAGTTGTTAAAGCTGACGATGTTGTTTGAGCATCTCTGATGCTGGCTTGGATCCTCAGGCCAAATCATTGTGCTGGAAACCGCGAAGAGCTGAAGGCGATCTTGCAAATTTTTCTGTTATGGCTTATATTATCTCCCGCAATTTGAATGTGAAGGTATAACACAAATCATAGCCCTGGAGAAAATAAGGGAATATTGTTATTCCTGGCGAGTCTCTAACCCGCCCGAGTCGAAACCCGGGGACTTTGTGCCATCAGTCAGACGTGCTGGCCACTAGATACACCGTAATATTCACACTTATTACCTGCAAAACACTTCATTTTTAAACAGAACTTTTTGTCACAGAATACGTCGGTACCCTGAACCGAATCGGGGTGCCGATATCTTTGATGTGCTCGTATCAATTCGCTGATAAACTACGTATAGCTCTTGGCAGCGGGTCTTAAGTTGACTCGGAATATTGGTGCTGTAAAAAATTACTTAGCGCTTCGTCTCAAAGTACTTACTTGTGAGTTGTGTACGTGTAATGTAGTGCTGGCTACTGAGAGACTTTTCTTGGTTCGTGTGAGTGAAGTTTCGGTTCTGTATTCTTGAATATGCAGTGAATGATTAACTCCGTCTCTCACTGCTTGAGACCCTATCATTTCGCGTTATAATTCAGTCCCAACGTAAATGGTATACAAATACACGCTCATCCCATAAGCCCTGCAGGATGCATAGCCCATAATAAATGTTTATCACTATGGCAGCTTCGTTTCGTGGGACTGGGTGGTCAAAGAGAATGAGTTCTGCCCCGTTGCAGCAGCCAATAAACAAGCTACTTCTGCTGGAATGTGTAGAGAAATGCGGAGTCTAAAATGTTCCCAGTTAATAGTGCGCAAAGGTACGGCCTCTACTCATTGCTGTCTTTCTCGTAAAATTTTTGTCTTGCTACAGCACCTATCAACGATATTTCGAGTGCATTCAACTGTTGCCCTGCGTACGATACGTTGTTCCTTCTATATTGCTATCATTCTGTGTCTACGAGTATGTTTGCCTTTGTCTAACAGATTGGTGGCCCTGATAGCTAAGGCGTCACTCTTATACGATAAAGATGCTAGTCATCTTAGTTCCCAACCTTCGGTATGACTCATTTTATAAACATTGAGTTACCAATCGATTCTAAGTCAACTGTGTAGTCAAGAATTCCTATTGCCTGTGTGTGAAAACCCTTCATTATATACCCTTTATTTTACATTTATGTCTGCAGTTCTGTCACATTTTTCTGCTATACCATCCAATCCAACACGTTCGGTCACACCACGACCGGACAATCAAGCTTCACAAAAGCCGATGATGCTACCTGTTTCAGCAGAAGAATAGTTGGAAATATGCTCTCGTCACACCTCAGCTTAGCTTTACTGAGCTATGTGTTCTGAGGATGATTTATCCCCCTCATAATGAACGAGACGTGTTGAACAGACGATGATATATCGGCGTGGCATTCTTTTTCCTTTTGTTCCGTACGTATACACATTTTGCAGTTCCAAAACCTAAGTAAACGAAAATTTGTCCAGTCTTGGGACTGCAGTTTCCATAATACCTGGTTAATTTTGTTGCCTGCAGCTATTTACGATTTTTAATGGTAGTGTAGTGTAAAATTATATTATAATAATTTTTCCCGAACAATGAGAAAAATATGTATATAAAAATAACCTGTACATAAATGTGCGGTTATTATATATTTAATATGTTCATATTATTCCGTGAGTGGTTTAGTTCTTACTAGCATAGCTCTTCAGTGCTAGATTTAGAAAACCTCAATTTTACTTTTCGCCTGGTTTACCAAGAAATGTTTTCTGAAGGAAGGACAGGTTTATGATATCACTTTTACTGTGTGTGCCACAACCCCTTCCTATAAATTTTTGAAACCGTGTACTGATTTTCACGAAACTCAGTACACTTATAGTATTTATGAGGATACCTGAATTCCTGATTCTTGGTTCTTCCGCCATCCACAGACAGTTACTGAAAATGATATTTTAAGTCTGTTAAATATTTAATGACTTCATAGAAACGCTTAGCTGACAAACCCGCAGTTCACTTTGGAGAGAAATAGAGTTTCCTTGTAAGTTGTAAGATACTAATAGAAAAATGCAAACATAATTTCATTATTCGTACCTTCCTTACAGCTGTTACTGTAAAACAACACACGCACGTATAAGCACTTAATTGAATCCCTAAATATGGTGTTTATGTAAATCAAACAATTTTAATTATGTTCTAAGTATATCATAAACAATAAAAAATAGCTTTTAACAATTTAATTTAAGGAACGCCATTATCGAAGCTTATCTAGTACACGTAAAAATAAACTTCTAACTTACTGTGATAAATGTTGGGCCTATCAGATTTATGCCTCAAGAAATATCATAAATACAAAAATATTTATTGCTTTGGTCGTTTGCTCCGGTATATATGCGTCGATACACTTGACTGAATTCGATGTAACGATTCTTAATCTAGCTAAATTTTCCTCGACCAGACCAGTAGTTTAAGTAACAATGAAAGTTCAGGTTTACTGAAGTAAAACTTTGTGCTCTGTTTTTGGGCATGAGTAACCGGTATCATTCACTTCCTATGGTATTAATGCAGCCTGTACACAGCTCAGTACGAAAGTTTCCACCGCTACACGCCCACGTTCGTCTGATTTGACATACTTCTTGAGAGGGCGTTTTGTGGTGTTTGTGACTGGTAAGTTCAACGAGATCTTGTCTCCTGCTATAAAACTTGTAGCGTGTTTTAATTATCCGAGCGACAATAAATTCGCTCGTTGCATCAGCTTCATCTTGTGTGACCTGGCTCAGTTCACCTCCAGGGAGAGGGAGGGGGGAGGATGGGCACGACGCAGGAATTATGAGCCGCGCGACTGTAAGTGACCAGATTCATTTCTCTCGTGTTTCAACACGCCGGGCTCTCGGACAAATCTCATTGCTGGTGCTCTGCTATACACAAGAGGAAACTGTTGGTTTTGTGTGCAGTGCTGTGATCAATTTTTGATCATGTTTCTACCTCCCAGTGGCTAATACGCTTTAAATTGTAAAACTAGCCAACCTACGTGGCTGAAGTCGCTATATCAAATTCAGACCAAGAGATTCCATTTTCGAATACTATCGTAAGCAATTGATGAGCATGACGTTTCAAAATGTAAATTTAGATTAGTGAGATGGTAAGCTGTACCCTGATCAGCCTCCTTCTATAACTTAAAAAAATTAAAAAGCAGAAGTTGAAATAAAGATACTGGGGTAAATATTTGATTATGGAACCGCAAGTGAGTTGTTAAAACACACACGAAGAGAGAAAAAAGTAATTTTGATGTGTGGCACTGACACAAATATTTATTCAGGACGCCACTACTGGGTAGTACACACAAAGAGATAAACCTCCATTCTTATTGCAGTACTGTGGTGAATATTTGTTAAGGCCACCACCAAAAAACAGCTTAAAAAAATTAATTTAATTAAATTTGGTAAACTGTACTGTGAATAACGTTTGATGTCATCGCCACCAACTCACCAACACAATCACCACCCGCCTATCAGAATCATTAATCCACTGCCATTACTGCCCTAAAATCACCACCGACCCACCAACACTTACACTGCCACAAAAGTAGCTGAACACACGATTTACATAGACACACGAAGATAAAAACATCTATATGATTTGCAGTGCTAATACCACTTTCATAGATTAGCTAAATATAAGTACGAAAGAACACTATGTACTTTTTAGTTTGTCTTACTTTTCTGTCAGATATGAAAAATCCCGCTGCTGTTAAATGATTGATATACGAAAATATGTGGTATTTTAACCATTTATTTGCAAGTGACCTTATTGAGATATTCAATGAGGCAACGTGGCTATGTACTTAATTGGCTCCCGGTGGAGCAGCACAAACTTGCCTCCCACCATGACGAGTCGGGTTTGATGCCCGGCAAGGTCAGCCCCAAATTTTCACAAATTTGGAATGTGGCAGATTTTGCCGTTGGTCGGTGAGTTATCTCGAGGTTCTCCTGTTTCCCCGCCGTTGTATTCCATCACCGCTCCATCTTTCATCACGCTTAGCCTTCATCAACGATCGAGACCTTGACTATTAAGCCAAGACTCTCACTCAGTCGTTGAGACGCTAATTAATGCTAACGTAAATTCCACTGGAGCAGTGACTAATTGTAAATTCATTACGTATAGGAGTTTTTATGAACTCCACAAAATATTTCTAGAAGTTTATTTTACTATTCTGAAATACTTTCTTAACATGAAAGCAAAAAAAAAAAAAAAAAAATGTTTGCAAAAATCAATGTTGTATTAGGCAACATGCATATTTCCTTCAGACGTTCATTTTGTATCGTAACGTCATGAGTCATGTGCGATTTGGCCCATCACCTTCGTTTGGTAACCGCGGAGCGTATTTTTTTAAGATGAGCTACTGTTTGTCTTGGGCATCAAAAGTAACGATATAAGAGTGCCAAAATTTACCACAATGGTGTGCTGAACCACACTCCAGAAGTAACGTCTTGCAAAACTTCACATGATGTATTCACATTGTCTCACCAAAAATTAGCAAATAGTTTTTAAATAATACCTGCATTACTGAACCTTTGCATATGGTTTGAATAGGTACATAAGTGGGATTAACTAAAAATTGAGTTATTTTTGCACATTCGTAGGAGTTAGTTATTAACAACTAAAATGTTTTTCGAAAAAAGGAAAATTCAAAATCATTACTTCTGTAAATAGTTGTATTTATTTAAAAGTCAGTCCTTAAACTAAATAACTCCAACAAAACAACATGGATATTTTTAACAATACCTAAGCTGTGCGTTGTAAAGTAACATTTAAAGGAATAGATAATCGCAAGTAAACACTTGGGGTAATACATATTTTGTTGCGCGCTGACATAATAATAAAAACATTTTAACGTACCATTTGTAACTTGAACTCTTAAACACTGACCTACGAATCTTTCAGTCTAACGAACTCAATTACCACTCTTTTACAAATACTAGGATACAACATGTTGTGTCATTGCACGAAACATAATGAGATTATGTTTCTTACTGAACTTTTGTTGAATGAAATATTTTGCTCACGTAAAAGACTTTGCGTGGCATTCTTGCTGTCGTATTTTATTAGCAAAATAATAACGAGTATTTTTTCTTGTTATTTGCCGAATAAGTATATCTCTATAAATTCTTGTATGGTGTTGCGTATTTCCAATGGGAGAAATTCCATGACCAGCGGCCCAATAATTAATTGGTAGTAATTAAGGAGTATTTTGAATAGCAGCGTATACAAACATTTAGATAACGCGTAGATACTTTGTGGTCTGTACCAATTCCCATGTAGAAATATTCTGAATATCTCCCTTCCTTGTGACTTGTGACAGGGCCAGGTTTGACTCATTACGTCACACCAATGAGAACGCGTTTGACGCCACGTAAAATATTGTTTTAAATATATAATTAACCCTGACGCCATTGTTTAGCAATAAAATATGCGTGGTTAGTTTCATACGTTTGTCAATAAACGCTTCTGTAACCTTAAATCATATTAATAAATGTATGTTTTTCTTCATCACATGAATGAAAAAAAAAGTACCAAACAGACGGACAAAATCACCAACAAAATAAATAGTTCTTAACAAGTGTCAAAGCGAATGTCGTAATCCAAGTGCATAGCATGCTTTAACTGTTATTCAGTATTAAATAAGTATAAGACGTTCTGCATTCTTAAGTCTACATTAACAATTTAATTGAAAGGAGTAAACAAAAAATCAGCTAAACACATATAAGCATTCAAAAATATTTGAATAAAATATATAGCGATTCCAAAAGTGACATTTGTATAGTGTACACGGTTTACGTATCTTAATATTTTATTTTTAGTTGTTGAAAGCGATTACATTAGGAGCCAAGTAAATATTCGCTTTCTGTCAAGTATTTTAACCCAAAACTCATTTTCAATGACAAAATGTCATAAAACTCGAAATGTCCCATTTTTGTACAAACGTAACTATATTACGAGAAAATTTGTTTATAAGATAATTCTTTAAAATTGAGTACATAATTTAAATCACCAGTGTTATTTTTTTTTAATTTGTTCAAACATTTCTGTAGAAACAAATAAATTTAAATGTTTAATTTGGATAATATTATTATGCACTGCAGGTTTCCACTCAAGGCCTGAGCTAACAGTGGTTGCCAACCAGTTTTGAACAAAAATAAATATACTTCCTCTCTTTTTAGGCTTTTAGGTTTTTTTAAACTGTATTGAAATCGGTTGTGCGAAAGCAGAGTTATACACACACGCTCACATACGTAGACACCTAGTCAAACTCACGTATGCAGAAAGGTTCATATAAATTAAAACGTTTTCATTGCGTTTTTTCTAAACAAAAAAGTAATTTATGTAAGCAAAATACAATTTTACTGTGCAATTCTTCACTCATGGCTTTGCAGCAGTAGGTCGGCCGAGGAACGGTTTATTCAAACTAACCTAAATTTACATCTTTGAAGACACAAACATATATCAATGACCTAAACGGCATTCAAACCCACAACGAAGGCGCCTCATCAGTCTTGTCACGAAGTTTGTTGTAAATTAGGCTGCCGCAGAGTAGCTGATGCGTAAATTGAAACAAAACCCAAGAGAGTGTTGCATTCAAGGTTTGCTGAAGCAGCCGTCATAGCGTAACACAATAACAGGAAAAAGAAGCCTTCATTTAACGCGCGCTGATGCAGTCAAGTTTCCATCAAACTGCCGATTTCGCTGAGAGAGACAAAAATTCGTGGGAGTTAATAACAGCCGACTATTCATTACCGTTAGTACTAAAGCACATGATTCTGAGACAGGACATAGCGTATAGTAGTAATAAGCTATTCACGGTAAATTGAGCACTTTTTAATGCCATTCTAGCAGTCATAATAAACAAAAAATTATACTTTATTGTGCTCCCGTGTGTTAACTATTGAGAGCTATAAAATGCTCATTAGTCACATGAAAATTTTTAAAGATTTCAATAAATTGAAAGGAACCTTTAAGCACGACCATTAAAAAGTGCTCACTTTAGCGTGAACAGCCTATACCAGTTTTTCTCATTTATATTACGTGTGAAAAAATTCTTCAGAATAAAAATATATCTATTTATAACAACACTTTCATAGCATTAGCCGTATAGGTATATAAATATGTGACTTGATATAATATTTATCAAAGATGAATACTAAATTAGTAACAAGATAGTTCGTTTTTTTAAACTTTGTAACGTAAAATATTTTACTGTGGTTTTCACTTTAATGTTCTTCTAAGATATTTATTTTCCTACATTTTTCATATCAAATGATTATTTCTCTATGTAACGTTACTATTGGCATATGTATTTTAATTTTCAAAATTACGTGTTTCATATTAATAAAATTGAACAATATGCTAATGTTTTATGTTTATGGTATAAGTTGATTAGTATCTGTTGTTTCAACTTTTAAATATATTTAAAAAGTTTTATTTATTTTGACATGTAATTTTTGTGCAGTTTTATGGTTGTGTTTTTATTCAAAATTGATATGTGTTTATAATTTTAAGAAATTGGCAGCACTGACCATACGTAGTTTTTAAACCATGCATTTTTGAAAGCAGCTCAGAGTTAAGCCCTCTTAAGGTTGCTTCTACTCAGGTTGGGAAGATCAATGTTATAAGTTTGGAAACCAAAAATTTTCACCACTAGGTAAGCACTAGTGTAGCATATGTACCGTATTTTCTCTATTTTCTACATTTAAAAACAGGATCATTGCAATAAACACAAATCAAATATAAAATATCTTCCTAGCTTAGTAAAATCTTTCTCTTTTATTACTTATTTAGCTTAAATATTTAATTAAAGGTGACCTCTTTGGAACACTGGCGCTTACCTAGCTGCGGAAATTTTCCCCATGACAAATACTCCCATAAGAAAAGTCAGGCTGTTCCTAACCTGAGTAGAAGTAACCATAGCCTTATATTGGCCAGGTTAATTTAAAATCCTATTGTTTTAATTAATGTTTTACATGTAGCTGGAAGAAGATTATTCTTAGATGACTTGAATACTTACATGGTTTTAATGTCACTAGTAGTGTTCGTGGAACAAAGAAGAGGGCCACAGATACTATTTAATTAAAACTCGGCAATTGAAATAATGTATTTCGGCCTACAGAAAACTTCGTATCCAGGGCTGGTACCTACCTCAAGACTCCTAGCTGGTTCGACTTGTTCCGGCTACAGACCTGATGATTCTACAGAGGTATAATATTTATTTTATGTTGCCAAGAGAGACTTCCTGCTAGTTTCGACCTGATTTTGTTAACTATCAAACATTTTATAATTATTCTCTGGTGATCTCTAACAAACTATTAAAAATTTTCTCCGTGATTTGTCTACACATCCTTCAGTGTCAATAGTAATCATGTTCTACTGATAAGAAACTGAGCTAACAAAATTTTTTTTTAATTTCATTTTAATTCAAGTGTGAGAGGAACCTTTTTCTGAAGACACTTTAAAGCATAATTCATTTCTACGGAGACAGTTTGCACACTCTTTGAATTTCATTTTTTTTTGTTTAGATCGTTAATTTATTTAAAGCTGCACATTTTGTCATAATTCTAAACTTTATGACATATTTTAAAAGATTCTCTACATAATTTTGGTTGTCAATAAATGTTGCTCCATCAGATGTGCAGTGTTATTTGTTCTTGGTAATGTTGGCTGTAGTTTGAAACATGTGACAAGGGTATTTTTTAGTGTCTTCTTTTAAGAGCATTTTTTTACATGCAAGTGTGTTGTAAAGTCCGGGTCATAGCACGTACATCTAAGTGCAACATAATAGTGGGGCATAAAAAATAGAGAAGCGACACGTCACAAAGCTGTACAGTGGCCAGCCCAAATATGGGGCCAAAACAAAACGGTATGTAGTACTTTAAACTCAAAATTTAAAACCTAGAGGTTTTAAGGATTCCCGAATGGTAACATTAATCTTTATCTGGAATAAAAAATGGTTGTAGGAATTGCGATGGCGATCTTTAAAACAAAATCTGCCTCCGTGTTGTAACATGCATGCAGTACCAACTGAAACATGCAGAATATAACATTTTTACAACCTACGCTATTAACTAACGACAATCCTTATGTTACGCATCGACCCTTGACACAAGTTAAGTTCTAATTTTTTATTTATTTCTTAGGTATTTACTTATTATAAACATGCAAAAAAATAGAGGTTTTCCATAATACCGTTAAGCAAAATAAATTAAATTATAGTAATTTATATAGTGCTTGCGTACCAAATTCTTTACATGTGAATCACACAAACGTTTTTTTAAATCATTTTGTTAATTGAAATTAATTAGGGTAGATACTGTATCCCACTAAAGCAGAATTTACCAATTATTTCATCACGTAATGACAGAAATACAAATTTTATTATAATCTGGTTTTGGGTTCAAGGGACAGGCCTTTAATTTTAATATTTCATAAGGATGATATTTTCGAGAAAAAAAAATGGATATCTATTTATTTATTGTTTTGTTTTACACAGCTTTGCTTTTGTAGAAAATATTGAATCAATGAGTTGTATAACCCGTAAGATAAAACAACTTACCTTATTTACCACTTTCAAAATTGCGGGAACAAGTTAAATTAATTTAGAATTTTTTTTTTTTAGTTTCCCTGGATATGCTCTGAATTCAAATGTGGCAAATGCTGTTTAAATTATTCCAGAGCTTAGCTACGCTGCACAATTTATTGAAAGATTCAATTTTAGAAGTAAGCATGATTGCCATTACATTATATACTTTCGTAATTTCAATCAGCGTGCTTCGCCTGTCGTAGTGGAGCGTATATTCACTATCTGATCAAAAATATTCGGACACCCGCGCGAAACTGTCCTACATAAGTTTTCCTTGGATATACTGCTCAGTAGCAGACATTAATACGGGGCGCGGGCCAGTGTCAGGTAAGTCACATTTTAAAATTAACGCAAGTTCATATACTTTTCGTTACTTTCAAAAGAAATATAGCTGGGCGTTAATTTGAAAGAAACTTCACTAAACTTGGTTACTCAGCTGGTGACTATTATGTGTGTAGGCCTGCTTTGGCATAGAACAGTGTTGATTCTAAAGAAAGTGGTAAAATGTATAATATTATTCAAAGCAGGCTGTAAATAAAATTATTATAAGAATATAGCTGATAGGTTTGATGTCAAGAAAAACATGGAAACCTTACAACTAGGAAATCAATCAAATGGGATAAACACAATCATCTCATTAAACACTATTAATACCTCAAAATTCGTACTGTCACTGACGTAGTAAGACACGCGTACTTTCCGCAACTGGAATTACATTTCAATACTTCCGTATCTTAGCTGCAACGTTTAACCAAATTTATTTTTGATTATAATAAATATAACACATACACATACACAAAACTATTTTAGCTCTGAACATAATTAATATTAAAATATTGAATTCAGCTGTGCGTTTCACAGTAAACTCATTCTGTAATAATAGTGACAGTAGCAAAACAAGTGTAATAAATGTATTGATGATAACAATACAGAAAATGTAATGTATCTTACTACACCTAACAAAATAAAAACAGAAAATTAAAGTTGTTTCTTCTCAGTGGATAAACACATTTAGTTATTTTTACTGAATACAAAGGGGAAAAATTTAAAACCAGACAAAATTTAAGTAACATCATTAACACAGACATTTTAAATATGTTTCCTATCTAACGGTTCATAGTTACAAGAAATGTATATTCCAAAATTGAAAATACTTTTAAATATTTCTTATAACATTTTTAAGAACATTTTACATCTCTCCCGAAACTGCCAAAACACAAAACTATGTATGACAAAAATTTCATACTTTCGCTAATGTTAAGTACTGTACTGTAGAATATATATTTAGCAGATACGACTCCAGGGTCCAGGGTCCGGCTTTGCGGCTTCGGTGACCGCCATATTGGATAACATCATCCTGTATTACGTCGTAGACGCCATCTTGGATAACGTAATCGCCACCATCTTGGATTAATTTATCTCCGCCACCTTCCACTACACCTTCACCGCCATCTTGTATTATGTCACCGTTTTGGATTATGTCATCACCGCCATATTCTCTTACATCATTGCCGCTATCTTGTTTTTCACTATAGGCATCATGTTGTATTACATCATTACCGCCATCTTGTTTCCACCATCATCTTGGATTACATCGCCATCTTTAATTATGTCATCTCCGCCTTATTGTTTCCTTATTACTCACCTTAGTAACCTTTCTTTCATGCTCTAACATTTCATTACCAGTTTCACATTCTCTGCCACTCCATTCCAGCCATTTTGCATCTAATTATCTTTGGTTCTGTCATTCCATGCCTGCCATCTTTGATTTAATTTTATCATGCTCTGTCATTCCATTCCTTCTTTATTAGGCTCTGCCATTTCTTTCCCGCCATATTGTATTTCACTTTCTCCTGTACTGTCCTTTCAGGCTTGCCATTTTAACATCATGCTCTGTCATACCACTCCTTTTTTATTCTCTGCCATTCCTTTTCAACCTGAGTCACCTTTGCTCTACCCTGCCATCTTGGCATCATTCTCTGTCATTCCACATGAATTTAGTAGCCTGCTGATTACCCTAGAACTACCATTTTGGATTACATCTCTTTTGTTTCACTCATCAAACAAACCAATACATAACTTATGTACGACCTAACCACTCATGTGAAACATACATTTTTCACCACTCATCTATAACTCATTCACAGTGTTTTTGTGTTGGTTTATATCTCGTTAAGGACTGTTGCATCCCATGCAATTTTAAGAAAAATGTTATAATAGGTTTATAAAAAAATTAAAGAGAAAAAAATTTTTGTTAAAAAAAATATATATTTATCCACAAACATATACAAGCATGTGAGTTTTTATTCTTTGTTTATTCTGAAACGCAGTTCACCAACTTTCTCTCGCAACATTCGTATTTCGTCCAGGACAAGGGAAATGTCGAGGTACCACACCCAGTGCAATGCGCGACTGGATGCAACTGTCTCCTCCCTGAAAGTGCGGTCCTCATCTATAGTGTATTGGACAGTCAGCACCTCATTCTCATGTAACACCTCAAATGGAATGGGCGAAGTCTCCGAGTCGATCTCATATTCACTCCAAGGTATCGGGTTGAGACCAAGCAGTGACAAAGTATCTGCAAGTGGTGATGTTACAGTCTGGTAGATTTCCATAGTCATTGGCAGCGGCTTATCAGCTGTGCTCATCAGCGCATCATCGTTCTTGGTTGTAGCAGGCTCTTTTTTCGGTAGCAGGAAAGCAGAGTTCTCTTCACCAACTATTAGGTCATACAACTCATTCATCGCCCCATGCTGAGCGAGCCATATCTCTACTCGTCCGATAACTCAAGTGAACTGATGTTGATCGCCAAGGTGCGGCCATATTTATATGCTTCTCTGCGAAACTGTCAAAGGCCAACTATGTGAGTAATTTATCTGCATTGCCCTCTCCATTTTACCCGGGCTTGGGTCTGGCAACACTACAAAAGTACGGAGACCATGCTAATGCAGTGCAGGCAGGGTAACAATGCCGAAACAATCATCCCAATAAATTTAAAACAATGCTGACAAATCCTTGAGATCAATGCCGAAACAAACAAACCAGTTTGTATGCAAAAATGACGAAAAAATCTTGTAACCAACACAGTAAAATAAACATATAAAAATATATAAGGAATAATTACTAACATTAAAAGCAAATATATACATACAAAAATGTATTTTAAAGATCCCTACATCACAAGAGAACATTTAAACAAATATCATAAAATTCAATATGTTGAAAATACATAATGCAAAAAGTAAGTGCTGTCTCTCCATTAGAGTACTAAAGAGTCGGCAAAAAATATATTTCGTATAAAAATACATGTGGTGCCAACAAAGTGCAAATATACATCGCTATTCAGTGTAACCATATGGCAGGGTACTAATCCCATCAAACATTATTTTGTGTTTATAATTGTGCCATGTAAAACCCAATTGTTTGCGGGTTAATATATATACCTCATGGTGATGAGACCTGATGCTATTTATTTGTACCAGCATTCTCTTTCGCTGCAGTAATACTCTTGTGTAGTCCTCAAATGTTATGTTGTTCTTGATTGAGGACTTCTGAATACCTTTTTCTCTCTTGGGAGTCTTTTCATTCCATTTATATGAATACATTTTCGCTCTCAGCCCTACAAACTCTTTCATTTCTTCTCCACCACACTCATCTTTAAATTTACCCACCACTTTCTTTTCGATGGTAGAATAACACTTGTGAGTGGGCGGATAGGCACTTGTGTTGAACTCCATAATTAATTATGGGTCTGAGGTCAAGTCTTTATAAAAGTCTTCTTTATTTATTTTTCATATATGAAACTATATGTATCCATTATACACCAGATGTGTATTTTCATTATATTCTTTCTTCAAGATGATGTAGTGAAACTGATAAATTAAAGTCTTGGACAAGTCAAGTACTGTGAAGCCTGCATATATTGGCTTTTCGCACAAGATTTTCTTGTTCTCCATTCTGATTAATGACAGATTCATTATATAAAATTCGATTCTTGAATGTTGGCCGTGGTACAAGTTTTTTCAGTCTCTTCTCCTTGCATACAAGTTCAATGTACTGATACTTTCTTTTATTTTCCATTAGCTTCTCAAATACCGAAATGTTGGCAAGTTTAAAGAAATATTTTTCAAAGTAGTTGGCAGCAACACATCATTAGGATGTATTCAAGTGCACATATGGTTTCAGCCAAGCTGCTTGATTAAACAACGTCACTAGAATACTTTTTTTTATCTTCAGACCATGTCTGCAAGAGTGGTCATCAACTTTGTCTGCTTGGTTCTGGGGGGACATTCATTGACTGGCAAGAATGCTAAATCTTTGTGCGCATCATGAATTCCATCTGGATACTCCACATCGACTTCCAGTATGAATCCTTTATCATTGTTGTCTGGCACACTCATAACATCCAAGTCTGCGCCTATCCATTAAAATCCTGAGTTAGGGAAAGGTAGCGACATTGCTCATGCATACAGGTTATTGGCATCAATATATTGCAGGAATGTTGATTGCATCTCTGGATCATATTCTTCAGCTATGTACTGGTTATTTTGCCACAGAGTGGCACTCGATTTATTGAGCCACTCCTCCCCGGATACCAGCCTCTACAAACAGATGCATTAGATAATCGACCAGCAATTCCAGTTTGCCCTTTGTCTTGTGCAGCATTAAATCAAAAGAGAATGTAAGAGCACTCACATAATGACAACCGTCCATGCCATATTTGTCCTTACAGACCTCTCAGAAATACTCAAATATATCAGTTAAGAGCAGGACATCTGTCATCAGGTATAAGTGGGAATATTCTCCCATCGTCTTGCATCCAAATCTCTTCCACGCGTTCTTTTTATGACAGTGGTCTTCATCGGTGATGTGATAGCCTGTTGTATAAGTCTTCCTTTGATGGCAGTTGAATATCCTTCAGCTTCGTCCACGAATCGATGTTGTCGTAGGGGAAAACACACTTCCTTGTGACCATCTCCATCTCTTCTTCATTGCAAAACTTCTGCAGAGTAGAAAACTTAGGGGAAGGCAGATTTTTCGCCAGGCTTGCAAGACTTGTAGGCACTGTATACTGAAACCTTTTTCGATATTCTTGCTGAATTGTATTAACTTTTCATCAGAATGTGGTATGATGAAGATACATTTGTTATCATAAGCAAGTTATTTGATGATATAGTGATAGTCATAGCTAAGATTATGAAACTGTACTGGCAGTTTCTTTGGTCGCTGTCGCAGTTTATTGCATTCATTGAATGATGGTTTAATATAATTGCCAGTAAGATAGTTGTGTTCGTGCACTTTTATGTTATTTGCCATCAATGTAGTGGAGCTGTAACAGAATGTTCTTACTAGCATGCAGTCAGTCTCTTCTTGTAATTTCAGCTGTCTCATTGGCTTGCTCACACTATAAATGCCATGAACCTCTTTGGCGATGTTGACGATGTCTGACATAAAGTGCTTTGATGCATCTCTTCCATCATATTTCACAGACTCTTTTGGCAGGTTGATGGTCTTTGCTGCTGGGACAATATCAGTGATGATTTTCACATAAAGGCCATAGCTGTATGGCCCATGTTTCTGGTAGGCTGCAGTACATGATGTGGGAGGTTCAGGCTGACAAGTATGAACAGGCAGAAGCAAGGTTTCAAAATCAGCACAGAGAACAATAGGAAGCTTGGTCATAGTTTGATCATTTTTGTATTTCCCCACAGAACTCTGTCCATTCTTCTCTGCAACTGGTATCTATATTATTGCAAGTGCATGTGGAGAGAAATATTACTTGTGCTCTTCGCCAGATTTACCAGTTACTCTCAGCTGGTCACTATAATGGCAGAAGCATCTTTTGCATACATAAACTATATGGCCATGTGCAGTCATCTGTGGTATCGCCAGGCGAGAAAAGTTCTTGATGTACATATAATGTGGATTCTCTTTATTTGTAATGAGAAGGTCGAAATGCTCATTCTCCTCCTTTTCACCAACTCGCATAGGAACAGTGTTCTCTTTTTCATTCCAACTGTACACATTGATGCTCACTCCAGGTTTATTCTTTTCAAATAACTTCATCTGCTTGAGAGGCATTGGGAACTTGATTCCATCAAAGTATGGTGTCCTCAACTTTGGAGTGATAATGTGGTGGAACCACCACCTATACCATCAAAAGACTACAGTGAAGAAAGGAATGTCGAAATTCTGCGAGCTCCTGCAAGAATATTACAACGTGTTTGTGGAGAGTATTGGAGATTTCATCATGCGACTCCTTCGAAGACATCAAGAATGTGTCATAAGATATCTCAGGGAACATCACATCATCGTCATGGGGAGTGTCTGAGAACTAATCAGAGAAAAAACAACAAAAACAGATCAAGAACGAAAACTCACATGCTTGTACGTGTTTATGAACTTTTTGAAACAAATGTTTTTTTTTTCTTTAATATGTTTTAAAACTTACCATACTTTTTCTTAAATGGCATCAGATGCAACAGTCCTTAACGAGATATGCACAAACACACAAACACTGTGAATGAGTTCCTAGATGAAATTGAACAAAAGTAGTGAAAAGTATAAGTTCTACGTGTGTTGTTAAGTCCTACATAAGTCATGTGATGGTTTGTTTGATGAGTGAAACGAAAGTGATGTAATCCAAGATGGTAGCTCAAGGGTAATCAGCAGGCTACTGCATCTATATCAAATGATAGAGCATGATGCCAAGATGGCAGGGTTCAGCAAATGTGACTAAGGTGAAAAGGAATGACAGAGGATGAGAGAGTAGGAATGGAATGACACAGCATGAAAGAAAGGTGACTAAGGTGAGTAATCAGGAAACAAGATGGCGACGATAACATAATCGAATATGGTGATGTATTCTAAGATGGTGATGGAATTAAGATGGTGGTGATGATGTAATAGAACATGATGCCAATGTTCTGTTACTATATGGCGGCGATAATGTATCCAAGTTGGCGACGTAATCCGAAATGTCAGCGATGATGTAATCCAGAATGATGACATAATCCATGATGGTGGCGAAGATGTAATCCTAGATAGAGGCAATATAATTATCCAACATGGTGGCGATGACGTAATACAATATGGCGGCAATGAAGTAATACAGGATGGTGACGTAATCCAAGATTGTGGACACCGAAGCCGGAAAGCCGGACCATGGACCCTGGCGTTGTATTTACTTACTGTGTTTTTGAGTGAAATGAAACTTACATACACATACGTAAGCCAATATAGTAATACAAATTTAGTATTCAATGTGAATTGAAATCACTGAGTGTAGTGCTGTGTTCGTAATGGCTAGTAAGAAATATTTTTCATATAATATGTTCAAATTAATTTGCGGTAGGATGTTTGTAAAATAAATAACGTTAAATTGTAGGTTTAAATTTCAGATAGCAAATATTACAAAAGTACAGCCATGTTTTGTATACATTTACACGCGTTTACATAAAAATATACCAGTGCACACACAGTATACGGAGTAATATTATTACCACTATTGAATTAAATCCAAACAAAAACACTGGTTTCCTAAATATAGAAATTATAGCACGACCTCAATATTTTGCACATTTAAAAAAGGCCCTTTTATTACAGTAATGGCTATAACAATTGCTACAGTTTTTTGTACAAAGTACAAGAAACATGTTGAGCGTGACTTATTAAAATGTTACCACATTTTCAAATCTGCGGTAGTGTTTGAAATCTTCAATTTTACTATTAGTAATTTGTGGTTTAGTAGGTTTATCTTTCAATTTTATCGGTAGCCATTTATTTAGCAACTGTAATAACCCACTATATGTTAAAATATACAAAATTTTAAAAAAATATTTAACAAATGTAATGTTTTAAAAAAAATTCGTAACTTATTTATATATGTAAAGGTTGACTACACTGCTCCATAGACGCTCTGTATCCTCGCTGCAACCTTCCCTTCATTTGTCAATGTTGTTATCGCATGTTTATCTTGTGATTTCTTTGTTTCTTTACTATGTTGAATGTACGTGTAATTTAATTCTTTTATAAAGAATAAAATCACGTTAAAAATCCTACATATAATAACTGATATACATTTTAATATATATATTTCAAAACTTAATCTATAGTATTCATATTTTGAAAGAAAATCATTATTGAAATCAAATGACCAGTATGTTTACTAAATCTGTCCATTAGCACACCGTTTTACTATCTGAATGTAATACAACCACACACGCATTATGGGAGTTTTCTTATTTTCAGTATTGAGTTCGGCGCTCTGGGCTGGCAAGTTCATTTCTGGAAACCAATTGTCTAAATACATGTACGTGTGTGCGTTTGTAAGTGACTGTGATGTGCATACATGTTATAAATTAAGTACAGAAAACGTAACTGTGAAAGGCAATACAAGTTTTCGTATTTCGAATCTGTCCTCACGTAACAAGATTTCCTCGAAACCAGATTTTTTTTAAAAAAAGAAGAGCGTAATTAAATTCTGCTTCGAAAATGGTGACATAAAGTGCATTGTCGACAGATGAATGACCGACTGGATATAATTACATATTTAGAAACAGATTTTACACAGATATTAAAAAGGAAATGCAGGTAAAATTGGAAAGTGGAGGTGATCGAAATAATTAGTAGTCTCCTTGGGCGGACCACCTCCGACTGAGCCGGTCCCCTCCTGCTTGCTGGCCTCACGTTGAGAAAGACTTACTGCATCTTCACAGTAGGAGGCGGCGTTCTCCGCCAAAGGTTAGTCGTATTTAGCGGCGGGCTTCCTCGGCTCTCGGGCGGGAAATACCCCGCTCCCTCTCGTATTTCAGCTGGCATAGGTTCGTGACTCCGGGAGCCAGTGGCTCGTAACGACGTATTTCCCTGGATCGTAACAGGACGAAGACCAGCGCCTCTGGAGAGCAGCACAATGCAGCGCTGCTGGACTGTTTGCCGTTTGTCATTTTCGCGCGCGCGACGAGTGGTGATAAAGTTGAGCTGACATGATGCGCCTACGGACGCGTGCTTTTTTATATCGTTTTGTCGCCGTCGTCTACGTGTGCGAGCAGGGCCAAGCAGACGTGTTGGTGGACGATGGTCGCCGAAATGTGGACATTTCGATGCGGCAGCTAGGACCCGCGCTCACGCAAGGAATAGCCAACATCTCGAGACACGAAATGAGTCAGCTGTTCCCGGTAATCATTTCTCAGGCTGCGCGCCGAGCTCTTGGGTCGCTTGGCTTGGTGTGCGGTATCCGAGTTTGACGGCTCGAATACAAAAACCGGTTGTTTATCTATGCTCATTCTTATTCGCATCTGCTTAGCTCTACGGCACGCTGCGCTCACTGCGGATACAGTCAGGCCTGGCTGTCTGTATATTTGGGATAATAATGTGTTTCTATTCGACTCGCCAGAATTATAGCTTTCAGCGAGTTTTCTTTCAGATGTCCTGCGTTTTGGAAAATAGACTAACCAGTCATATATATCTAAGTGTCGTGTAAATAAGAATCCATTTCCGAACTCCCTTTCCTTTCCCATATCTTCTACACCATGGTATAGCCAACCTAAAATCATATTTACTATTTAGTTTCTTATAATTAATTTTGATTTTAAATATTATTTTGTTGCATCTTGTATGCGAACGCCTTCGTTTAATAATGACAATAAATTTAACTTCAAAATTCTGCAAAAGTTGGTTACTTACAGTAAAATAATCCCCTTTCGTTTCTTAGTTGTATTTTTTAAGCAACAATTTTTAAATAATCACGCATTTACCAATTTATTTGAGCAAACCGTAATTAATACTGTGTTGAATATACACTCAAGAGTGAAAAAACTGGTATAGGTGTGGGTATGCAAATAACAGAGGTATGGAACCAATCAGAGTAACGCGATGCGGTCGGCAGCTAGATCAGTTACTGCTGCTACATTGGCAGGTTATCAAGATTTAATTGAGTTTGAACGTAGTGTTATAGTCAGCGCACGAGAGATGGGACATAGCATCTCCGAGGTAGCGATAACATTTGGATGTTCACGTATGACCATTTCACGAGTGTACCGTGAATATCGGGAATCCGGTAAAACATCACATCTTCGACATCGCTGCGTGTGGGGCACAAATGTTAGGGTCTTGTATATTGTTTCCTACCTCTTAAAAGGTGTGACATGGCTTTTGCCGAAAACTGATCTCCTGTCCAAGTGAGTCAGTTATTTTGCTTATTGAATGACAAGCCTATGTGCTTTACTTAGTGAACTGGTCTCGTATTTTTACGGATGAGTGCGTAGTTACACACTTGATTACACGCACATGTGTACCTACAACAACGCGTACGGGAAAAGTGTATCCTAGGGCAACAAACACCCGCGAAAGCGAAAGAACTTTTTTTTTGGCGCTGGGCTCTTAAGCAGCCGTTGCCCTTGATAGCATAAAATAGAATCAGTTACTGCGATGGAGAAGTTATGAATGGAATACAGCCGAGTAGGATACGGGAGTGCTCCGGGGAAAATTTCTTTTGCCAACGTAGGTTACTTTTCCATCGTTTATGAGGGAAAATACGCTTTAATGCTACTAAAATTTATTTGGAAACTCTTTATGCAATTACGAACTCACTGTTTGCTCATTAACCAAGATTCCGCAAACATTTCACAAAAAGTTCCTTTACGTTCGGTTATTTCGTTCTACTGTATTTACTATTTGTGAAGTAGGATAATAATTTATATATAAATATATATATTAATTCATATATATGTGTGTGTTCATTGTGAGTGTTTTGCGTTGTGTAGGAAAGGAAAACAAAATACTTTGAATTATTTTATGGGGCGGTATGTGAACGTGGACAAAAATTATTCCAATTCACGACTCTAATCACTCACTTACCAGATTCGCATGTTTAATGCAGTGTATTAAAATTTTGGTCTATTAGCGCAGCAGGTGCCTTTTCAATTTCTGATAACACTGTAGTGTTTAAAATCGAAGGTACAGAGAATATATAGAGGTTCAAAATGGTACAGTAAAAAAAATAATTTTATTTCTTTATTTTCTTATTTAAATAATTCCGGACCACTTTTTGTGTATTAAATTTACATTTCCGTAAAACGTTCCCTAAATAATAGGGAAATTAAGTAACTCAAAAATGTATTCGGATGCACTAGGTATTGAATCCTAATCACTTTGTTGAGAAGCTTATGTAATACTCGGAACATTACCGAGACCTCCATATACACGTATAGGCCTATACACTCAATCGCGAGAGCTATAAATAATTCGATTAAAATCTTTGTGATAAAAAAAGTCCAAACATATTGCAGGTGTGTGCCGTTTGTGGCGCCTAAGATATGTAGTCGTAAATTCCAGTCCTTGTCTAGTACGGCGTAGGGTGCCAGCAACTGTTGCCACGAAGTTGCAGTTGTGCTGCTTAATTCATGATTTGGCTGTATGAGGCAGTTGTGCATATTTCTATATTTCACATATCCACGCAAATAAATAAACTATGGTGTGTTGTCCGCGATTATGGCCATGCACCTGAAGGGACCACCGCGGCGTCCCCATCGTTAAGTTAGTGTTTTGTGAGTCACGAACCTACAGACCACAAACGTTCACGTCGGGGACTTGCAGAATGTGCTCGATAGCACGATGCGGAGTTGCGGTCGGCAGAAGTCTACCTCATGCTCGTTAACCGTCAACGAAACGTGAAATATAGTTTCTAAGAAGAATATGGCGACGCTATCCTGTACATTTTTTGTACTTTTAAGGAAAATGAATTTTTTTTTCTTGTAGCATTACGAAAATATCTCTTGTAAATGTTGCTATACATGTATTTGTACCATTAAAAATAAAGGTTTGTATTTCAAATTACATTATCCAGAAGTGAAAACTAATAAATATTTATAAAGCTCTCGAAAACAGCTGTAATGAAACAATTACATAAGAAGAAGAGTCTTCCAGGTTTATCCCCATTTTTTTTTTTTTAAGAAAAAGGTAACGATAAATCATGTAATCGAACTTGCAACCCCCCCTTCTCCCCCATGTAACTACGAAAGCACTGTACCCTACTACGAATTCATCGCACAAGCTTCAATATTTTTAGGTAGTTTATTTGTAGTTTTTTTACTCGGGTAAGAATATAATAATCTCTACTCTTATGAACGCTTCAGGTTACTAATTTAGGCAATTACTTCACATAAGAAGTACACTAGGTCTTAATGTGTATTAAAACAGTTGCACAGTAAGAATTTTATATGGTTTTAAAAATTCGTGTCAAGAAAACAGTCCCTGGCATTGAAAACAAACCAATTATAATTATAATCTGTTAAGTTGATTGCAAAAATAATTGGATGGGGTGAATCACATAGCAGTGTGATCGGATGAGCTTATATTTCTGGGAAAGTAAAGTAAAAGGCAATGAGTATTTTTACACTCAAAAGAACAATAAAAGAAAACATTCACACTCCCTCCCCAAATTCAACGGTTATTATTGAACAGCGCGTCATTCGTAAACACATTCACTTCTTTAAATAACACACAGAATTAAATAGTTTGTAAATTTTACTTCGTGGCTTAAAGTCTTTCCTGGCCATTAAAATATTTGTTTAGATGTGTTACAAATACGGCTCTTTTAACGTTAAAAAGAAGACATTTTAACAAAATATATTATTGTATTTACAAAGTTTTGAAAATGCATTATACAAAGACTTATTAAGTAAAATTTACAAACACATTTAGAGTGTAGTTTGCTATCTGAAGCAAATTTGCCGGTGAGATAACAGAGGCTTTTAAGAGAGCTTCTGTGCACAATGTCCCGAGTTCATATTCCGGGAAAATCATGGATGTTTATGTATTCTTAGATGACACCTAGGTTTTTGAAATATGATAGTGGTCCTCCGTTTAGCGTGCCGAAATTAATAGAAAACCAGTTATAAATATATTTTGAATGGTCTGCCCAACATTTGTGCTGCATTATCTGTACGCCTTATTTAGTCTTTGGAATATTCACTTGCCTATTTGCAACTTTCCAGGAACATTGTACGGTCGAATGAATGCGGCAGTTGATACCACCAGACTCACATTTTATAAATTGCAAGTCTTCATGTAAACATTCGATTTTTTTTCTGATACTTTAGGTAGTAACTTAACAAAAGTAATAAGTAACTCAGTAAAAAGTTATTTAAAGTAACGTTTTTGGTTACCTCGTTACATTTTTTGTAAGACAACTTGTAACGTGACTAAAATACTCATTAAATTGTAACCACGATAAAAAATAAAAGTAACTTTTACGTTACTTTTCGCTTCACAACAGATTCATCTCATATGCAGCAAGAAGAGCTGACACAGAGGGACTTTATGAGGCATGAGCTTAAAAGATAGTAGTATTAAAATGGACACGGACAATGAAGGAAGTCTTCTGCCATTT
Organism: Clitarchus hookeri; assembly: GCA_002778355.1. Taxonomy (NCBI): domain Eukaryota; kingdom Metazoa; phylum Arthropoda; class Insecta; order Phasmatodea; family Phasmatidae; genus Clitarchus; species Clitarchus hookeri. The sequence goes on along the minus strand of NQII01001088.1, from coordinate 37,174 downwards.
ACTTAACTTAAAAAATATTTATTTCTTAGTACTGGACATAAAGACAACGAAAATGTTAAAATCAAATTTTTATTGTGCATTAACAAATATTAATCTACATTGAGGACGTCTTCGTCGAACTTGGGCAAACACCTGAAACTAAAAAATTTTTCCATATTGTGAAAGTGTGTTTAAAACGCATAAAATAAGGCGGTGATCGAATTGGCAGAATTAGTGAATATATGATAATTACGAAGTTTTAATTATTATTTAATTATGAAATATTAATGTTGTAAATTTATTTCTGAAATAAAGTAACATACATACATTTCAGGAATGATTTAAGTAATTTACGTTTATTTCTTAACAATACATAACCTTAAATTTTTTTTATATTAACATAAAATTACTTTCTACAAATGATAAGTAAATGACTATTGTCAGAATCTGAGCACAAACTTACTAAATCACACATTACTACACAAACACAATTATAAACCGGCTAAAATTGTGTAAATCTGGTAAATTTTCAATTTTGCTTCCCAAAATATTACTAATAAAATATCAAAATACTGCATAGTAATTCCACTAGTGAAAAGCACAGTCTGTACAATTTTTTTAATGGAGGAATCGTATTTAAGAAAATAATTGTGTATGTCAATTCACTGGTTTTATAGTTGTAAGGTTTACATGATTCATGAAGGTATAACAGATATCTTGGCAAGTTGTGGCGCAAGATTCATGATTGGGAACTCGGAACCACCAGTCAACTCGCTTGACGAAGGGGTCGCGACCGGAGTACGGCAGCCTGGGGTGACCATGTTAACAACACAATTGCAAGTTTCTCCCCAATAATCATTCCCGAAATAATTATCATACTAGAAAATAGCTTTTTTCACTAAAAAATTAACAAAAATATGGAAAAATGAGGAAAGCGGATTCGAAACTCCTCGAAGAAGGAGCAGAAAAATCCTCAGGCGAGTAATAAGATAAGAGGCTCTTAGAGTAATGAGTCCCTTAATCCTGCTCAGAGCAGTAGAGGAAAATTCGCGACTCCGAGCCAGGTCAAGCGGACCAGGGAGGATCAGCATACATGGTACCTCGCCTGACCAACATCCTGCACCTACCACATACATACCCCGCTACCTCCAACACTGCCCCTTACCTAACCCATATTCTCCCTCACCACACCCTATTCCAACACCCACACTTGGCAATTATTATAAAAATTCGCAAACATCTAAAAAAATCTATCTGAAACATTGAAAAATATATATCTTTAACCTCACACTAATTCCACCACCTTCACTTCACCCCCCTCTCCTCATCAACTCCTGTCAATTATTATAAAATTGACAAAAAAGCAAAAAAAAAATAATTTATTTAAAAAATATACGAAAGTATAACGTTAACCTTACATATACATCACAGCCCTAACCACACTCCTCCATCCCTACAACCCAACCAATAAAAAAATAGAGAAAAGTGACAAAAAAAATGTAATATAAATTTTAAAAAATTGAAAGGACTAATAAAAGTGTAGGAACATATAAAATCACTGGCTCAGACAAACATGCTTGATGCTGGTGATCTTAACGTCAATAACCCTGAAATAAAAAAATCATAAAATAAATTATAAAAAATTGAAAGAAACTGATAAAAGTTTAGCAACATATTACATCACTTACTCCGACACCCATGTTAGATGCTGGTATCATTGACCATGACCTCAATGATCGTTTACACGAAAAATCGAGACAAAATTGTAAAAATGGAATAAATTCGAGGAAAAAAAACCGACGAATATGTTACTTACATCACTAAGTCCGTATCCCATGTAAGATGTTGGTTATCTTGACCTTGACCCCAATGACCTTGGACACAAATTGAGATAAATACAAAAATTGGAAAAAATTGTTAAAAAAATAGAAAAAATGAAACGAAATCGTCGAACATAATACGTGACTGACACTAGCACACATGTTGAATGTTGGCGAATGTAACCTTGACCCTATTCACTATTAAGTCGAAAAATCAACACATAATCGCCAGAAATATTAAAGGAATAAATGTAAAAAAATATCAATAAGAAAATGATATACCTAAAAAAAAAGAATTTGGATGTGTGTGACTCTAACAGTTCAATTCTCGTTAAGACGGCAGAGCACAGCCACTCCCTGGTACGACAAATCAGCAGCCGACTGAACCCCCACCTCCTCATTTCATTGGCTATATAGTTGATCAATATTCCGACCCACACAAAGCTAATTATTGAATCCACGTAACACACATATCTCCCCCATCCTTTATAGCGCAGGCCTTCTCACGTCACGTCGCTCCACTTCCCTCGTCATATACTCACTATAGCACAACCCCCCCTCCCCACAACCCTTAACAAACACTTATGCCATTAACTAACTACCCGTCTATAGCGCCCTAATATCTCGCCATACCTCGTCCCTCTCACCAACCACCCTCGCCATCAACCATCCACACGATTCTCCACCCCTTTCACTGTTCGAACTCGAGCCTGTTCCTGAAGAGACGTAACTCTACTCAAGACTAGCTCCTGAAGAGACCAGTTCCTGCAAAACTGGCTTTACCAACTGTCAAGACTAAACTGCCATACAACCCACCTATACAAACGATGATGGACAATCTTGAAGAAAATCTCTAATAAGAGTATCGTAGCTAACCTCATAACACAAAATCTTCGCAAAACTTTCGCAAAACCTCTCTACCACAGATGACTATACCAAAGGGTTATACTAACTTAGCCAGTCATCTGACTAGGCCAACCAACTAGTTGTGAAACATTCTTAAAAAATATTCCCCTCATTTCATTCATTTGCTATATATAAATCATCCATTATAAATGACACGAGTAAGACATGCTTCAAATCGAACCATTGCCCTCCTTCTGCACATGCCCACATAAATTTTATTTTAAACAGATCCTCGCAATCGATTCTTTACACCACTGAATTAATAAGACTTTCAGAGAAGCACATGGACTGTATAAAAAATTAAACACACATTACTATGTATATATAAATTTCATTAATCTACTTATTTTATAATGTATGGGTGATCTGTATGGGACATTTATAGCATATAAAAAAACCATGAGATGGGTTCTTCAACAATCACTCTTCTCATGTCACCGAGCATGGTAGTTTTTGTTGAAGATCTTCCCACAGTAGCAACACTGGTTGCAATGTAATTTTCCAGCAGTGGGAGAAGTTACATCCATAGAGGTAATCTCTACAGTAGACTTCGTACAATCATTGACTAGCATCACCTTCATGAAAACTGAAGTTCTTTCCTCAGCAGCTACTTGATTCTCTGCTTTTCCTAGCTACTGATCTCTCTATAAACTTACTAACATATTTTATCAGTGAGATTTAAGAATTTTTTGCACATTCAACCAGTCGTTTTATCTAGTTCCCTGATCACATTACGTGCAGTTACTATCTTCAACCATTTTTTCCAGACAAGTTCTTTTCTCAAACTGTACTCATGCTCCGCAACTGACCCCTCCTGCTCTACAAATGACCCCTAAATTACCCCTAAATGACCCCTTCTGCTCCACAAATGACCACTCCTGCTCCGCAAATGACCCCCTACTCCGCAAATGACCCCCTACTCCGCAAATTATCTCTAAACGAGCCCTAAATGACCCCTTCTACTTCGCAAACTTATGCTCTGAAACTGACCCCTCACACAATCCAGGCTTCGCATTCTTGTAGTGGTTTATGGGTTTTTTATGTTGTAATTCTCTGTTGTCAGGTAGAAGGAAATCAGTAAGTGTCGTTTACCAATTACATCGAAGGATGTTTACTCGTTCCTGTCAAGTATGAAACCTAATATGATAAACTAACATATCGATGTGGTAGAAAAATATGGTGATGTAAAATATAATATGTGGCCGGACTGTAGCTATACTAAACCAGAGCCCCACAATGACGAACGATGTACTAGAGCCTTCAATACTTCGAATGTAGCTGTGAGTATAATGTAGATGCAATAGAAAGCACTGTTGATGATGGTATACACAAGTTATGCCACGAGGAAAAATAAATGGTTTCCAAGATTTCGAGCTGGACCCTGGCTTCAGTAAATCATCTAGAGCTGAGAACATATGAGCTCTACCCACTTGGCAAATAGGTACATACTGATTCTCTTATATCTGAATACAGATAATTACAACATAAAAAACCAGCGAACCACCAAAATAATGTGAAGCCTTGATTGTGTCATGGGTAAGTTGTGAAGCATGAGGGATGAGTTGTAGAGCAGGAGGGGTCATTTGCTTAGAAGGAGGGGTAATTTATTGGAGCAGAAGGGTTCATTTGAGAAGCAGAAGGGGTATTTAGGGATCATCTGTGGAGCAGAAGGGGTCATTTAGGGGCAATTTGCAGAGCAGGAGGGGTCAGTTGTGGAGTATGAGTTCAATCTGAGAAATTAAATTGTCTGGAATAAATTGTTGAAAATGTAACTGCATGATAATGTGATCAAAGAACTAGATAAAATATCTTGTTGAATTGATGCATCTTTAAATCTCACTGTTGAAATATTTTAGTAAGTTTATATAAAGAGCAGCAGCTAGGCAAAGTAGATAAACAAGTTGTTTCAGTGGAAATAACTTTAGTTTTTTTTTAGTGAAAATGATGGAAGCCAATGATTGTACGAAGTCTACTGTAGAGGTTACCTCTATGGATATGGATGTACCTTCTCCCAATGCTGGAAGAATACATGGAAACCAGTGTTGCTACTATGGAAAGATCATCAGCAAAATTTGTCGTGCTCGGATGCTCGGTGACATGAAAAGGGAGATTTTTTGAAGAACCCATTTCATGCTTTTCTAGCTGCTATAAATGTTTCATACAGTTTACTCGACGTGATAACTTCAATAAACATATCAAGAACAACAAATGTAGTGATCGTACACCCACTGAGTAACAAAATGTTTTGACTCTATTTGCTAATGTTAATAACACTAGATAAAATGTTCGCAGACGACGAGGAAACTCGCATAATAAAGTATTATGACAATTGCCACATGCAGTTTATGCAAGGTGATACATTTGAGAACCAGACCAAGACCTGCAAGGATTCGTCTTTTGAGAGCCAGCAAGTTATGTTGTCTATACCCCTACTGCATCGACGGGTACTGATTCGCCAGGCGATTATGATGAGGAAGTTAATGGTTATGATGGTATGAGTGCAGTATAGCCGGTTTGTGTGGAATGTACACTTGCAAGACTTTTGTGTGAAGTCGACGAAATTAAAAATAAATGTTCATCAGCTCTAAATACAGATAATGACCATGCACTGCCTACAAAGAAAAGTAAACTCGATATTGACAAAGAAATAGGAGATGAAGACGATCATGAAGATAGCATTGCTGATGGCAATAACGATGGTGATGATGAAGTCTCTGATGATAATTATAATTATTCACTCAATATTCCCATGCATTTCACCGAGTTTTCTTCTACAAGTGTTGTGAAGAAGGCAGAAGGCATCAAGAATGCTCGTTATATATTTCCCGAAGACCCAAATTTTTATAGACTCAGATATTTGATTGACCTGCAAAAACGAGCGAATCTCTCATGCATTGTTGAGATATCTTCAATCATCGATGAACTGAAGTATCGGGGTTATATAAGATGAGACTGTTGGCTAATATTCATGATCTGCAAACATCTGAGAAATGTAGAGATCGAATGTACAAAATAATAAGAAAGATAGAATGCACATAATAAGTTTATAAATTTAATTTATATATAGGCCTACATAAAATTCTGTGTTTCATAACTTTTATTGTCCCATCTGCTTCTCTGAATGTCTTAATAATTCAGTGGTGTAAAGAATCGATTGCGAGGGCATGTTTAAGATAAATTTTATGTGAGCATGTGCAGGAGGAGTGCTATGGTTCGAGCTGGTGTATAATGTCTTACTACGGTAATTTAAAATGGATTAGTTATAATAGCGAACGAATGAAACGAGGGGAATATTTTTTAGGAATGTTTCGCAACTAATAGGTTGGCCTGGTCAGTTGACTTGGTAAGTTAGTATAGCCCTTTGGTATGGTCAGCAGTGTTATAAAGGTTTTGCAAAAATTATGCGAAGATTTTGTGTTATGAGGTAAGCAATGAGACTCTTATTAGGAACTTTCTTCAAGATTATCCATCCTCGTTTGTTTAGGTGGGTGGTATGCCAGTTTGGTCTTGATGGTTAGTATAGCCAGTTTTGCAGGAACGGGTCTCGTCAGGAGCTAGTCTTGGGTAGAGTTGTGTCTCTTCAGGAACTGGCTGGAGTTCGGACAGTGAAAAGGGCGGAGAATCGTTTGGATGGTTGATAGCGATGGTGGCAGATTAGGGGGGCGATATTTGTCATTGTGAGTTCTTAGGGGTCTAGAAATGAGTGGTTTATTAATGGCATAAGTCGTTGGGGGGAGGGGGTGTAGTGCTATAGTGAATATACACAGAGGTGACAAAAGTCATGGGATAACAATATGCAAATATACAGATGGCAGTAGTATCGCATACAAAATGTATAAATGGGCAGTGCATTGGTTGGGCTTTCATTTGTAGTCAAGTGATTCATTTGAAAAGGTTTCTGACGTGATTATGGCTGCACAATGGGAATTAAGAGATTGAACACGGAATGGTAGCTGGAGATAGACGCATGGGACATTCCATTTCGGAAATGGTTAGGGAACTCAACATTCCGAGATCCACTGTGTCAAGAGTGTGCCGAGAACACCTAATTTCAGGCATAACCTCCCACCATGGACAATGCAGTGGCCGACCGCCTGCACTTAATGACCGAGACCAACGACGTGTGCGCAGAATGGTCAGTGTTAACAGACATGACACACTGCGTGAAATAACCACAAGAATCAATGTGCGACGTACAATGGACGTGTCCGTTAGGAAGACCGACTCGAGTGCCTTTACTAACAGCACGACATCGCCTGCAGTGCCTCTCCTGGGCTCGTGACCATATTGTTTGGACTCTAGATGACTGGAAAACCGTGGCTTAGTCAGATGAGTCCCGATTTCAGTTGGTAAGAGGTGATGATAGGATTAGAGTGTGGTGCAGACCCCACGAATCCATGGACCCGAGTTGTCAACAAGGAACTGTGCAAGCTGGTGTTGGCTCCATAATGGTGTGACTGTTTTTACATGGAATGGACTGGGTCCTCTGTTCAAACTGAACAGATCATTGACTTAAAGGGTTATGTTCAGCTACTTGGAGACCACTTGCAGCCATTCGTGGACTTCATGTACCCAAACAACGATGGGATTTTTATGGATGACAATGTGCCATGTCACCGGGCCACAACTGTTCGCGATTGGTTTGAAGAACATTCTGGACAATTCCAGCGAATGATATGGCCACCAAGGTTGCCCGACATTATTCCCATCGAACAATTATGGGACATAATCGAGAAGTCAGTTCGTGCACAAACCCCTGCACCCGCAACACTTTCGCAATTATGGACGTCTATAGAGGCAGCATGGCTCAATACTTCTGCCGGGGACTTCCAACGGCTTGTTGAGTCCATGCCTCGAGCTGCTGCACTTCGCCAGGCAAAAGGAGGTTCGACACTATATTAGGAGGTATCCTATGACTTTTGTCACCTCAGTATATGACGAGGGAAGTGGAGAGACGAGACATGTGAAGGCCTGCATCAAAAAGGGGAGGAGGTATGTGTGTTATGTAAAGTCAATAACTCGCTTTGTGAGTAGGAAGATTGATCGGATATATAACCAGTGAATTACAGAGGTGGGCATTTAGTCGGATGCTTATTTGTCGTCCTAGGGAGTGGCTGTGCCTTGCCTTATTAATGAGAATCGAACTCTCGGTGTCGCACACATCCAACTTCGTTTTTTCCATTAGGTATGTAATTTTTCACTTGAAATTTTTTTACATTTATTCCTTTAATACTTTTGGCTGTTATTTCTTGATTTTTCGAGTGTTAAGGTGAATTGTGTCAATGTTACAGTCGCCAGCAATTAACTAACAGTCAGTCACGTAATATCTTTGACAATTTAATTTAATTCACTTAATTTTTTACACTTTTCTGATTTTTGTATTTATCTCAATTTGTGTCCAAGGTCATTGTGGCCAAACTGAAGATCACCAACATCTAACATGGGAGTCAGACTTAGTGATGTTATTAACATGTTCGTCGATTTGTTTTCCAATTTATTCCATTTTTACTATTTTTCTCGTTTTTTCGTGTTAACGGTTATTGGGATCATGGTCAATGCTACCAGCATCCAAAATGGGTGTCGGAGTCAGTGATGTAATATGTTGCTAAACTTTTATTAGCTTCTTTCAATTTTTTTATAATTTATTTTACGATTTTTTGATTTCAAGGTCATTGCATTCAATATCACCAGCATCCAGCAAGGGTAGTGGTTGTGACGGGGTGAGGTGAAGGTGAAGATGGCTTTAGTGAAGGGAAGTAGTGGAGGTAGTGGGGTGTGGATGTGGTAGGTGCAGGATGTTGATCGGGCGAGGGACCATGTACGCTGATACTCCCTGGTCCACTGGACCTGGCTCGGATTCGCGAATTATCCTCTACTGCTCTGAGGATTAAGTGGCTCATTACGCTTAGATCCTCTTATTCTCTTGCTCGCCTGAGACTTTCTCTGCTCTTGCTTTGTGGAGCTTTGAATCCAATTTCCTCATTTCCCCATATTTTTGGAAATGTTTTGTAAAAAAGGAGATATTTTGGTAAAAAAAATATTTCGGAAATTATTTTTGGGGTGGAACATGGAATTTAGTCGATAACATGGCTGTACCAGTCCAGCGGCCGCCGGTCGCGACCACCTCGTCAAGTGAGTTGGCTGGTGGCTCCGAGCTCCGTATCATGAATCCTGCTCCAAAACTGGCCAAACCTGTCTACTATAACTATCAGCTTGATTCTTATGATAATGATGTTTACATCCTTCTTTAAAAATATTAATTTTTACGACTTTCTTTGGACTCAAGAGGTTTTTAATCTAAAACAAGCCTACACACATAAAAAGTCACCTGCTGAGTAATGACGTTTCCTTAAGTTACTTGCATATTATCAGTTAATTGTATTTTCTTCGAAAATGGCTAAACGTAGTTGAAGTTACTATATCAATTAAAGTAGCTAAACATAAGTTAATTTTAAAATGTAACTTATCCAAAACTGAAGCCCGGCCATTACAGGAGGAAAAAATATGTTTTACTACACAAGTAGGAACAAAAAAAAAAAAAAAAAAAAAAAAAAAGGAAATTCCGAGGCATTTTTAAGTGACAAACCCAACGGTCGCCTAGAGTGATTTTGGAAGACTTTGGGAGATCGAAACTATGGTGTTCTTTACATGTCTCACGCTGGGAAAAATATTTCGAGTAAGCTTCCTAAACTGTGATGGAAGTTTTTAAACGGTGCGTCGTATGGAAATAAAACTAAATGTCAGATAACAGGTATAGAATTTTAAGTGTCATAGCTACCAGAAAGTTGGGATCTTCCTTACGCATGAGCAAATGTGGGAACGCTGCAGTAGATGTATGAGAAACAGTTCTACCATAATTTCTTAGTGTGTATACACTGTTGTGGTTATATGGGCGTAGCCAGGTTTTTGAAGCGCTCGAGGTCTTGTTTTTAACTAAATAAAGAAAATAAAATGTTATGTTTTATTTATTAACACATTGTGGTTAAGAGTTACATTCAGCTTCAATTGATAAAATATAAGGTACTGTTCCTATCTTCACTGAGAAAAAGGTTTTCTTGTATAGTGGCAATGAAATATTTTGTTGTTTAAACCATATTATTGTGCTGTTCTTGTTTCGTTGCTCCAAACTGTAAGATTTGATTGGTGCAACTAATAATTTGTTTGGGTCTCTGTTTATTAAACAGTTTCGCTTATAAAAAAAACGAAAGTACGACCCAGATTCGAAACTAGACCGTCTGCATCCAAGCACTATAAGCCTTAGCCACCTCAGTTATAGTGACGACTGAAGAAATCGGAATGTTTCACAATATTCACAGGACAACTACTGGACAAATTGCGTGAATAAATATTTCATGTTTTGCACCTTTAATATTTAGTTTCCTGTTAAACTTGTAATATTATGATTTCTATATTATTATTATTAATCGACACATACACTAACAAACACTGCTACAATCCTGTAACAAAAATTACAAACAAACTCTCAAGATGTATTTTCGAACGAAGGCAATAGAAAGAGTGGCCAAACAAACATATACAATTGATTCAACAAATTAGTATGTATTTTGTTGACAGTTAAGTTTTTTTGTGTTCAACAAAGAAATTTTCTTTATTGAAATATTTATTTTTTTGGATAAACAAACTTAACTGTGTTGCTTTTAAAGTTTTATTTAATCAACAATTTATTTTGTTGGGGAAACTAAATATATTTTTGTCCCGGTACCAAAATTTGTTGGCTGAAACAAATATTTCTCTCAGTGTTCATAACAATAATGAACGAGGAAATTAAGCCATTATCATTACAGAAACTACACAGAAAGATGTCCGGGACTATGAATTCACAACATTGAAATCCTTATCGCCAAACCCGGAAGCATCTGAGTATTGCTCACAGTCGTACCATTTTCATAGGTCGCAAGGTTTCCAGTTTTCCGCCTTGTTGATAAGATGTTTTCGCAAATTTGTGCTATTTTATGAAATAATATAAGTGGCACGATTTTTGACATTACCACTGGACTTATTCAATCACAGCCTTAAAGTAATGGCGTTTATATCAACAGCAGCATGTGCTGCACAATATTCGAATTGCAAAGATCTGTTTTAACAGGATATCGCCAAGCCAGACGTTTAGTGTTTCTCACTTAACACCGAAGTTATGTATCGCATTAACACTTTAAAAGCAACCGTGAGGAACGAACGTGAAAGCGGTGTAAATGGTCTTGCGAGAACGTGTTGTCTAGCAAGTACAGCTAAATGGAAAATAGCGGGCAGGTATCCTAACTCAAGACTTGAATGCGAGTGGTGTTAGTTGAAAACGAGGGGATGGGGGAGATTGTTTCTCTATCATAAGTTGTAAAAGGGAAGTGGTAGGAAAGAAGACGTTAGATGAAACCCAGATACTTTACGCACCCCCCAGTCCCCTTGCACCAGGTCTCAAACTCACAGGACGAGGTGCTAACTCACTCGCAACTCCTTAACGACCGTGTTACGCCCTCCAGCCAAGCATACTGCACTACTGCTCCTATGTGACGATGAACTTAATTGCTGGAGGACGAGGCGTTAATGGCCCCTGTTATCTTTGCCTCTCTCAGGGAGAGTGGCGTGGACAAGAAGTGCTGCCAATCCATACTGCTTAGCATTACCGACTGAAGCCGGTAGGCGGAGAAGTTGTTCTTACGTCTCCTCGTATATAAGAATAGAGATTGGTGCCATGCTCTATGAACTATTGTAGCAAAACCACTTACTACCAGTTGTTTTTAAGTTTATTGGCAACGTAGTAACTAAATTATGACTTTCTTGATCATTACCTTATAATGGTTGAAAATATTGTATCCCTTGTAGTCGGTGTAGCAAATAGATAGTGTCCAGTTTAATTCTCTACGTATCCCAGTACCTACTTGTTTATGAATGTAATGTTACTCACCATAGGCACCTAGGCATTACTCGGTAACATTCCGGTCTAAGTAAACGAATAACATGCACTTTGTCCCTCCTCCTCCCCGAGGTACACTAAATGGACATTAAAATAACAGAAAATTCTTTGAAAAGTACGTGGGATCAAAAGATCTGGATGGTCAAGATGACGGCTACAGCTATAGTATAAACGCACTTCACAAACAAACCGATATTACAACGGGACATGATGTTTGGTCTTCACAGGTTTGATAATACTATCCTAGTCAAGTTTCAGATATTTAATGCAACAGTGGTAGACGTAATAGTGAAATGGAGACATACAAGAATTATGACTCGTCAATCCAAACCAGGTAAGCAAAAAGCAATGACATTTCAGGATCATCAAGTACGTCGTCTTGTGGAAAAAGCAAAACGCAAGATTTCGTAGCAAACTGTGTCCAAAGACTTTCGACCTGTTTGAGAAAGTGCTGTGAGTGTGAGTGATCATGCTCTCCGCCAGGAGGTTGTTGCACTTGGATTTCATGAACGACCTGCAGTCGATAAGCCTAAAATCACTGCATGTAGGTAATGCCGCTCGTCCTCTGAAGTGGTAGCTGACCTCCCGTGGCGCAGTCGATTGGTGAGCCGTCTGTACGGGGTGCGGGAGTGTCTGGGTTCGAATCATAGGTAGTGTATGGGTGCTGGTTTAAGTTAGATCAGAAATTAGTTTGTAAGCCGTCCTCTGATAAGCCTTTAGGCATAACACCGGGGGACGTTAATAAGCCCTCTCCAATCCAACCCTACAGTGGTGCATAGCTCGTCGCCGTTGGACTGTAGAACAATGGAAGGGCATGCTGTGGAATGATGAATCGCACTATATGTTCTGCTGTGGTGAGCGCCTGTTCGGCGTTACTTACAGAAATGTTCTGTTCCAGTTGTACAGCAGGGATGGGGTGAGATCATGGTATGGTACTTTATTTTGGTTATACAGTCTTGGTTCACGGCTTTTATTGCCTGGATCCATGAATAATATAAGCCTATGAAGCCGTTTTGTACAATTCAGTGCCATGCAATCGGTGACTCTGCCATAAAAACAGTAAATATAGGCAACTTAGATATTATGCAATAATAACAACATGGACGCGCTAACGCACGACACCATGTGAGCATGGGATGATGGATGCGCGCATCGTTCCACCGTTTATTTCAGTGGCAGGTAGCAAGGTGTTCATGCGTATGTACACTCCGCTCAGCGATTGCACCGTCGAGGAACCCCGTGCTGTACTACACTTTCTGTGGGCAGATAAAACAAGTGGAATCTATCGCATTATGTTGACGCGGTATGTGGTATGGAACACGCACCCAGAACCAACAGAAAGTGCACGAGTGTGTTAAAAGTGTTGGGCAGAATATATGTCACAGACGAAAACCCGTCCAGTCGCCCATGAACATCGCGCAAACAATATATTCAAAGCGCGGATGTCTCGATCAAAAAAGACGCATTGAAGAATAAGCTGCGCGTTAGCAAGTTTAGCTCGGATGATGAGACTCAGCAAATGGTGCAAACCTGACTTTGGGCGCAACCACAATTCTTTTTTATGGACGGGGTGGACAATCGTGTTGAAGTATACAAGTGCATCATCGTGCAGAGCGACTAAGTAGAAAAATTAATTCAGCATTTCTTTAGCATCAGTGGAAATCAAGGTATTATATGAAAATGTGCGTTTCTTCAGCATCAGTGGAAATAAAGGTGTTATATGGAAATTACTTTTACTTTTTGATTCGTCCTCGTTTATAACAAAATGTTTTGGGGATATGGGAGCGGATGAACTCAAATGGCCGACTCCATTAATTGCAGTTACACTGCTCACCTGTGGGTTTAAATGGAATTGCCGGTTGAAAGCCAGACCAAACTTCTCACAGAAAACCAGATTGCTTTTCATCACGTACAGAGACGAATGGGCCCGAATTACTGCAGACACCTACCGCAAATTAGTAGAAATTCTTCTTCGATAAATGGTATCTTTGACTGCAGAAAAAGTCGAACAAACACGATTAAGACACCATACGAGATTTTGGGTATTAGGTAGTCTATGGTAGTAGGGATGTCCAGTCATTAACGGCCTTGTAGACATGAGTAAGTTGGAGCCAGGTCAAGCCTGATGCTGATATGAAGAATGAATGGTTTAAGATAGTGTGGACATAAGCAGCAGCTGCATAAATTAGAGAGAGGAAACGGGATGACAGCGAGAAAAGCACAGTAAGCCCTCCCCTGATAATCATCCTTATATAAAAGAATAAAGGTTCACTCACAACAATAACAAATAACCGTGCTCACATTCCAATCCTATAAAAGTAATAAACCAAGAAGGTTGTTTTACTCAATGAGTGCAACACGAGTTGTTAAACTGAGAATGAGAAAATGTGTGTCATCATTTAGAATTACCCTTAAGTACACAGTTTTTTATGTAGTCTTGAAAATGTCATAATTTTATTGGCACTTGCCTTTGTATGATTTGATTACTTATTATAATGCAATTATTAAATGCAAGACGATTCAGATGAACCGTATCTCTTCTTCAGAAATTACACTAGCCTATACACAGTCTGTTTACGGTTGGTGCATAGCTGGCTAATAAACATGTGCTAGGAGTTTTTTGCCAGACTCGAGAATTTACGGTAGCATACGAGGTGCTGTACCGATTATAGATATTTTTTCCGTTTAATGCAGTCACTCATTTCCGAGTAAATTGGGATTTTCCGTTATAACAACGTTAACTTATACGGATTGTCATAAAAGTTTATGAAGCAATTTTCAAATAAGACATTTTGTATAAACCATAAAAATAAAAAAATCACGTTCTTCCAACTAAAACAGAGTAACGATAATACTAAACAATCATAAAAAACAAAATACTAAAAGTTTGGTACTGTACTTCATCTTTTCTCAATAAGTTTAACGAAACTCAAAAGATAACAAATTCCTGCCTAGAGATTGATGTTCGTTGGAAAAGACACTGGCCGTATTTTGGGCGCTGAAGAGTTTCTAGAAAAGTTTGATCTTTATCATAGGACTCAACTTTTTATATTAGGAATTTTCGGAACTATATGTGTTGTGGAGTAACAGGATTTGCAACAATTTTACTGTTTTACTTGATCGACGCAGGGTGCTAGTCTTTACGTCCATAGCAATGATAATTTTTACACGAAGCGGAAGTATTCACAAAAGGCATAAAAAAGAAAGTAGGCTAGAGACTGAAAATCGCTTAGTTAACATGCAAAATAAGCGATTTTAGGCTACAAAAAATACTTGCTTCCTTAGAGGGATACAATTGCATGTTATTTTCGTAGGCAAATATTTGGAAATTTGTATACTGTAATTAAAACTTACGTTCCAAGTATGTTCACGTACACGTTGTGATATCAGCCAGTAAAATAATAGCCACTATAAGTCAGTAAAGAAGCTGTTACAGACTGGCCTACCAGTATAATGAACGGGGAATCAGCGTCGCAGTGTGGCATTCATGTCTGGAGATACGACGTTTGACGTTTTTTAATTTTTTTTCGTTCACTCGTGATTGAGATGGAAACATTGATAATGTGTAAACAATAAATTACATGAAAAGTAGGTTTGTCGATATAAAAGAAAATAAATTCATTGCATAAGACGTAAGTATTTGTGGAGGTGGGTGGGATCGCACCACAAAAAAAAAATAAGAAAACAAAAAAAAAATATATATATATATATATATACACACACACACGTGTTTGCAAGGCAACAAGAGCTGTGCTCATTAATCTGTGTTCGCACAACAGCAAAAGAACAACTATCGTTCCGCCAGGTAAAAATATTTCATCCTTCGGTAACAAATATGGATTGTGCACTTAAGTCTCACTGCAAAGTTTAAACTATAACCTGTTCACACGTATCCGGCCTTTTACAACGTCACGAGGCATCATTTGATCAGTGGAGTTCAGCAACCGTAATAATCAGAAAGTTGCAACTAATTTAAAATAGATCTATATTGACTTGTTGCTAATGCGTTGGATTGAGAAGTTTAGGTCGGTACATAGCGCCGGTGAAGGTGAAATGAAGATGGAGTAGTGCTGGAATGCTCTTGTGGTGGAAACGGGAGTACCCCGAGTAAACTCGCTGGCCAACGGCAACGTCCACATGCGAATACCCGGGTGACCCCACCGAAAATCGAGCACGGTTCGCCTCGTTGGAATGCGAGAAGTCACTGGTTTGCTTCATTTTCAGCGTTTCGGGTATTGAGTGCATGCAGGTGCCTCTATTTCTTACGTATGTGCTAGGCCGTGTTCAATTACCTGCACTAATGCAGTTGCAAGAAAAGTGGTGCGATGTCATTCCGTTTCTAAAAATATTTTTTGAGTGCACAAGGAAACGGTACAAAAACCATGTGCTTATTTCGCCATTAGATAGAAAAAAAAGAGACTGCACAGCATATAAACCTTAGTAGCAACCTGTGTTGGCCCAACATTGCCACTAACTTGGTTGGAAAGGTTAGCAATATGTTGGGCTGGAGCACACACATTAACACAACGTTGACCCAACGCAAAATGCAAACAAAAATTTGCAACCACGAAAATTTTAAGGGATTACTTAGCACTCTCCAGACAATGATATCACAAAATCAGAAAATGCCATAACGTATCGCGAGTGTAATTTTTAATTTTAAATGATAGGT
Source organism: Clitarchus hookeri (assembly GCA_002778355.1). Lineage (NCBI taxonomy): Eukaryota > Metazoa > Arthropoda > Insecta > Phasmatodea > Phasmatidae > Clitarchus > Clitarchus hookeri. The sequence continues at coordinate 20,865 of NQII01001088.1, read as the reverse complement.
TGATGGTTGGTAAACATTCTGTTGGTAATTGATCTGTATTTTTCTTTTGGGAAAACTTTAGGCAACCAACGTTTTATGTAAAAATATGGAGCAACCTTTTTAAATGAAAACAAATGACTCTTACTTGTATTTTATTAAACATGAAAGTCCTTCATGGCCCGAGACATTTTTCTTTAAAATATTTCAGTTGGTTACATGTTTCAATGTCGGAAACAAAACGGTTGATAATTAGTACGAATTTTTAAGGTGAACCAACATTGCGTAACCAACATTATGCTAACAATTGCAATTACTATATTTGTGATGAAATAAAACAATAAATTTATATGTTTGTTAAAAACTATGTTTTTTAACACACAAACCATTTTACAAATAAAATTGACTTCGTTGGTGATGTGTTGGTTACTTGTTGGAAAACATGCTGTTGGCATTTAGTATGTAAACCTTTGTTAAGCCAACAATCAACGTAAATTTAATAATGGAAAACAATGGTTTTAAATCTTTAAAAAAAAACCATCAATTTTCACAGTATATGAAAACTTACCAAATGTAATTTTTCTTTCATCTGTGTTTTGCTGTGAACATAACAGTTGGTGATAAGCAATATTTGTTACGTTTGGGCAACATTGCATTGCAGACATTATGCCAACATTATATATATATTTAAAATAAGAGCATACATAATTCATTTTATTTGCTTACTGGTTCAGAATTTTTCAACACATATATTCTTTAAAATTAAACTCCAAATTATTTGTTGTATATTGGTTATTAGTTGGATAATATATTATTCTAACTGGTATATTTCAAAATTAAGTTTCAAAGTAGTAAAATCTGATTTTATTACATTAAATAATATAAAACGCAGGATACTGAACTGCAAAACTATAGTCATTGCTTCATCTATTACAAGCACAGAACATAGTGTAGTGAGTAAAAAATCGGGCTGGTAATCTAAAAGGCATGAGAACTAGCCCAACATCCGCCAAGGGAGTTTCCAAATCATGACATGAAGTGAAAAGTTATGAATACTAATAGGCTGTTCACGGTTAATCGAGCACGACTGTTGAGAAATGTCACTGCCTCACCTGTATAAATTTTTAACTTACTGGCATACCCCAAAGAAGTTGGTAGCGACGGAGGGAAAATTGCCCCATGTCTAAATGTTCAATTAAAAATTGTCGATAGCACTTTTGAATATTGAAATGGTTTATTTTTCTTTCTCTTTTTTTAACACATCTTAAATGTAAAAAAATAGCACATTTATGTAATATTTATTTTTATAGTAATTTTACAGTTTTATATGACGGACGCGTGGATAGTGAGCAGGCTCATGGCAATGTTAGTTTCTCATATGGTGGAATAATACACAATGTACACACAAGTAGATCTTAAGCAAGGCTTTCAAACGTGCTCAGTTTACAGTGAACAGCCTTTAAACGGGTTTTATTTGTTTTAATTTTTAGTTAGCGGGTAAAATGTGTTTAAAAACCCTAGTATCCAACATTGGCAAAATGCTTTTTAATTGTTGGCATTATTATGGGCCATTAAAGTAATTGAGTTAGCATTCAACATAAAATAATTTTGGGCCCACGTGTGCCCGCATGACGTTTCGGCGTTGGGCCATTGTAATACGCCAACGTTGGAGCAATGGCAGAGCCAAACGTTGGGCCAAAATTGGCCCAACCAAATTTTGCTATTTGGAACAAACGTCTTACGTCTTAACCTAATTTTGTGACTTAAACATTTTATTTTACGTTGCATAGATAAGTAACGTAGCTTTGCTATACTGGACACAACACATATACGCCTTAGACACACGCCTACGCTAATTACTGACACCGTTGAATATATTTTAGCTTTCTAAACTTACTTGTGACACGTTCCCTTTAGCAGTCCGAGCCAACGTGAAGTCTATGCACGAAGCGGCCGGCGACGGACGGAGTAGCTGACGGCCGGTACAGCCACCGCTGCCGGCTACAAGGGCCTGATATACCACGGATGGCACAGCTCGTGCGTGGGCGGCTCGGCGACGACCTTCGCAGCCGCGACAACCTTTCCCCGTTACGTTCACCCCACTCACACTCACACCTGGGACCCAGGGGGGCAGGTTTTTAAGGCCCGAAGGCCAACACACCCTCCATCCTCCCGCACTGCAACTGTACTCTGATGAGTAAAGCAGTGCACGGCTCTTGGTCTCTTCGGGCCATTCACTTTTCTTTTCTTGCCGTAACTCGGTATTCTACCGGTTTTCTCATTAAAAACCTGTCCTCCTCACCAATTTAGAGTACTCCGACTTTTGCTCATTGAAGTCTTTACCTGAGCACCCCATCATGGGTCATCAGAAATTCGCCGATTCCATCTATCAAAATCTTCCAATCGCCTTCCAATTTTAGTGGTGAATTCATTCCAAATCTTATGCAGTTGTTCGTCTTCCATTACTGTTCCAACTTCCAAGTGAATGCCCAATTCTTCCACTTGATTCTTAAATCCTTCTCTAAGGTCTTCTGTTTTCAGGCAGCTCGTTATGACATGCTGTACGGTGTCGTCCACACCGCAGACCTCGCAAAGCGGGGAAACGACAAGCCGCAGGCTGTGAAGCTTGTCCTTAAAGTTTCCGTGGCCGGTTAGCAGTTGCATACTGTAATGGTTAGTCCAGATACATTTAGAGCTCATTCTTGATCGTACATTAGGCAGAAGCTCGAAAGTCTGTCTGTCTCTCTCCGACTTCGACCATCTGTCTTGCCATGCATCGATGATGCCATCGAGTATAGATTCCTTGTGTTCTTTCATCAGCCTGCCAGCCCACGTTCCCTCCGCCACTAAGCCTCTGTACCTGACCAACAGGTCCGCAGGCAGCACTCTGGCGACCACCGGGAGAGACTCATTGGGGACAGTCTTATACGCACTTGTCACGGTCAGCAGCGCAGCCCTCTGTGCACTTATCAATTTCCTTCTGTGCCACGAAAGATCGGCGCGGTGGTACCACATCACTGCTCCGTAGGAAATTATGGCCTCGAAGACCGCCTTATAGATTGTCCTCAAAGTTTTGAAGTTGAGGCCCCAACTAGTGTTGCCAAGTCTTCTGAGTTTCTGGAATACCACCACCGACTTCCGCGACACATATTCGATGAGCTTTAGAAACCTCATCCTGTCATCCATTATCACACCCAGATACCTGAACTCCTGCACATATTTTATCGAGTATCCCCCAAAGCGCACAGTCGGGCTTCTCTGCAGCTTTCCCTTTACAAGCATTATATTCGTTTTCTCCGTGGAGAAACTGAGCTTAGTGGTTCTTAACCATTCCCATGTCTTTTCCATTGCCGTCTTGGCCTTGAGTTCTAATTCCTTTCTGGAATTTCCAGGCACCAGAATAAGGCCGTCATCTGCATACCCGAAGACTGCGCACTCCAGGGGGAGTCCAATCTCAAGAAATCCATCGAAAAAGATGTTCCATAAGATCGGTCCAAGGACCGACCCTGGGGGCACCCTTTCGTAAGCCTTTTCTTAACTTGCAGGTTTTTGCTGGAATATATACTCCATCTATTCTTAAAGAAATCCAGAATGACCCTATAGATGTTCGCAGGGCATCTCTTCGTTGTTAGCCTGTACATCACCTCCGGCCACCAGGCATTATTGAATGCGCCAGAAATGTCGAGGAAGATGGCCATAATGTATTTACTGGTGGACCCTCTTATTTTGTTCATGACATCATGCAGAGCAAAATCAGTCCCCATTCCTCTTCTGAAGCCATACTGGCGTTCGTTGAGCATTCCCTCCACTTCCAAAGCCATAGTTAGCCTCTTGTTAATCAGTTTTTCATATATTTTGCCCAGTGCCGGAAGTAATGTCAGCGGCCTATAAGGTTTAGGGTCATCCAGATCCTTTTTGTTCTCCTTGTGCAGAATCCTCAGGTATCCAAGTTTCCAGGGGGAGGGGAACACTCCAGTTTGGAGACAGTCATTTACAATATCCAGTAAAATTTCCTTAATTCGTGCATAACACCTTTTAAGTATTTCGGAGGTCACCCCATCAATACCAGGAGCCTTGCCATTCTTCATTTTGTATACTATGGCAGTAAGCTCATCCATTTCGAATTCAGGTGCGTCCTGTTCTTCCGGCACTATATTCATTGACTGTCTCTTAGCTGTGTGGGCCTCCCCCTCTTCCTGCAAAGAGTCGTCAGGCAGAAGTATGTGAAGCAGGACTCCCATTGACCTTTCCTTATCCAAGATTAGATTTCCATCCATTTTCATGCAAGGTGGTGGTGCCATTCTCCTGAGTTTATTCGCTGCTAGCTTGTACACAAGCCCGAATGGGTCTTCATTGCCCATTTTGGTTACAAAATCCTCCCAGGATTTAGCCTTCTTCTTCCTGACCCCGCTGAAGTAAGCCTGCTTTTTATCCTTGTAGAATCTTGCAAATAATTTCCTCTCTTCTCCACGCAGCTTGTGAAGATGTCTCCTGTCTCTTCTAAGGTCCTTCCGCTTCTGCTCCAGCTCTTGGTCCCACCATGAGAGGTTTGGAAGTCCCCTGGAAGTCTTTCGCAAGTTCTCTTCACATGTTTCCCGGATGATTCGGGTCAATTGCTCGACACGGTCATCCAGGGATCCCATGATATCATATGTGCGCAGCTTACCCAGCAGGGCCCTGTCGAAAGCCGGCCAGTCCGCCATGTTGTGTATATACCTGACCTCTCTTTCAAATTGCTCAGGTTCTTGGACACCACCACCATGAATCTCGAATGTGATTAGCTTGTGATCACTCGAGCTCTCATTGGAGACAGCCCAATGCTTTATCCAGTTGTTAGCCTTTCTTTTCATCACAGTGATGTCCAGGTAAGATTCAGTATCGTGGGCCTGCGAGACAAATGTAGGGAGCTCACCCTCTTGGTTTGCCACATCCATGTCGTTCATCAGTAGAAACTGTCCTACTAACTCTCCCGCCTCATCAGTGACGGGAGAGTGCCTAATCTCGGATTTAGCATTCACATCCGCACAAACAATCAAGGGCTTCTCCCTCAAGGTGTTTCCTATAATCTCCCATCTTTCCAAAGGGGTCTGCGTATCATCCCCGAACTGAAAGTACTAGGAGTCCAGCCAACACTCTGTAGTACCTTTGGTCACTTGCACACAGGTGTGGTGCGTATCTGACACACTTGTCATGATAACTATGTCCATATCTTTGTTGGTTCCCAGCACTCCAGCCCGGGGCGCAGTACCAAATGTAAACACATGACCCGGCAGACCCACAACCTTTTCAAAGGGCACATACGGTTCCTGGAAAAGAACAATGTCAAGTCCCAACTCCATCACAATTCTATTGATTTCTGCAACCACTGCCGCTGACCGTTGCATATTCAACTGCCCACATCGTATCACATTACATGCCATAATCTATTCTTGAGAGTTCGGCGGACAGGGCTCTCTGGTATGCCGAACATTCTCCGGAGTCCACTCTATGATCATGCACTTGGCCCTTTTTCAAACAGTTGGCACAAGTATCTTTGTGTTCCCTGTCATCTTTTTTCGGGCAGTTGCCATATTCATGCCTAGTCTTACTACACATTGAGCAGGTGGACTCCTTATCTCTACATTTTGCAGCTATATGGCCCCACTGTTGGCACTTATAACAGCGCGAGAGCGAGATGTAATCTCGCACTCGGCAACTGTCATACCCCACATATATTCTCTCCTTTTCAATCAGTGCATTCCTTACTGAAGGGTCACATTGAAGAACAACATTGACCCTGTCCGCGTCCCTCCGTCCAGTTCTATGGCTGATGGTCATTACCCTTTTAAAACTGTCAAGTGTGTGACCTCCACACTTTCCTTCTTTGTAATTTTGCCGAAAAATGTCTCTGGCAAATTCTCATTGTCCTCATTACGGGGCACATCGTAAATCACTATCTTAGGGCCACGCCTTTTTGGTGCCTCAGGTTTCAATCCCAAGGATTGTATTTTAGCGGCATTGTTAATACTTTGGAGGGTCTTCTCATCCCCAGCATCCACGAGTATTCCGCCACCTCTAATGCCTCTAATATTGCGGATTTGCAATCCTTCAACTTTTGGATCAAAGCCCTTCTTGAGAAGCTCTCTTGTCTCTGAACTTGACTTCTCGCCTTCTGGATATACCAGGACTATTTTCCTGGCTGGCTTAGGCTTTAAGTCAGCAACAGCTGCCTGAGCATAGCTTCTAATTTCTGGTACTACAGGCTTTGCAGGCCTTAAAGTTTCATGTTTACCACCAGTCTGCTCTACATGTTGCAGTCTCCTCAGTAACTGGTTGTTCTGTATTAAAATACCGTCTATGTTCGCCTGGATTTGGCTGAGTTTTGGTATTAACCAGTTAGCTTGAAATGAATTTATTTTCGAGCTCTTGCTCATTATCCATTTGTGCATAGTTTCAACCAGTTCTGTGGTCTCATTGTGTGCCTTCATAATGTTGTCACTTTCTTGCTCCAATGAGTCTCCCCCAGTTTGTTCGTCTGTTTGAAACCGTAGTTTCTTCTTTGCTTTACATTCCTGTCCGCTGGAGCTAGGCACAGGGTCTTCACCACCTCTTGCCAGCCTCATGGAGGATCTGGGCACCACTTCCATATCCTGAGACTCTGGAAACACACGCCTGGAGGGTTTCAGGGGCTTTCCTTCCTCCCTACTAGGGTGAATTCCTGAACTTTTCTTGTGGCTGCCTTCAAATCCTGTTCTTCCTCTTCCGAAGATGAGGATGCCACTTCTGATCCTTCAGATCTTATTTCTTCTTCCACTATTACTTTTGTAGCTCCATCTTCATCTGATTCCTCCCTTAGTTCACCGTCGTAAACCTCCTGTATCCAGGAGTCCACGATGGTTGACTACACACTGTGCGTACTCATCCAAATCTTGCGATAGATTCGCCTTTTTCCGGTTGAAAGTGGGAACTTATCCCAGTTGAAACTGGGGTCCCTCAACCTTTCTATTGCCGTCAATGTGACCTCGCTGGGGATGAATTCCCTTTTGAGGAAGCCAGTAAAGTTCTTTCTCCTCTCCTTTAGAGGCGGAGATTTTTCCATAGACACAATTCCCAGGACCTCCATCAGTCCAAGCTTCTGCCCACTTGGGCTCCCAGAAGCAGCCATGGTGCTCCCGCGGCGGTGGGACCCGCACGCTGGCTCTCTCTTCTATCTTCTGTACACGTACAGTTCAAGACACACTACACAAACACTCACTAGTCTATATTATACAAGTCTAAGTGTGCTCACAAAAGCAAGTCCCCACAATGTACACAGTGACACATAATCAGAAGAAACAAGTCCCAAGTCCATCCACTAGTCAAGCCTCAGGGCAGCCTGAGGCCGTAGGCCTCAGACTGGCTTAATCCCTTCTCTCCCCCTTAGCCGTCCACAGGGAATCCCACTAGGGGAATTATGGCCACGCACAGACCGTGTCCGGTGGACTAATGACCCTGTGGCCCGTTGATCCACCCGGCCGACGCAGAGGCGGGGAGACAGTGTGCCACGCTGACCTTTTCAACTTCCCAGAATAACTGTTCTGTATCCAAGGTACAGCTAGAGCAACTTTCAATTTCAACTCGTTCACCTGCGGAACCACTCACAGTAGGTTAAATCTCAGAGCGACACATTCCGGTGTGGTACCCTGAGAAAACCTGACCCAGGGGGACAGCGGCGTAGATGCCCTCTGCTCCAGCACCACTGCACTGCCCTGCACGACGACCTATACTGCTCCGAAAACTCTTGTAAATACCTGGCCAGTGAGCTCTGTAGTCACCGTCAGTGTGATGCGCGTTTAGTTGTCGCGCTTTAATATCTGGCGAGAGCGTTGCAAAATACATATCTTCCAACTATGTACCTACAAACCAAGAAAAACTATAGCGACATGTTTTCTCTTTCCTTGTACTATCTCTCCGATTCCTCTGGTACTTCTGTTGTCCTGTGTGGTTTCGCTGTGCTCTTAATATTACTGACAACAGGTAGTTGGGAAAGTCTTAATTTTACATGCGACCCGCTTATACCTGTTTCGTCCGCGCTATCTTAAAGCTTCTGGGCTGATAATAAAGAATATCTCAGGAAGACTGGAAGGGCTTGTGTTTAACATACTCTCCGGGGTTTCACTTGTGTTTGTCGAGCAGTTATGAGGGAACATCAGCTGACCGAAAGTCATACTTTCATTTAACCGACAGACAGCTTTTCGACATGCAGGGCAGCTGTTCGACACTGCATAGTCAATTGTTAGACAGGCCATCTGATCGACAGGTATCTATTCGACAGGTCACCTGGCCGACAGGCTGCTGTTTCACTTGCAGCTAGCTGCCTAACACATCATTGGAAAAATACTGCTGGAAATTTACAGTGGAAAGGAAAACATGCTCGGAAAAGTTTTCCTCTGCGGAATATTTTATTAATATAATTTTAATTTTTTGGCATGTTTCTTCATTTATCAAAGTTATATGAATACAAAATTTTTCTGCTGCAGTTTGCCGTCAAATTTTGATATAATTTAGATTTCTACAGCTGCATAATTTATTGAAGAACTAAAGAGGGTGGCAATAATATAATTTTTGCAGTTTACAAATATTATGTTGCACCCCTCTCCCCCCATGACACACACAACTTGGAGTAGTACGATGTACCCCAGTACCCTCCTCCACCCTATGTTCATGCGCTCCTGAATAGAGCTCCCATCTTGCCAGATGGGAGTTCTAGCTGCCAAACTCCCTCAAAATAAAACCTACGGAAAATGCATATATAAAATGTATTATTAAAGAGGGAAGTTCTGAGGACCTTACGGCACATTTATCTTCATCCTCTGTATGTTTAAATACTTTGATCCCATGGAGAAGACAAATCTTCCTGCCGCTCCTTGATGCGTTGTGTTCGAACGACTTATTCATAAATGCTATAAAAATAGTTGTGTTGTACAGTAATATGTGACGTGTCATTCACAACATCGCATATTATGCTTCTTTGTGCCACATTTCCTGCCCTCAATACAATAAAAATCTTTAAATTTATTAATCCGATGCATGTATAAATACTTTATTATGCTTTTATCGTTTAATTGAGACCTACGAAAATGTTTCACCAGGCTAAACTATCATTCTACATTTCGGAGTGAGATTAATATTTTAGCTAAATGCTGACCAAAATTAGGAGCTCGGACTTGCACTTTTTCTAGGAAATGCACACTTTAAATACTCATCAGCTACGCTACGTGCTGTCCGAGTGGGCGAAGTTCACCCCACGACCAACAGGTGTGTGCCTACTCGTCCGTCGTTTGCCCACTGCCAGTCAGGGTAGGCACATGTGTCTATTTACAAGGTCTGTACGCAGTGTAATCGTGACAGAAAAAGTATATTACTTCTTGCGAGACACATTTTAGTCACTATGTATTTTAAACAACCAATTTAGCTATATTTCATTTGGTCGGGCCTACACTTGTGGCATTCACGAGAGTAACACGACGGTATATTTTCAGACTTTTAATGGAAAAATCTTCCTGTGTTTGGGTTTTGTGGTATGGCCATCCAGTGGTCCTACGTGTGACGCGAATATGAACAATCCGGAGATCAAGACAATATAGTCAATGGCTCACGAGCATTACTACCAATGCGATGAAAGCAAAATTAATGTTTCCGAATAAAAGAAAGATTTCTTGAACGTTTTCAACACTGGCTGGACAAAGTCCCTGTAGTAACTGCTGTTGGAGAATAGACGTCGCACCTAGGTATATTGAATTCTCTCATTTTATTGAAAATATCATTACAAGTTATATAATGAATTCCAAATTGTAACTTAGAAATGGAATATCGGTTTTAGTGACCATGATTTCCCTAAAATATTTAACAGGACTTTGTAAATGTATTATTACAACACAATGACGTGAATATTAATGCACCAAGGCTCGCCTTCACACAATATGCAGACATTTTTCGTTCTCGTGTTATAATTTAAGTTTCAGATAAATTATTGTTACTGTTAGATTTAAGAAAATTTACAATTTAATAGTGGTTTAATACTTGTGTATGCGATTTTCACTCTGTGCTATTTCCTGCTTCCAAAAAAATAAAACGTTATTGATGAAATATAGATATGTTCCTGACCTTTTACAATTAGCAGATAACCCACAATGGAAATTAAGTAGAAAAATATTAAACAACTCGAAAAACTAATTTTTCAATAACCGCACGTTGTCACTTATTACTCTCAATCCGAAATTATGGCACGAAAACGAATAATTTCTGCAAAATATGTGAAGTCGAGCCATGAGGAAGTTTGATATTATTTTATCATGCTGTATACAAATAAAACTCAAGATTCAATACTTTAATAAAGGACACGAAAGACGAACTACATGCTAAAGAAAAATAATGCAAAATAAATTTAGCTCACAAGCAGGAATCTTGTTTGTAGTCATGCTACAGGGTAAAGGAATGACACACAATCAAAACACAGCTCACAGTTTTTGTTAAAAATCCATTTATGTCTGCAGGAAAAACAAGTCCCTATAACATGTGCAACGTCGTATTGTGGATATCGTTTGGTGATAATCTTTTTAGTGTGGAGGGATTGCGTAGCTACGTGTTAGAAACGGCGAGGCTATAAGAAATGAATTTAAACTGGACTAGCAACGGTACATAGCGTACTGCTACATAGCGCAGTGCGTCCGCAGCTTTGCTGCCAATAGGAATGTAACGCGAAGAAGCTCAAAAGGCGCAAAATTTATATTTCCTAAGTTTTCGAGAAAACAAATGTAGGAAATCCTTTCGGGTGGTCACAAATCAAGACTTACTAAACATGGTTTAAGTGAAGTCCGATCGAATTATCTCTTCTATTCAGTATTTACGACCCAAAAAATGAGAACAGTTAATTACGGACGTGATTTAACTTCTAGATGCAGTACACTATAATGACAGCAATCCATTGGTGGTGGTTAAAATGTTACATAAATATGTTATCGTGTGATTTCTTTATTACTGTGGCCAGTGTTTATTCAATGGTGTTGCTGAATTCAAAAATATTGTTACGATTATTTCAGTGAGATGTGACCTAATTATAGAAACATGGATACTTACCTTGTCCGTGACTAAAAATTTTAATTCATTCCATCGATTTTAATTTTATTTAATAATGGTCTAACTAATTTATTTAAAAGAAGTTTTAAATATATGCATGACATAGGTTTCATGTTATTTATATTAAGAGAAACAGCATTAATCTAGAAAATTGTCTGAAATATCATTTCTTTGGAACAGTTCATAAACAATATCATGGCAAGAAATTTCCAATGCATTTAAATTTAAAAACTTTCTATTCTACTGTATTAAATATTAATAACGCCTTCAGCATATATGGAGGTGCCATCACACCCCCGTGGCTTTGCCAAAGAATTTTTTCTGTACTCGTTGCACTACGCAATTGAGCACCATTGTGACACGACCAGGTATGTAAATATAACAAAAATACTCGTATGCAAAAATACAGTAATATGCACAGATACGTTATGACATCTTCTAGGTAACACGAAGCTTCATTTTTGAGCAATATAAATGTGGGCCGACGTTTTGGCCATGTTTGCCAATCTGCTGTCTCACTGGTGCCTGACGAGTGTTCCAGTGTCGTCAGCGAGCGACTGTATTGGCGGCGCGGAGACGGCATCCTGTGCACCCACAGCGACAGCAAGGAGTCATCGAGGTACTGCTGTGTTTGTGGTTCACCAGGAGGTTGAACATCACGAGAGACTGTTAAAATGGTGCAAATTAAATGGTTTAGATAATTACATTCTATAGTTATTGTTAAAAGGACTAATGTTACTAGTTCTAATGATTGCCCCCTCTGTAGTAGTCTTTCGCTGCCCACTAATAAAGAACATGGTTCCCACTTATCTGTCACCTGTAGCACTTTATATTAGTGCATGCAACAATTTTGAATTATTTTCTTGTCGAAAGGGTTTATACTGTAGCAATGCCAGCTTTCCCTTTCCTCTTTTTCTCTTCTAAGTTTAACTATAAGTACACTCCGGGAAGTAGTCATGGCCCTAATCGAGGGCGTGACTGCCCAATACCTCGCTGCCGCGATGCATGTGTCCTTTTATAAATTCCTTCCCTTGTAGGCGTTTGAGGACCATAGCCCTGAAACGCAATTATCTCTAGCTCCCGCCCCTACCTCGGGTACACACTTAACACTTAGAATAAGGGTAGGTTTCGATATATATATGTAAACAGTTTGTCAGTTTTCACCAAGTGAGTGAAGAGATTTGGGCAGCTCTTAACATCGAGGTCTTGAGACACGATGAGGGTGAAGCGAGGTGAGTATGGAGCAGCGCTGGAATGAAAGGGTGGGGAAACGGGAGATCCCCGAGAAAACCCGCCGACCAGCGGCTCCCACATGCAAATCCGGGAATGACCCCGCCGGGAATAGAACCTGAATCACCTAGGTGGTAGGTTTGCACTGAGCATTGTAGGCTAATAGAGTGAATGACAGTACATACATTGCTAAAGAAAAATATATGCGTGCTATTTTTGTAATATTGAAAAAAAATTCTGAAACTATATTGACTTATTTTATTTCATTGAGACGGGAAAATGTCAGTCCTAGTACTAACAGTCGAACTATTGAAAACTCAGCTCACGAACCTAGCCGCGCCCAGGTGCATGTAACAGTACTACGCGTTACTCACGCCGTTGAAGTCGTGGGCTCGATGATGATAAGCTACACGTAGGTATAT
>NQII01001087.1:537293-575124 GCA_002778355.1 Clitarchus hookeri | reverse complement strand
GGTATATTATATATAAACCAAACCTAGATTTTTCATAAAAGAACTGGTCATAAGTATTATATATTTTTAGGTACCTATGAAAACATCAAGCACGCCAGCAACACTATTGTCGGCAAGGCCCAATGTCCCACCGACTTTGCGTACTCTTCAACAAAAACAGGTGCGTATGTACCTACACTTTTTCAGTACAGTTTGTGTAGGTCTGGATGTTTATACAAATAATATATGCAGTATATATATGTGTGTATAAGTTCTATATCGCATGTCTCAATAATACCTATATTAATTTATCACTTCGTTTATAGGGTTCCGATGCTGTAGTATCCACGTGTTCATCTCTTATGGAATCGATTGTCGCAGTTGCTGGAAGAGAGAGCAGTGCCGTCAAACGAAAGATGAGCGATACCCATGATGAGCGAAGTGAGACTAATGATGAGGAAACTGTGGACAACGTGGACATCCCGTCTATGGAACCACACACGACTTCGATTGTTTCGGACGTGACTAAAAATGTTCCAAACAAACCGGCTCAAGAAACTCTTATGAAGAAAATTTACCTACTTCAACAGAGAATAAATGTTCTTACTGAAGCAAGGGACACTGGTATAGCCTAAGATGATGTTCACGAATAAATAAAAAACTACAGAAAGAATTGAAAGAAGAAGATAAATGTTTAAAGAAAAAAGAGTCAGTGCTAAGCGTGCTAAAAAATTTCGAGCCAAAGAAAAACTTGAGAAAGCTGAACGTCGGAAAAACAATCCTGCTGCAGTAAAACCCCGATCCGGCCCTGGGCAGCCCCCTTTGGTTGACTCGCAACCTACTCTCCTGGAGACCATAATTAACATTGCCATTCATGGTAGTGCTGCTGATGAATGCCACCGAACAGAGATGATTAGGAGTTGTCTCACTCTGTCCGACCTGCATGAGAGGCTGTTGTTGATGGGATTCCAAATTTCTTGAAGCGGCACATATCTTAATTTACTCCCACGCGTTTCTAACACTCAAGAGGGGAGGAGGCACGTATGCACCGTACCCGTAAAGTTAGCAAGACCACAGACCGAGATGCACAAAAAGCACGAGGACGGGGAATTCTGCACTGCTACAATCAGGTCCTTGGAATCTTTCCCATCGCTTCTGGGATCACAGCAAGTATTTGTTCTCTCTCAAGACGATAAGGCCCTTGTACCAATAGGTTTACCGGCAGTCAAAAGTCAGAGCCCTCTTTTAATGCATATGGAATACAGAGTACTTTTACCTGACCATGACTGGGTCGTAGCAGAGCGACACAAACTTATTCCTTCCGGCGTCATCGTGGATCCTGACGGTTTGGGTAAGGAAGAAGCTGTTGGTTACAGCGGGCCGACATACATATCCATAAGGAGTGGGAAACACGCANCTGTATACGCCGGCGTCATCGTGGATCCTTGACGGTTTGGGTAAGGAAGAAGCTGTTGGTTACAGCGGGCCGACATACATATCCATAAGGAGTGGGAAACACGCATCCTCCACAGCGAACACCCATGCTTATGATTTTGAATCACTTTTATCAGTGCTTGCATTCAAACCCTTAATGATGACAGAATCGAACACCATGAAGCCAGTGATAATCATCTTTGTAGATGGTGGGCCGGACGAAAACCTGCGTTATCGGAAAGTCAAGAACTTTGCCATTCAACACTTCAAAAAATACAACCTGGACGCCCTGTTCATAGCGACTAATGCTCCTGGGCAGAGCGCATACAACCGAGTTGAGCGACGCATGGCCTCCCTCAGCAAACGACTGTCAGGTGTCATCCTGCCTCATGAACATTTTGGTTCTCATCTCGACAACAAAGGAATTACTATTGATGATGATGATTTGGAAAAACGCAATTTTCAGCACGCTGGGGAGACACTTGCAGAGGTCTGGAGGGAAATGAAAATTGACAACTACGATGTTTCGGCGGAATATAGAAAGCCCGAAGATAGCTTGCAGGATCCAGCAGAACCTAATCTGGCGTGGTATAGCGCTCACGTCTGTGAATCGCAATATTTTGTAATGATGCAATATTCATAATTTTTCGGGACACGGGTGTAAAATTCTTTCGTGTGTATGAAGCTTTGAAAAGCTTCATAATATTTTATCGGGTTTAAAGTTTAAAGCCGTGGTGGCTCGTTTCCAGTGGTAGTTTGTTTGTCGAGCACACGTGTGCTATAGTTTGTTTATCGGGCAGACGTTTGCCGTTTTACGGTTATCGGACGGACGTCTGCTGTTTACGTTTTATCAGTAGTCTGGTTACAGTTTCGTTTCAAACTTTGGTTTTTTGTTATGCGTCAGGCGACATCGACAAGTTTTAGTTCCTTCGGCGCAGTTTTAATGCGTCAACAAATTTTATACGAAACGAGACGTTAGTTTATCTGGATGTTGAATGCGTCGGCAGTTTTAGTTCCTCCAGCGCATTTTCAGGCAACGTCAACAAGTTTTTGTTGTACGAGAGGTTAGTTTTAGTTGACGGCGCAGCAGTATTGATAACGTGTTGAGAGCGGGACACGCACAGTTTTAAATGACGCTGCTGGCAGATGCCGGATGCCAGGCGCTTATCGCAGGAGAGGGGGGTGCGAGACAGAACAAAAGACGCGTCTGTCTGGCGCCCTTCACCTACTTCAAGTCAGTCGTCAGGGAGAGTTATGTCACTTCACGTCACCCGTGAGGGCAGGTCAGGGCAGTTGCCAGAAGCATTAAACAATGCTAGCCTAGGCCGCGTTCAGGCAGGACGATAACCCCCACATCGGCCACAAGACTTTATTATTTTAATTCTCTGCCAATGTGGGAGGTAGCAGCAGGTATTATTTCTTCGGGACAGTTTTCAGACACATAAATAATAAGTAAACTACGGTGGCGCTGTTTTCTGCACCGGTATAATTAATTGTGAAAGTTCGTACTCTGCAAACTAGAACTTCGTCTGTAAACTGTGAAACTTCAATAGTTAAATAAATATATATATATATATATATATATATATATATATATATCAAAATACTCTGGAACTTTATTTCTTTCTTAAGTAACTAGCATTCAATTTACTGAGTCTCGTGTTTCTACCTCTGAGCAAGCCGTGGCAACTTAAACATTCGGCAGTGTAAGCCGAGCCGCGAAACATTACAACATGGAGCCCAACTGTGGGGCTGTAATATAATAAATATCCCTTAACGACACGCGGCCCGGAACTTGACAAGATGGCTCCCACCTTTGAGGCAGAAATATTAAAAATACGGCTGTAACGAGAGAACGAACGTTACAATTTCTTGCAAGTGATAAAATGCGTGGACGAATCCTGCTGTTCCCGCTCGAGGAGTGCATTGAAATCTGTCTTTCAGGACACTTTCCTGCCGCCACCCTGTCCAATCCTTCAAACCCCAAGCAAGCTCGTGGTACCTAGTCAGCTAGACAAAGGATCATGCAAGTTTTTACCACTTCTTGTGAGGTTGTCCGTTGATCTGTTGCCTCCTCTAGAAGGGTTTAAGCAGATGCCATACGATTTCTTTTGCCCATCAGTACAATCCAACTTCAAGAACAGAATATGTGCAATCTGTGGGATCTCTTTCACATCCCACAAGAGAGTGCAAATGCACAGTCGTTACGTGCATGGCAAGACTGCCCAAGACCGTCGTGAAAGTAGAGTACGGCCACAGCGACTTGCTGCCAGAAGGGAAGCCAGTAATGAAATAGTCTGAGTGGCTGGCACACCCGTGGACAGAGGAGCAGTAACTCCAATTGAATTGTTTTTTTTTACATACCTACCTACTTTTGAATTATGGCTAATTTTATTTTAAATTTTTTGTTAAGAATATGATTTTATTTTGACTAAAATGTTTTATTTCAGTTAGGTTTCCATTTCTAATTGCATTGCCAAAGGTTAAAATGTTAAATAAATTTGTTTTTTTTATTTTAAGAGTTTATTAGTAAAAAAAAAGCTAAAATAGGAGAATGCATGAGAAGAACAATGGTGGATGAAGCCAAAAATGTATGTAAATGACAGATTAGTAGTAAAAGTTTATTAGGACAAATTTGAGCCCATTTTAACATATTTTAAACTTAAGCAAATGTTTATTACATTATGTGTGATTGTTTATTTAATAATGGTATGAATAAATAAAATAAACAACATACGCATGTATTGCAAGTTAAAAATCTCTTGTTTTATTTATTATTACCCCGAATGTGATTAAAACAATAACAAAGTTATTTTAGCGACTTTCCGGTACCTTGCGCAACATAATTGTGACTTTTAGGTAAAAATGGTCACTTGGATGTTGCGNTTATTTTAGCGACTTTCCGGTACCTTGCGCAACATAATTGTGACTTTTAGGTAAAAATGGTCACTTGGATGTTGCGTAACATTTAGGGAGTGGGAGGCGGGGTACAGAAAAACGTTACAGCGTGTTACATGGTGGGAGGGAGGGTCAAAAATCTTCAAAAATTGCGTTACATAATACTTGAACATCCCCTTACTATAAAGCAAAACCTCACTGTCAGCCCTATGATTAGCAATCACGAAAATGAGGATAGTGATGCTTATGGGAGTACTTTTATAGTAGGGAATAACAGCCATGGGACCGAGGACACTAGCAATGTAGAATCAAGACTGGAGGAGGGTGATGAAGTAAGGATGCACATAAGTGACATGAGGGAGAAGAGGATTGAGACTGTGAGATTAAGTTTGAGTGAAAGTGAAGAGGAGTTTAGAGGATTTGAAAATATATGAAACTTCGAGATTCAGGTGTTGCCGAAAGGAGTGTAAAAGTTAGCAGGTCTGGCAGGAATACAAATGTAGGATGGTACTGGATTTGTAAACAAATGGTACATAGTAATAGTGTAACATGTGTAGAGTAAAGTTACATTCTATGTATTAAAAAGGTNGGATTTGTAAACAAATGGTACATAGTAATAGTGTAACATGTGTAGAGTAAAGTTACATTCTATGTATTAAAAAGGTGCTGGAATTGTGAACAAATTGTATATATAATAAGAATGTGACATGTGTTACAGAAAGTTACAAACTAGGTATTCAATTGACGATGTGTAGTGACAAACTGTGGGTTAGTAATTATTGTAAATTGTAAAANTAAGTTACAAACTAGGTATTCAATTGACGATGTGTAGTGACAAACTGTGGGTTAGTAATTATTGTAAATTGTAAAATAATGGAGCGGGAAGAGTGTGGTATATGTCAGGTTGAGGTTGGTAGGAATGGGCAGAAGGAGAGAGAACAATAGAGTAAACAGTGAGCAAGTCATGTTTGTGGTTTATTAAGATTAAGCAAAGCTATTGGAATTGTGTGTTTGTTTAAGTTTCTTAGTAAGAAGAAAATAATTATGTGAAATACAACACCTTGATGAGTGACGCCGGGTGACACGTTTTTATGTGTCGGTCAGAAAAACGGGCTATATAACTGATTTGACTTTACTGGCTGCTAACCAGTCCCCGGCTGATATATAAGTTGGGATGCGTGGCTTGACGGCCTGGCACAAAGTCTGGTGTAGGCTTAACGGTCCTTCGCACTACTGGTTTGCACACAGCCACTGGTTAACTGTATTGGGCATGGCCCGGGGTAGCTCCTGACTCGGCCGTTGTTGCTGCTGGTGCCGGCTGGAACTTGTGCCCAGTCTTTTGGCAAAGGTGGTGCTGCGGCTGTCGTTGTTGTTTGGAGCTCAAGGAGGGCTGCTGGGTCTGAACCAAGGGTTCTCTATTCCCAGCAGCACTGGAAGTTCTTGCGAAATCTCTCGATGATAGGGTGTGGCTTGCCAGCGGTCTTGTGGGGTGGCTGAAAGAGGGAGCTGGAGGGAACTGGGAGGTGAGTCCTCTCCAGTTAGCGGGCGGCTTGAGCTCGTTCCCGTGGGGTTAGACTGCAGAGGGCAGTTGGCACTGGGTTGTAGTTAACGCTTGGCTCAGTGGCAGTAGCTGCCCTCTTCGCTCTCCACTTTGCACCACTCATGTGGATTGTATGGCATAGAGGTAGGAACTAAGGTCTGGCTCGTTAAGGAAGACCAGGTGACGAACATCCCTAGCTAGGTGTAAAGTCAGCCTTGGCCAAGCCGATTACACCAACCGGCGAAGTTCAATGCGGTGGTTGGAGTGGTGGGTTACTCTGGATGTCTGACAGCGACGTGGGTGTGGTCAAAAAGAGGTCAGACCTCCAGAACCAATGGTAGCACTCTTTCCGGCAAAATAACAACGCGGTGGATGGAGTGAAGTGGTTGGGCTGGCTGACTAGCCGGCTCATAGATTGAGTTTCTAATGGTTGTAGCTCTACTATATGTATGCACCAGTTACCTTGGCATACCTGATCCACAGTATGGGTGGCCGTCTAATGTGTGTGTTTGAGACATATGTGCGCCTGGTTAAGGAAGCCTGCAGTCCTACTCTAGGTTCGGCAAAAAGAGTTTCAATGACACTTTCTCCTGCTTGTCCTTAGTGGGCCGACATCTACTTGGTATCAAAGTCACAGACACCCTAGATATGAATACTCAGAGGTTAGGTAAGATCACATGTTTATTCCCGTAAGAGAAAGTCTCAGTGGCCCGTACTAACTCTTAACTAACAATGAACTTTAACAGAAGTAAACTATGGTAATACCAGGTGAAGGGGACCTGGGTCTAAACTAGACAAGAGCAGATGCGGCTAGGTAGCTATAGTACTAACTGACCCTAACTAACTCTAATGCTGATGTCCAAAAAGGACTCTGGTGTCACTACCAGAGTGTTAGTGAGTTTTAAGGGGGGCTGAAGACATCTTTGGGGGTTGAAGGTCTGGAAGATGTCTTGAAGGTAGCGGTGGTCCTTCATAAGGAAGGCGGTAGTGGCAGAGAGCTTCAGCTTACGAGGAGGTGGAGCGAGCTGCTGAGTACCAACTGGTGAGACGGGGGCTGTGCACTCACCTATATGGAAAGTTGGCTGCTGGCCCTTCGGCCGGTCGGGTATCTTTGTGTTGGAGCTCCTCCCTTATCTGCGAAGGCTGCTATCTCTTGGGGGAGACTGGAAGTGTGGTTTTCCTCGTATGCGGGTTGCATTGCTCCACGAGCTTAGAGGCAGCGCTGGGCTGCTTGGCTGGCTTCTGACATAAAGGTGAAGACGGTCGTGACTGTCATGTCCTTGGGTACCCCTTGCCTAAGGGTGTGCTGGTAGGCTCTGGTAGCAAGTCATTGAGGGTTCAAATCATGCCTGGGGTGACGTGATGACACGTTAAAATGTGGCGAAGTCATGTTTGAAATATATGTCAGAACGCCCNTAGAAAGCTGTGGGTACGAGTGACGAGTGATGTAGAACTATCACTCGAAAAAGTCTGGGTTGGCTTCTGTAGTGTTCCTCTTCCATGCACTGCTCTGGGTTTCGGCGCGTGGCATGAGTAGTGCTGTCACTCTCTAGGTTGTACCTCTTGGAGAGGATAGCTGTCACTTGGTAATGTCCCGGTGTCGGGTGAATGCTCACGTCGCTTCTTTTGTTACTTTTTGTTATGTACAAAGCATGTCACTCGCACGAATCAGCTGAAGGCTGTGTTTATGTACATAAATCATTTATCAAATTGTACCTGGAAGAAAGTCAATTTACAGGCGGACACAAATAAATATTATCAAACACCCTGGTCGTGTATACAAGTCCCACTCATGAGGTGTGTGTCAACTCTACTGGTTTACTTGCCATGGCGCTGAAGGCGTTTTAAAGTGGCTCTGCTCTGTAGCCTCCTAACTGGTCGCACGGCAGTTAATTAATAAGTGACAAATCTAGGTGTGCCGGCTCTAAGTCTTAGGTCAGCTTCTATCCATCTAATAATATTTACAACATTAGTATCCTTGAAATTATTTACTCTAAAAAATTTTCATATGGGCCACCTAAAATTAATTTAAAAAAATATTGCACTCAAAATCTTACAAATATTTACAAAACTCTCTGGTGTACCATTATGCACTCTGTGTTTGTGCAGTCAATTTTTAATTATTTCTGGCTGGCTTACAGCTTGTTTTCACTCACTATGGGAAGTCTTTGTCTTGCATGGTGAACCTCACTTCCTTCTTAAGGCCTCATGCTGCAGGTGTGGCCAGGTAAATTTGGACGTATGTCGCCATTGCGACTCAAGGTAATGCCCCAGCTGACTTTGAGAGGTGGTGTGGCAGATGCAAGGAGGCACCTCTCTCGTCCGGCCTGTCGTCAGTCGGCTGCTGGGTTCCTGGGTGTCATCCCCGGCATTGGCCAGCTCGGAGCGACCAGGCACCGAAGCACGACGGGTTGCTCCCTCCTCCTGGAGAGGCGGCATCTTGGTAGCTGTCAGAGGCAGGGACTTATCTGCTTCCCGTGCCCCTCGGCTCTGCTGGGCTCATCCTCCCGTGCGGAAGGCTGTGTAGCATCAGTCTCGTCGCTGTCCAGCGCCGAAGTCTGGTGGGTGGACACGTCCTCCTGGGTGGACATGGCCTGGGTTGCAGTGTGAGGCAGGGGCTCTTTGGGCACCCCTGCTTTGTTGACTATGCTGGACTGGTTGGTGTCATGCTCTGCAGTGACCAGCTTGGGGCCACCAGGCACTGTGGCACGACTGGGTGTCCTCTCTTCCTGGAGACACGGTGTTTGGGTTGCCATCAGAGACAGGGACTCATCTGCTTCCCCTGCCCCTTTGGCTCTGCTGGGCTCATCCTCCTGTACAGAAGGCGGTGCGGTGTCGGTCTCGTCGCCGTCTGGTTTTGAGGCCTAATGGGTGGCCACGTCCTCTTGGGTGGATGTGGTCTGGGTTGCCGTCTGAGGCAGGGGCTCTTCAGGCACCTCTGCCTCATCGGTTCTGCTGGACTTCTGGGTGTCGTCCTCGGTAATGGCCAGCTCAGGGCCATCGGCACCGAGGCATGATGGGTTGCCCAGTGATTCATGTTAAAGGTGTTAATATTAACCAAGTTAATCATTCCAGTATTTGTTTATTGTGTTTACCAAAAGGAAAATGATGTGTATAACCAATTCAGTAACAAAATATGGGGGCAATTTTGTAGCTTAGGTCTGCTCCCAATTGTACTAATTTTTAATAATCAAACTTAACAAGCATAATTATTCTATTTTTGTAAATATTGGACTAGAATGACACATTCTCAAGCTTTAAGTTTTCTCTATTTTCCTGGAGAGCTCTTGTTTACAACCAAGGAATTTTGATCCCCACCTTCGTTTGTGTGTTGTTAATGAGCCATTCTTGGAAGGGAGGAGGTCTTGTGTTCGTATCTGTGTAAGGTTGACAACATTGTTGTTGCTTTGTTATGATGAACGAGATTAGTCAGTTCCTGGTGGGAAGCTCAGAGAGAATGTAAACAAATGAGCTGTTTGTGATTCGTCANTGATGAACGAGATTAGTCAGTTCCTGGTGGGAAGCTCAGAGAGAATGTAAACAAATGAGCTGTTTGTGATTCGTCAACATTAGAGAATCTTGTGGAGCTACGGACGATGCTACAGATAGTGCCACTGCTTAGCTGTCAGAATAAGGGGCAAGTCGGCTGCCCTCTTCTCACCTGACCAGAGCGAGAGTTGCCTACATGCTATGTCACTGCTATGTTATGGGAACATACTGCCCACAAGACCTGTGTAATANACCAGAGCGAGAGTTGCCTACATGCTATGTCACTGCTATGTTATGGGAACATACTGCCCACAAGACCTGTGTAATAGACCTCTAATAATAAGTTAACATTTCGATAATAAATCGTAAAATCTTTCAGCATGAAGTTATATTGCAAATTTTGAGGTGTATTAGTTGAGGGTAAGTCAAAATCAGTTCAAAATTTTTTAAAATATATATTACAATCACGCCTCATTAATGACTCTATTCCTGGAAACCATAAGGGTTTGTATCAGTAAGGTTTTACTGAACAGTAATAATTTTTCTCTGTGGTGTGTCCAGAGTTGATTCTCACTGATCTTTGACAAACATAGTAATCATTTTGATTTGTCCTACTTTACAAATATGTTCTTGCAGTGGAAATATTCCTAAATTTTAATTAAAATTAGACACATATTAATTGTTTTTAATCAGTTAAATACATACATTTTAGCAAAATATTTTACAGTGTTGCAAAATATACATATTCTAAACTTCTTTCATATTCAGCATAAATCACATTNACCATTAGAGAATCTTGTGGAGCTACGGACGATGCTACAGATAGTGCCACTGCTTAGCTGTCAGAATAAGGGGCAAGTCGGCTGCCCTCTTCTCACCTTACCAGAGCGAGAGTTGCCTACATGCTATGTCACTGCTATGTTATGGGAACATACTGCCCACAAGACCTGTGTAATAGACCTCTAATAATAAGTTAACATTTCGATAATAAATCGTAAAATCTTTCAGCATGAAGTTATATTGCAAATTTTGAGGTGTATTAGTTGAGGGTAAGTCAAAATCAGTTCAAAATTTTTTAAAATATATATTACAATCACGCCTCATTAATGACTCTATTCCTGGAAACCATAAGGGTTTGTATCAGTAAGGTTTTACTGAACAGTAATAATTTTTCTCTGTGGTGTGTCCAGAGTTGATTCTCACTGATCTTTGACAAACATAGTAATCATTTTGATTTGTCCTACTTTACAAATATTTTCTTGCAGTGGAAATATTCCTAAGTTTTAATTAAAATTAGACACATATTAATTGTTTTTAATCAGTTAAATACATACATTTTAGCAAAATATTTTACAGTGTTGCAAAATATACATATTCTAAACTTCTTTCATATTCAGCATAAATCACATTTTTCTACAATGCTGGTAGTGTGTATGCATACTACATTTGAATGAGTTCTGCATGTTGTACAGTTGGGCACAGTGCTTCATTGGAGGCCACTGTCCTTCTACCTTAAGTCTTATGTTACATTTTGAGCTGTGTATAGAATTTTTTTTATAAAGGGAATTCAACTAATGTTGGGAAACTTATTTTTCTTTTTTACTGTATTTAGGTGAAGTCTATTTCTTTTTGTGTTATCCCTTGATGGATAGACTCTGATATGTTTAGGACAGCTCCCAGACTTATCTGAATGTCTCTCATAGCAGTAACCAGATGTCAGCTCACAGAATATAAGCATAAGTTACATACTGTATCCCCTCCTGTCCTATCCCATGTGCTCTATCACATTCTAACATGACAGCCTGTAGAGCAGAAAACTGCCAGTGCTATATTTTTAATGCTTTTCTTCCATCTTGTGTGCAGTAATTTGAACTGCATAAAGGTTGAACAATTTTCCTCGTGCAAGTCCAGTGAGACACATAAATTAGTTCCCAGTCAGACAATATCATGCTGTGATAACTCTCCAAAAATACACATTCCTGGGGAGGCAAATTTCCCAATTGCACCTCCCCTCCTCTTTCATATGTTCTTGCTTCACAAATGGAGTAGAGAGATTTGGGCGCTCTTAACTAGGTTTTGAGAGCTGATAAGGGTGAAATGAGGTGGATATGGAGCAACGCTAAAATGCAAGGGTGGGGGAAACTGGTTATCCCACGAAAAAACCTGCCACCCAACAGCATTATCCTGTACAGTTCCCGCATGCGAAAATCTGGGAGTGACCCAGCAAGGAATTGAACCTAGTTCACTTCGGTGGGAGGCGAGCATTCTACCCTAAGCACCACTGCAGTGCCTGCTTCATAAGTGGTAAAGGATTAGCAGCTTGTATTGGTTTTAATTTTGGAACATCAAAAAGTGCCTACTAAAAGGCACACACAAAATTATCAAGCAGTCTCAGTTTTCAAGAAGGGAATATCTGCCAGAAATGACATTGATAATGAAATATTTTGTCATTGTACCTTCTCATGTTCTCAAGACCCAAACTGACGACACTGCCCGATGCACTAGCACTACACCAGTGCACCATGAGGAACAACGACACATTGCACCAACCAACAACACCTGGCAGCACATTGCGATATGTAGGCCACAAGGCCTAAAAGATGACAACTACCACCGGAGCCAAATCAGCATCCATCCCGACCACGAGACACCATATGGCCCCTATAAGAATTAATCCAACAGTGATTACATGTGTGATTATGTGGTTTATTAAAGTGCAATTTTTGTGTTTCGGAGAAATGGTTGTATCGCTCGGGGGAACGGGGTTTTGATACAGTGCGATATCCAGGTATGTTTTACCAACACCATCAGGATAGCAGGAACAAGCAAAAAGTAAGTTGATTCAAAAGAGAATTTACGAACAGTGAACGGGGCCCATTGAATGCAAATTAATTTTCAGCATTTACGAAAGTTAATAGACACTAAACTAATGCCGGTAGTGGTGGCTGTCACTTGGGATGTGTGGCTGTTCAAATCGGGGGACAACTCCCCTTATCATTCACATAACATTAATATTAGTTTCTATTAAAAAAAGGTCTATGTAATTATCTTTGATTTCGCAAGCGAAATGCTTTTATGGTCAGCCTGTTTGTGTTTGTAAAATAATGTAACATTTAAAAAAAAGGCCCCAATTTTATGAGATAAAACTTTAAGTATTATTTTCTATTGAGTAAAAATCTTGTAAAAATTTTAATTTGGTAATTTTCTGTGTTGAACTTTTGTACTTTGTAGGTTTAATTTTCACCGTTAATGACCGCCTGCAGCAGCAAGTGGCTAGCCACCGCGTCCAGCCTCCTCCAGTTCGTTATGGGCCGCAGCTGGAGGAGGACATGCACATGAGAGGCTCTCAACTCTTGCCGCAACTGAGTTAGTTTGCAATAGTCTAATAATTTCTGGAACCATTTCGTTTTGGCCCTCATGTCTCCTCCAGCCCTCCCTTGTACTAGGAAGCTTAAATTTTCCATTTTTTGGACACTGCTATCTCTGTGCCCCAGTGTTTGGACTGACCATGAGGTCATTCATTTTCAAAGTTGTGTAACCACATGCTCAGCATGCTTTAATAAATTCTTTTTAAATGTTTGTAACCAGTGTGAATGAAGCAAAGTATTCTATGCAGAATTAATGGTGCAGTTATCATGTGTGTTGTACCACGTCTCAATAGATCAATCAGCTGCTGAATAAAAGGTACTGTATAACGGACATGTCTGGAGTCGCCTACGTTGTTGTGTATGTGTATATAAGCTAGGCTTCGCCGTTCAGTGGCGTGAGGGTTGGAGCATGCTCCATAGCATCAGTAATAACGGAGTGTGTAGCAGATAGATCCTCTGGCGCCGTACACGTCAGAATGTGCAAACCACCAACTAGTTGCTAAGAGCGGGACAGCCATGCCGTACACCGATTCTGCGACCTCCGGCCCTGCGACCGCGTGCTCTTGTGTCCTAGCCAGAGTATAGCTGGGTGGTACCCATCTAACGTAATTCTACCTCGGCGCTTCCCCCCCTCCACTATTTTGGTCACTATTCGGCTGCCATCCATTCTGCCTTGATGGCCAGAATCGCCCTGGGAATGGCAACATATGGCACCTAACTTTGTAGCAATAGCATCTAGCATAAGCGCCATGACCGCAATCGACCAGTAGGAACTACAGAAGGACTCTACAACACGCCACCAGTTGATCAATGTGCCACCATGTTGGTTCACGTTCAGAATGCACGCAGAGTGGCCATTGTGAACACCACATTCCAGTGTCCCCTCTAGGGATAATTGCCACCCTCGTGACTCGGGAATGGAGCATGCATGCTGCGGACAAGAACTGCCTATCTCCACGAGTGAATGTGATAACTTGTACCACGTGACCGCGTGCTCAGAGACGTTTGTGTGTGTATTGTGCAGGGCAGGAGGAAACGGACACTGTGTTTCGACAACGAAAGACAGGGCAAATGGATTCTGATTTTTTATCTCCCCGGGGTGCACAGAAGTCTTCTGTGCCGTGACGTTAACGGAATAGAAATCCCAGCAACTGCGTGAAACAGCAGTTGAACACCACCGTGGCAATCGGGCAACCGCACCGCAAATCGGGCTCCGAAGACCGCGCGTGTGATTGGGCCAGGGAAGCGGAGCTGGACTTGATGTGGTTCCCGTAAGACACGAAACCCAGACCTGAGTTCTGCCTCGACATGTTAAGCGCTGAGACGCTGCCGCCGCAAACGATCACCAAATCAGATGCCGGACATGAACAGCCTACTAGTACTGAGACCTCACGTGACACGCCGGTGCCGACAGACGACACGGAGATGCCGGGCGTCCACTCCCCGATGCCGAGTGCTGCAGCTTCACCTCCAGCTGCCCTCAGCCTGCTCGCTCTGCTCCTGTTCGGTATCCCCGCTGACGTGTGAGTACAGCAGGTGGAAGAGGCGTTGCGGTTGCCACCACCACACTAATCACCTACGACGGAGTCTCTGGACACACCTAAGCTGACGCCGCCGACTGACACTGCCCTAGGCGTCCCGGCACTGACTGCCCACCCATCGAGGCGAGGTCGGGAGCAGGAGAAACATAGGGCACGCAAGACCCGCACTCGCCTGTGGGGTCACATCAGTGGCCTACTGGGACCAAACCACGACACCTCTGCCTCGATGTCCATGGTAGACGCCGGTACGACCTGACCCAGAGATACTATCGCCTGAGTGCCTATTCAAGACTGCAAGCCGACCACCCGCCGATGCTCCCAGATGCTTCGCCGCACTGCCCTCCAGAAGGACGCGGGTCGCTCCCCTGGGTACCACCGACCCGCAGGGCGTCTGCCTAGCAGCCTATTCTCCACGGGCATGTCGACAGCCCACGCGATTCAGACCTTCATGAGCTGCCTCTGCTGAGGCGCCCCGATGCCTGTCTGCTGAACGCACCCGCACCTAAACTACCACTGCTGAGGCGACGTAGTGACAACATGCCATACTGGCAACTCCTCAGTCTACGACAACTCAACTGCATGCCTTTCAGCCGCCGCCTCTGGGGTAACCGGGGATGCCTCTGCTGCTCTGGGCTGCTAGGCGTCCACCTGCTTGTTAGGCACGCACACCTGAGGCTCCTACGTATGCAGAACAGCCTTGACTACAGCCCAGGACCTTCACATACGTTTGTCATTCAATGCGCCGTCGCCAGCCAGTGAGACAGCTTGGGTCCGCACGGGTCACTGTCAGCCCAGCAAACTCTCAGGACACCAATCATGCAACCTCTGGTGTCGCCAACGTTCGACCACCCACAGCCACACGCACGGTGTGCCTGGTCCCTCAGACACTACGCCGACACTAAAGTCCTGTGGCATTTCTGCTCTCCACAACACCTAGTCCCGACACTTTGCCACCATCTCAGTGGCGCCGTCGTCATTACCAGCTTGATGTCGCGGCAGCACGTCTGCCACGCCTGCCGCCGCCTCATCATCTTCCTGGCTGAGAGTTAACAGGTTGTGAATGCCGTGTGTGCTTTCAGGGCAACGAGCCGCCTGAAATGGCCCATCATTTAAAATTACGTTGCTCTGGTGTTGTCAGTCAGTGTGTCGCACCGCTGTACAGGACTAAGTCGTTATTAAGGCACATTACTGTTTAATTGTGAATAGTATTGTGTGTAGAGCATGTTTAAGGACACATAATATTTCCCCTCCTGACCAGAGCTGTTTGTTTATTTGCTTAGCACGCAAAACTTGTAAGTTCAGGCTAAAGTGTTCATTCAGACCCTGTGTTGTGGCATGCAACAAATACTAAACTTTCTATGCCTGTATTGTTAATGTTTTTAACTTACAAGTGTTTTGTCCAGCAACAAACAAGTAGTTTTCTGGAAGGGCCTTGTGTGTGTTACATCTGAATCCATCTGTGTTTACACCAAACCAAACATAAGTCTATTTTGCCATGCAGCAAATGCATAGTCTCAGAGAGTGCCGTGGTTATTTACAAGAGGACCTGTGTTTATGTTTGAACTTGCATTTGTGCTCATTGCACAATAGTTAATGCTGATTTCTCATGTACTGCGTGTATGTAAATCTGAACCTGTGTTGTTTACATGCTGATCGGTATGTGAATACACATGTTATTTGGCCACTGCCTGACCAGGCACGATACTGCTCATCTCCCTGCCACTACCGACCTCCCACCCATCACCAGTCATGCCCTTTCCAGACACGTGCAGCCCTGCCAATGCCGGAGCAAGCCTTACCCGTACGCTGCATGCAGGAGGATCTGGGAAGGTGAGTGGAGAAGGCAAGTCTCAATGAGTGTCAGCTGAATTACAAGCAGTGGGCAGAGTGGACCCAGAGTTGCAGGCAGAAAACCGCAGGATTTAGAAACTACAGCACCTGGCGGCACGAGCGAGGATCCACGACCCCACCCAGCCAACATGGATCAGACCCAGGCAGCAGGTGGGCAGCAGGATCTAGCTACTACAGCCATGACTCCACCCACGTGCCAACCGGCCCAGCTGACTAAGAGGAACATGTCTACCCAGAATGAGACCAGAGATGGTGCCACAGCAGACTACCACCACCAGGGTAGCTGACAGCAGTCGCTGTCAGGTTCGGCCTATCTGCAGGGGGGCGTTGTCATCATACATCCGCATGTTCTTGAGACCGAGCCTAACACACGCCCGATGCACTAGCACTTCACCAGTGTGCTATGAGGAACGCTGATGAATCGCACCAACCAACAACATCTGGCAGCGCACGACGAGGCGGAGGCGACGAGGTCTAGAAGATGGCAACTACCACTGGATCCAAATCAGCATCCATCCCTACCACGTGGTCACCATATATCCCTTATAAGAATTATTCCAACAGTGATTGCGTTTTTAATTATGAGGTAGTTTAAAGTGCAATTAGTGTATGTCTGGGAAAGGGTCGTTCCGCTCAGGGGCACGGGGTTGTGATACAGTGCAATGTGACATCCAGGTATGTTTTACCAACGCTGTCAGGATTGTCGAGGACAACAAATATGATTTGATTCAAAAGATAATTTACTAACGTTGAACGGGGCATGTTGCTTGCAATTTTATTTTCAGCATCTACTAAAGTTAACCAGACACTGGACTGATGTTGGTAGTGGCGGCTGTCACTTGGGACTCGTGGCTGTTCCAACCGGGGGGACAATCCCTCTTAGCAATCACTTATATAAGTTTCTATTAAGAGAGTTTTATGTAATTAAGTTTGATTTTGTAAGAGAAATGCTTTTATGGTCAGCCTGTTTGTGTTTGTAAAATAACGTAATATTTAAATTACAACTAACCTAATTTTATAAGTTAAAACTTAAATTATTGTTTTCAACTGTGTAAAAATCTCGTAAAAATTTTAATTTGGTAATTTTCTGTGTTGAGCTTTTGTACTTTGTAGGTTTAAGTTTAATTTTCACCGTTAATGACAGCCTACAGTAGCTAGAGGTTAGCCACCGCGTCTCCAGCCTCGTCCAGTTTGTTACGGCCCGCAGCTGGGAGAAGACGTGCACATGAGAGGCTCTCAACTCTTGCCGCAACTGAGTTAGTTTGCAATAGTCTAATAATTTCTGGAACCATTTTGTTTTTGCCCTCACACCTCCTCCAGCCCTCCCTTGTACCAGGGAGCTTAAATTTTTCATTTCTTGTACACGGCCTTCTATGTGTCCCGGTGTTTAGATCAACCACGGGATCTGCCATTTTTAAAATTGTGTAACCACATGCTCAGCATGCTTTAATAATTTCTGCTTAAACGTTTGTAATCAGTGTTAACTAAGCAAAGTATTTTACGCATCGTTAATGGTGCTGCTCATGTATGTCATACCATATGTCTCAATGTATCAACTGCTGAATAAAAGGTATTGTATAACCGACATGTCAGGAGTAGCCTACGTTATTGTGTGTGCGTATATAAGCTAGGTATCGCCATTCAGTGGCATGAGGTTTGGGACGTGCTCCATAGCTTCAGTAATAACAGAGTGTGTAGCAGATAGGTCCTCTGATGTTATGCACGTCAGGATGTGCAAATCACCAACTAGCCACCAAGAGGGTGGGCAACCATGCCAGGCACTGGCCCTGTGACCTCATGTTCTCCTGTCCCAGCCAGGGTATAGCTGGGTGGTGCCCATCTAATGTAATTCCACCTCGACGTATCTCCCCTCCCTCTCCCTTTTGGACTCTCATCAGCTACCGTCCATTCTGCCTTGGCGGCCGGCATCGCCCTGGGAACGGCGACAATGTGATTTTGGAAGGATGATTCTGAACAGGTAGACTAAAATGACCCAACAATTTGATCCAGTTAAAATATTGTTTTTTATTTCCAAGTTTGTAAATATTTAAGATTAAAATGTTAAATTTGTCCCAAAAAATAAGGATATGAATACTGTTTACAAGAATTTAGACATTTCATTCAGCAGGGAAAAACTTGCTTGGCAAGACCACCATGAATCGAATTTATTTTAATTTAGGTAGGAATATTATAATCAGAATCAATGAAATAAGAACTGGTGTAATAATTTAATGGTAGTCATACTGTACAAACTATAAGTAATGGTTGAAAACAACACAAGACTTGCATTAAGAAGGATGTGTGTGGGTGGCCTCTGTTTGCTTTGCCTCTTCCTGAGGATGAAACAGTGTTGCTACCCTTGCTTAAAATGAAACAATACTTTTGTTTACGAAAACAAGAAGATTTTCTGGTAAGAAATATCATGAGATATCTGTCCGACACTTAATTCATCTAGTTATGTATGAGCAATCCAAATGAATGATATAAATTATTGCAGGCAAAGTTATAAAAAGATACTTAGAAGAGGTAAGGTAAAACAAAATCAGCTCAAAAGGAGCTTGATCTTCAAAAATCACTAAGGAAACTAACACACACCATTTTAAAATGCTCTTGGTTGGGTAGTTAATAGTAAGTATACTTTCTCATACAAATCTCACAGCAAATAATAATGATCTCAAGCTGCAGCTTCCAAAAAAAATATTGTGAAACTTCCAGATTGGGTAAATCAGAGCTTTGTAACAACTTCTAGGTGGCTAACTTAAAATTCAAGTGCTCAATTTAAAAAAAAAGTGATGAAGGTGGTTTTGATTTATGGCAGTTTGTTCAAGGAATAATTTTGATGTTGTCAATAATTTATATGAATATTTAAATTGTAATGAAAAATTATAATTGATGATTGCCACTGATTCTCCTGACCATTATTCGCAGTGTAGTCATATTCAGAAAATAATACTTTGAAACCATATTCTGCAACAGAAGACAGTTGAATTTTCAATAGCTTTGAAATTAATTATATACCATTAAAATTAAATAGCTTGAAACTATATATGTTTAAAATCTTTTATTTCAGGTGGGCAAGATTTAATCAAACTTGGAGATAAGATGGTACAGTACAATCCAAACTTTCGGTTCTTCATCACTACCAAGCTGAGCAACCCAAATTATTCTCCAGAGATCACTACAAAAACAACAGTTGTGAATTTTTCAGTAAAAGAACAAGGTAACCAACAGTAGTTTGTTGCATGTGCACATGTGCGACCATTTATGCAGATTTGTTTGAAATATTTAGTTTTAGAATGTAGATGAAGAATTTTTCTCACTGCAGCTTTATATTTCTTGGTAATTCACGTTCATGTTTTATTATTTTGCCTGTGTACCACTGTGTGTCATGTACTTGCATATGAGGGGTACTCAGAAAATCAATTTCCTTGTTCTATGGTGTGCAGGAGTTTCATTTGAGAGATAGGAAATGATATGGGCAGAAAGAGGTATTAGTTCTCATTTTTTTTGACATATTCCTCACTGACATCGATGCACTTAACCCACTGCTGCACTAATTCAAATATTCCTATGAAATACAGCCCTCCTAGTGTCGTTTCAAAGCATGATAGAAGTGGAAATTGCTGGGTGCCAACTCAAGACTGTAGGACAGATGGTCCAATCCCAACATATAGTAGCAGGATGGTTGACATTTTCTCCCACCATGAAAGGCCTTGTGCTATCACCCAGGTAGAGGACTCCTGATGATGGAAGGCCATGTTCTTTTGTCCATGATTGCAACACACATCTGTTTTCAATGCCACCCAGGCATAAACTACTGTGCTCTTCCATTCTGTCACTCAGCACTGTGCTGGCATCACCTTCATAGTCAAGTCTGTTCATCACATAAAAAAAAGAAAAATGATGCCTATAACCACATCATATAACAACCCAACATTTCTAATGGTTCCAGAAAGTAAAAATACAATGAACTTATTTTCTTACATACCCTTGTACTATGTTCTTTTTTATTGTTTTATTGTATAGGTCTTGTATGCCTTTATTATTAATTGTTTATTTTGCTGTAGATTTTATGATTTTATATTTTCTTCATTTTTTCTCTCCCGAAGTTGATTGATGATTATCCACCTCCCACAACCAGACATTTATGTAATTTTGTTTTGGATTGATTATTTAGCTATATGAATATAACAGAACTTTTGCTACTGTCACAGCACTGCTTACAGACTTGCTGTCATCGGCGCAAAAATTTTGTTGGACTAGTGAACATTCACAGCCCTTTACTGAAACCAAAATACACTTTTGTAACTGCCCAGAACTGACATGTTACGATCCCAGCCGTCACCTATATTTACAAACTGACTAGAGTGAACAAGGACTCTATGCAGTGCTTTTCCATTACCAAATGTATCATAGATTACAGTTGTGCCAACTTCAGTCCCGTTAAATGCAGGTATGGTATCAACAAGCAAGAGTGCTTAGCTGCTGTGAGGTCAGTAAAATATTACTGCATGTTTCTTGAATATCACGCTTCACTTTGCACACAGACAGCAGATGTTTAGTGTATCTTCACAACACTAAAAAAACTTGCAGGAAACTATCTCACTGGACACTTTTTCTACAGTCAGTTGACTTTGAAGTCCAACGCATAGCGAGCAAGGAAAATCAGCTGGCAAATGCACTATTCAGGCCACCAAAGGAAGCTATTGCACAAGATGAAGAGGAGTGGGGATGCTGTTCTCCCCTCTTCACCACCTGACCAATACTCGCCCACTACTAACATCATGTGTGCCAAGCTAACTGTTACCTCCATACTCCCAAGATGTATACATGCAAATGATACAACTGCAGCGGACGTGTCCCATTGCATGTAAGTGGGCTGAACAGTGCAACGAGCATGCTAAGGACAATCGGTGGGTAATAGGAGACCACGTATAGACCCATGCAAAGGTCAGTAATGATAAATGGATCATGTACATGCCACAGAAGACACATGAAGTGGTGCGATGTTATGCTCACAACAGTGAATTTGACAGATATCCAGATACTAATCAGCAAAATGCAATGCAAAGAAACACTTTTACTGGCCCAGAATTTCATGTGATGTCCAGCATTACATACGGGTGTGCATGCAGTGCAATTGCATAAAGAGCCACCACTCCGGCGGGACACAACAACAACTCCTACAGCTACCAACCGAATCATTACGGACAGTGGTGTTGGATTTAATGGGACTGTTTCTACATACATCTATCGGCAAGCGGTTTATCATTGTTGTATTAAACTTACTCCTGCAGTGGATATATGTCTACCCCATCTCGCGTGCACATACTCAGAATATAGCCCATGCATTAGCGTGTGGGTTTTTTCCTTGCTGGGAATATACGTGAGTGATACTTGCAGATAATGGGACCCAATTCACTGGGAAGAAATGGTATAAGTGGTGTACTAAGTGCAGAGAGATATACCGGATGACTGCAGTGTGCCATCCTTGCACAAACCCTACTTAGTGGTGTACCCAACAACTTAAGGTTCAGTTGCATCTGCGCATGGGTAAAAACTACACTTCATGGGCTGACCACCTGTCCACCTCCCTTTTTGCCCTCTGCACATGCATTAACCTTGTCACCAGCAAGACACTGCAATTCTGCTCCAAAGACGGAACGTATCCCTTAAGGAGTTCATGTGCATCATGCGTGGCGGGGCAGCAGTCCTGCCTGTAGCGGTACATACTGGCAGAGGAGGGAGCAAGTGTTGCACGAGGCGCGCAAACAACAGCGGCATTATGCCGCCCAGTAGTTTTCCATAACCTGTCACCCACCACCAGAATTGCAGCTAGGCGATTGTGTATATGCACGTGCCCATCATCTGTCAGCTACAAGAAAAAACTTTTGTGCAGGACTGATGCCAAAATGGACTGGTCCTCACACAGTCATTAGACGCTACAGTCATTAGACGCTTCGAGGAGGCCTGCTATTTAGTCTGAGTGGGCAGGAGACACTGCATTTCTGTCCAACATGATGACTTGCATCTCATTGGTACCACCCCCTGGTGCCGCTCCACCTGCCACCCAAGACACCTTTAGTTGTTGGCGCCTTGGTGCCTGAGTCATCTGATGGTGACTGCCTGCAGCGCATGTTCGTCTCTGCAACATCTAGCATCTCCACGCTCCCTAGGGATAGGAGCAACAGGACACCCACCTCAGCTGCGGGCCCAGCTATTGCCATCAACCCTTGCATTGCTGCAACTCCAGTGGACCACTGCATTGTGATGCCAATCCTTTGGGATGCGACTAAGGGCACTTGCCGGGAATTTAGACCCACAGGTGTTGTTCCTAACAAATGGTGCCACGATGCATCCAGGACACACACCATCCTTCTCTTCTAGTGAGGTGCCACCAAATTCAGTGCTGGGCACACCTGTACTCCATGTGGGGGATGCCCACCACCCACTGAGCACCTTCTGCAATCCTGTTACATCAGCATAACATAATATGCTTGTTTAACATCACCCAAGCATCAGCTATTGAGCCTTTCTTTATGGAGACATCCCCCCAATCAATCAAAATATGCCCAACCACTGCAGGCAGTTTCAGTCTAAGGACAGTTAGCCATACCCAAACAATTGTGGCACTACCTGTACCATCATCCACCCTGCCAACACTCTGAGACTCTCACACTCAGAGCACCTTGGTCCAGCCAGGGTGCACTATCCTTAAACCTCTTGCCCCCACCCCTATTGACTCTCCACCTCAGCAGTGTTGCCGCTCACTGCATCGACCCATCTCAGAGTGACAGGAAACCCTCAAAATCTGCTCCATCTAAAGCCAACCACTGCCACCATGAGTCCAACCCAATGATTGGTCAGAGAATAGAACCTCATGTGGGGCCAACCGATCGCCTGTAGTACTACTTAACTTTCCGTGGCACTTGTGGGTTCATTTACCGACCACTTGACTGCCATCTACTGTGCAGATGGTGGTGCAGCACCGCAATGCCTAAAATAAAACTCAGAGGATGAGGTTACCGCCTCGGCTACCCACCAACAGGAGTACGAATCCGAACTGTCATTGTGCCAGCAGCAGACACAGCTGCTCGACAGTGTTGAGCTGCAGAAGTGGCAGCCCACCAAGGATCCAGAGGGAAAGCTGGGCCCATCCCTCCCAGATCACTCAAAACTCCCAATGGGATGCTTGTTAAACCACTACGACCCATTACAGGTGTCCCATTGCCCTTTCCCCCTATCAAACTTAATTGATAAGGGGTAGGGCACAGGTGGTCGCTCCCAACCCGGTCGAAGTAGACTTACAGGGCACTGTAAAACAGACCAAGACTGTCAATTACTGCTCTCCTAGAGCCCCAGGGTGCACCGACCACCCCACCACTTGAGAGAAGTGGCCCAACTAACACTGTGCTTTCTTTTTTACCATTACCTTGAATTTATTCATACTGAAATTCTGGTTTTCGGCTTCAAATGGCCTGAATGCTCATTATTACAACACCCCAGCTAATAAAAAACTTATTACCCTCTTTGACCTGAACCAAAAAGACAGATATTCCTTTCCGACTGTGAGGGAGCCAGGTAGCATAGCAAATGCTCGGCATTGCCCAAATATGTTTATGTTTAGGCGTGACGAGTGCCATAGCATAACATGAGAAACCTTTGGGTTGCCTTGGTAGAGAGAAGTTATGTATGATGCTTCATCCACCCTTTTTAGGGTTCTTGGCAGGTTACCAGAATCAGACACCATGGAAGGGTACTTCCATGTCGCCTCAAGCACCCAGATGCCTTCCTTTCTGGGGAATCCCTACCTATGGAGTCCAGTACCCAAATCTCCCAGTAGCAACACCAGCAGTGGCGATAAATCTGAAGCCGAGGTGAGCTCTTTGCCACCTCGCTGTTCCAAATGCCACCACCTACGGCCGTGTGTGCACTGTACAGCATGCGGAGGTGCCGTGTCTCCCCACACAGCCATCCATGCACAGTGTCACTGGGGCAGCCACCCCACATCTCCACCACTGCTTCATCCCAGAGACTGATATGACCTGCAGCATCTGCGAGGAGGGCAACGGTCTGCGGCAGACGAGTGATGCATCTTTTCACCCTAGCGCTCGTTCTTCCTGCTGCTACTCCGCAGCTGAAGTGTTCTTTCTATAGGGGTTGTTGCCGCACCCCAAACACTGGACAACCCGTCCAGCACAGCCCTACAGCTGGCTTGGGAGTTGGAATATATCTTGTTGGCCTGCTCTATCACCACCACCGAGGTCAATTGTCTGACTTGCTATCATGCTCCCAAGAGATATTTTTTGGGGCTATGTAAGTTTGGGCTGGCTGACATCATTTTATGACCTCTGGAGAAATATTTGCAGGGAAGTAAAGATTACAAGAGGGAAGAAGGGGTTCTAGCAAATATGACACCCCCTTGTGCAGTTTACACGTGCTGCATGTGTACCTTGTATGTGTTATATTAAATTAAGTCAGACATGGATTATTGCGTGAGTAGTGGGGGAAACAGGAAAAAGGGAAAGGTGTTTAATTAATGCCTTTGTGTTTGGTATAGGTTAACACATATACACAGTCCTTTTCCCAGAATAAACTTGGCCTGTAACCTACTGAAGTCACTAGTACTATTTTATTGTCCCTACTTGCCAACCTCGGTAATTTCACCAGAAATGAATTTAATGTATGTTTAATGTTTATAATATTTCTCATTTAATAAAAGTAATTGTTT
The DNA here is from genome assembly GCA_002778355.1 of Clitarchus hookeri. NCBI lineage: Eukaryota > Metazoa > Arthropoda > Insecta > Phasmatodea > Phasmatidae > Clitarchus > Clitarchus hookeri. The sequence continues at coordinate 550,293 of NQII01001087.1, read as the reverse complement.
GTATGTTTCTTTTGAAAATAAATATTTTCTTGTCCTTTTCGGAAGTTCTGGAGCCAACTCGCGCAGGTCCTGCTCAAGTTGCCACCACAACTTCAGTCTGAGATCCGGGATCGTGAGATGCAAACATATCACTAGTATGCTCCTGGGAACTACATCTCTTCCTTTGTTCTTACCAATGTAGAGTCTATAGTAAATTGTATATTTGGAACTTATTTTGTTTGCATCTACTGGAGCCACCTCAACTTCCTCCAGACTCAGAACGCAGAAAGTTTAACTATTATAGTGTAATTGGAGCATGACTCAGTTTAGTGCTATGTAGGCGACCCATCTGCCTGAAGGGCAGGACCTATGTGTAAGTGCCTCATACACTGGAGAGCCAAAAAAAACTGGTATAGGCGTGCGTATGCAAATAACAGAGGTATGGAACCAATCAGAGTAACACGATGCGGGCAGTAGCTCCTATATAAGACAACAAGCATCTGGCAAAGATGCTAGATCTGTTACTGCTGCTACAATGGCAGGTTATCAAGATTTAAGTGAGTTTCAACATGGTGTTATAGTCGCCGCACGAGAGATGGGACATAGCATCTCCAAGGTAGCGATACAATTTGGATTTCGCGTATGACCATTTCACGAGTGTACCGTGAATATCGGGAATCCGGTAAAACATAAAATCTTCAACATCGCTGCTGCCGGAAAAAGATCGTGAACGAACGGGAGAAACGACGACTGACGAGAATCATTAAACGTGACAGACGTGCAACCCTTTCTCAAATTGACGCAGATTTCAATGCCGAGGCATCAACAAGTGCAACGTGCAAACTATTCAACGGACCATCATTGATATGGACTTTCGGAGTCGAAGGCCCACTCGTGTACCATTGTTGACTGCATGACACAAAGCTTTACGCCTCGCCTGAGCCCGCCAACACCGCCATTGGACTGTTGATGACTGGAAACACGTTGCCTAGCCTGACGAGTCTCGTTTCCAATTGTATCGGGTGGATGTACGTGTACGGNACGTGCAAACTATTCAACGGACCATCATTGATATGGACTTTCGGAGCCGAAGGCCCACTCGTGTACCATTGTTGACTGCATGACACAAAGCTTTACGCCTCGCCTGAGCCCGTCAACACCGCCATTGGACTGTTGATGACTGGATACACGTTGCCTAGCCTGACGAGTCTCGTTTCCAATTGTATCGGGCGGATGGACGTGTACGGGTATGGAGACATCCTCANTAGCCTGACGAGTCTCGTTTCCAATTGTATCGGGTGGATGTACGTGTACGGGTATGGAGACATCCTCATGAATCCATGGACCTTAAATGTCAACAGGGGACTGTTCAAGTTGGTGGAGGCTCTGTCATGGTATGGGGCGTGTGCAGTTGGCGTGAAATGGGACCTCTGATACATCTAAATACGACTCGGACAGGTGACAGATATGTAAGCATCCTATCCGATCACCTGCACCCATTCATGTCCATTGTGAATTCCGACGGACGTGGACAATTCCAGCAGGACAATGCAACAACCCACACGTTGAGAGTTGCTACCAAGTGGCTCCAGGAACACTCTTCTGACTTAAGACACTTCCATTGGCCACCTAAATCACCAGACATGAACATTATTGAGCATATCTGGGATTCCTTGCAACGTGCTGTTCAGAAGAGATCTCCACCGCCTCGCACTCCTATGGATCTGTGGATTGTCCTGCAGGATTCATGGTGTGAATTGCCTCCTGCATACCTTCAGATTTTGGTCGAGTCCATACCACATCGTCTTGCGGCACTTCTGCGTGCTCGTGGGGGCCCTACACAATATTAGGCGGGTGTACCAGTTTTTTTGGCTCTTTAGTGTAAGAGGATTTTAGTGAAAATACACCCCAAGTAAATTAACGTGAATGAGTGTTATTTCTGTGCCAGTCACTTCACTGCTGTTTTGAGAGCTGTACCTTCTCGCAGCTAATCTTCCCCTTCTTCATTCAGGGGCAGAGTTTCTCCACATTGTCATTGGGTGTGTGAGTCGGCCATGACAGACTCACATACAACCTAGTGACATTTAGAGGGGGTCAAATTAAAACCTCTTTAGGTAAACCTTGTACGGATATTTGAAGAAACAATAGCCTTCTACCAGCTTTTGTNAACCTTGTACGGATATTTGAAGAAACAATAGCCTTCTACCAGCTTTTGTCTGCACTTCAGCCAGGGGATATTTTCATGGGGGACACTTGGATGAGCGACTCGACATCAGACTGCATCTCATGTTCTCTTGCCGCACAGGGAACAACATCTTTGAAGCAGTAGCTCAGCCTGGTCTGAATACCTCTATTCCTCCTATCCGTAAAACTNGCGCACAGGGAACAACATCTTTGAAGCAGTAGCTCAGCCTGGTCTGAATACCTCTATTCCTCCTATCCGTAAAACTGCTCTGTGTCAAATGTAGTGTTATTACTCTAGACTCACATGATAAACACACATAAGGATTGTGTGATCACCAGAATATTTTTATGAACATGAAATTAATAACACTGAGAAGAATGATAGTGTTAAGCTGGTTGTGAAAAATTAAGATGAGGTTCACTGTTATCATTGAGTGAGGAAACGGTTAAAAATGTGGTGAGCTGGACTTGTGTGTAAAAAAGTCTAGATTAATGCAAAAAATAAGGAAATTACTTCTGTAAAGATTTCTTTAATGAAAATTACAGCACATAACCTAAACATGGCAAGTGCTTTCAATTTAACTTTACCACTATTCATCATTGTAAATGTGGCAATGCATTTGAAAACTTTTAAACAAAACTTTGAGAGACTCTCGATCACCAATGGAAATTACTCCAAGTCAGACACAAATTTAAAAGTGTTCTTGTTCTAAACATAATAGGGCAAGGAGGTGGTGTTGAATTGTACGACACATTTATTCTCACGAGTGAGGATGAGAAGAGCTATGGCAAGGTTGTGCAAGTCTTTGAAGTACCCACACAAAAAAAATTAATCAACTTGAAAGATACATTTTTAACTAATGCTATTAAGCTGAAGGAGAGTCCTTTGATCACTTTATTATGGATCTAACAANCTAATGCTATTAAGCTGAAGGAGAGTCCTTTGATCACTTTATTATGGATCTAACAAACTGGCCAAGTCATGAGAATTTGGCAGTTTAGAAAACTCCTTGATTTGGAATTTGGGACAGAATCATAGTGAGAAAGAAAACTCCTTGATTTAGAATTTGGGACAGAATCATAGTGAGAATATACAGTACAACTTTAATGGAGAAACTGTTAAGATGAGAAGACTCAATATTTTAGCAAGTAGTCTTACACTGCCAGACCTTCAGAAAGATGCAAGCAGCAGGCAACATAGAGCCAACAAGGTAAAATAAAAGAGCATTTTAATGTAGCAGGAGGAACCTCAGCAACTGTAGATGGACAACATTAAAGTAAATCCAGCTTTTGAAGAGTCTTGAGAGTACTAACTCATCAACACAAAGAGCAACATGAAAAAGAAAAAAAGCAGATGTACAACCAGTCTATAAACAAACTTTTGTACAGCTAACTGTCACTACTGTAAAAGAAAATACCCTCTTTGATGGTGGCTAGAATAGATTATGTTTGAGTCCAAAAGTTGCTTTGTTACCATTACCGATTCAAAGGAAATATACACAATAAGTGTTCCAAGTGTTATAGGCTGTTCACTGTAAACTGTCATGGCCCTGATCACTTTTTTCCTGCGTTGGTCAAGTGAAACTGTAAAATTACCAGAAAAGTAAATATTTTACAAACTGATCATTCTTACACTTAGATGCATTGAATAAAACAGAAAGCAAGATAAATAATTCAGTTTCCACAAATGTTTTACCAAACACTTTTATTCCAACGTTGAGATGGAACTACTTTCCCTCTGTCGTTACCAACTTTACAGGATATATGCCACTCAGTGCACCCATTAAAATAGATACAGGTAGGAGCAGTGACATTTTTCTAAGGTTGATTTCAAAAATGCTTATTTTATCATGTACAGCCTTTACAAATGTGATAATTTTGCATACACATGTAACTGATGCAAGTAAAGATGAAAATAAGTGATTTATGCTACAATTACATGTGAAATTACAACAATCTAGGTAAATTATATTCATAAGATGTTGGTTAAGTAAGGACACACTGGGTAAAGAATGGGGACAGTAATTCTGGGTTGAAAAAATACTTCAAACTAGACACCGGAGCAGCTGTCAACACCAAACCACGCTGCATTAACAAAATTATACCAGAAATATTGCCTTTAAAGTATTCAAAATATCGGCAACTCAACAAGAAGGAAATTGTTATCCTAATAAGTGAAGTAAAGGAAAAAAGTCTGACTTGATGTTTGTTATACTGAACTTGCAAACACTGCAATTACTCGTTCTACAAGGATATGAAGAATTCATACTAGTAAAAAGAAGTGTGCAGTTGACCAATGGCAATCAAAAAGGAAGAGACAGTGATGAATTTGTGACAAATCTAGAAATATTCTAAGGCCTTGTTTAATTTCCAGGCACCTACACCATTCAAATTAAAAATGGTGCTGAACTGGTTGTAACATTTCAGTTATTTTTATGTGCACTAACATTAACCTTATTTATGAATGACATTTCCCAACAATAGCCCGACTGTGAATAATGCAGTTGCACCAGCTAGCTCAGCAAATATGGCAGATCGATGATGAAACTTAAAACATATTGCAGCATTTACAGATGAACTGCTCGCATCAAAATTTACTAAGGAGGCAAACACGAGGCTGCCTACACCCTAACGACTACATATTTGGGCAGAAAATAAGTTAGTATAAACAACTGTTCAGTCCTAAAAAGTTATAGAAGGTAAGCCATGGGTTCTACCCACACATGGTAAACTGTCCACTCAATACATAATTTTACTTCTTCTGGGGTTACAGCCCCTCAGCACACACACGTCCATTATCGGCGGTGGTAGCGATACTTGTGGATGAGAAATGTGCTCGACTCAACCTTCAGCATCACCCTGTTATAACCTGCTCTGATTGGCTGTTGGCTAACCACACCACACTACTCATCCAATCAGCAATGGCGAGACAAGAGCCAATCAGGATACTTTTCATTAAATTCATGTGATCGACAAAATGCAATACTTACTACCCTCTAAGGACTAATTAACAATAACCTCCAACTGGCCTAAGGAGTAATTAACAATAACCTCCAACTGACCTAAGGAGTAATTAACAATAACCTCCAACTGACCTCTACACCAAATACTTGTTCAATTACCAATATACACTGCACTCCATTTAAATAATCCACCAAATCTTATTCTGAAAATGATATTTAATGACTCGCCACCACAACCAAATAATCCAAAACCAAAAGACAAAATAAAAACCTGGAAAAACAGCAATGTTACATAACCCCAAATTTATGAAATTTGTTCCAAACCGAAACAAACCTGAGCATTGATTTACTAGAATTGCCACTACACATTTTTTCCCCCGCTTAGTTTCGAGAAAAATCATAATCTTTATCTATAGTTTATAGCATTACAACATCTCACTAAAAAAAAAAACATTGGTTTACAACATTTTCCATATGACTCATCAAGTTACTTTTGTTTTTTCCATCTATATTACTTGGCAAAAGTCTTTTTTCTCAGCAAAAATATATATTTATGTTTCAACACAAGAAAACAACTTATTTTTTCTTAATAGGTCAATTTTACAGGGAAATTATTTGTTATATAACTCCTTGCACAACACATCCAGTCCTCATTTCATATAATATACAAACATAGTCTCCCGACAATGTTCCTATGCAATTTTTACGATTATGACAGCATAATTTTCCCTTTTATTATTCATAATTTTCTTTCTCAAAACCTTTTCCTTCTCTACAGCAGATATAGTAATCCAGGATATTCTTGTCACTTTGAACAACCAGGGTACATTTTACATTTAAGTTACACAACATGATATTACACTGCATGACTACTGCCCCAAACATAGGGTCAGTGAGCTAAATAAAAAATCCTTGAGAATTAGTGTGGAACATTACATCACACTGAACACTTCAATACATGAAATAGTGGGCCCCTACCTACCATTAATACAAGCCCTAGTCATCCTCTGCAATAACTTACCATCATAGATACACTGTCATGCCATTGACTAAACACTAACATTCTTAAAACAAGAAAAAAAAATTATTTTTTTCCTTTAACCTTTTCTTTACACCCAAAAACTCTCACTCTGTCCACATATTACATTTCAAAACAGCAATGGCGAGACGAGAGCCAACCAGGATACTTTTCTTTTAATTCACATGATCAACAAAATGCAATACTTACTACCCTATAAGGACTAATTAACAATAACCTTCATCTGACCTCTAAGCCAAAAACTTGTGAAATACCAAATATACCCTGCAATCCGCTTAAATAATCCACCAAATCTAAATCTGAAAATTATATTAATGACTTGCCACCACAATCAAATAATGTGAAACAAAGTGCAGTGCAATAAAAATGAGATGACATTTTTAGGATCCAAATTTAGAAAGCATAAGATAATATTTAATAAATAATTGGTTATTTGAATAGTAGAACTAAAGGCACCCACATCCAAGAAAGAACTCCAACACTGTGTGGGAATTTTCAGCTATGTTTTGCATTCATTCCAAACAAGTCAGCAATAACATTATCAGTGAAACAGTTATTAACAGATCATGTAATCTTTCAGTGGTTACCAACCCATGAAAATGCATTAATGTCTGAATAAAGTAATGCTCCAGTGTTAGCAAATTTTGTACCTAACCAGAAAATTGTTATACTTTGTGATGCAAGCAAAGGTGGATTAGTGTGTGTATTCCTCCAGAACCAATAGCCTGCTACCTTTGCATCAGCTAGCATGACATAGGATTGAGCAAAACTATTCACAGACAGAAAAGGTAATGAGAGTCGGGTCGGTTTGAGTTACAGTCTATCAAAGTTGCACAACTATGTGTATAGCTACAAGGTCATAGTGATGACTGATCATAACTACTAGTTGCCACTGTGGGTGAGACAATAAATAAAATGTGTTTATCAGTATTATATAGACTACGTCTAGAAACACTAAAGTATAACATTGAAGTGGATTATATGCCAGAACCCCAAATGTAGGTACATAGCAGATCTACTGGTAAAATAATTTCTGTCAGCTCCAGGTGAAGAGGATTGAGAAAAAAAAAGTGCCCATTCATGACTTAAATTTAATATTTACCAATGTCAGAAACAAAAAAAAACTATTAATCAAAGAAACAACTACAGGTTGAACTATCAACTTTCAAATGCATACAGTACGTTCATAAAGTCATGGTGGGATTTTGAAAGTCTGTATTAAATTAACCGTAAACAGTAAACATCCCATTCCTATGCCAGATAAGAGACCATCCTATTAAGTTTCTTACGTGCTTAGGTCAGTTTGATGTAGCTTTCATTTATTGCCCTACACCCCATCTAGCGAAAACTCCAGTTCTTGCCATGCATTATGAAAATTGGGTGCAACAGACTGAAGAACCGCTTCTCTGATTCTTCTTTTCAGTGGACAATGTCATTGACTCAAACACTATACACACGCTTGATGTAGCTTCAAAAAAAAGGTCTTGGTAGTGTGAGGTCCAGGAGTCGTGAAGACCACACCAACCATCCATCCCAACCTATCCACCACTGTGTAAATGTTAAATCCAGAAACTCATCTCATTGATAGATGACACATTCATCTTCCTCTTGAATTTATGGCATGGCGTACAGTTCTAACATTTATAGATAGCTGTGTGATGTCACAGTAGGCTCCACAAAAAAAATGGGCCTATAACTCCATTGTTTGAGGGCAAACCAAACATTCCCTTTTGGGCTATCACATTCATGCTCAATGTAGGCACATGGGTGTTTATTAGCCAAAATCCTGATATTATGTCAATGAACATGACCACACACATGAAGTGTGACCTCATTGCTGACAACAATCTGCTATATAAAGTGTTCACCAATATTTATGCTTTCAAGCATCTGTACAGCATATGCAGATCATGTTGATTTATTATCTGGGCAGATTGCCTGCTACAACTACAGTTTATGAGCTGTACAACTGAGACATTTCTTTAGTACATTGTGAACTGTGGTGTTCTTAAGACTTATTCTTAAAGCTTGGGTACGCACAGATGTTTGGAACTCCGTAGGTAACTTTCTCATACAGCTTCAACAGACTCATCACTAATTGCAGGCCTACCAGAATATTTTACATCCAGCAAGCTGCCAGTTTCCTTAAACTGGCAATCACATTGGCAAATGTTTTTTTCATGTAGCAGCTCGTATCTGAAAATGCAACAATATTCATGATGTACACATGTCATAGATTCAAATTTAGCAAGCCAAAGGATGCACCATACACTTCTTATCTTCTTGAATAGTGCAGCGCCACCTGGCATGGTGTCACCATCACGTGACTACCTGCACACACATCACTACACCTGACACTCTTTGCGATGCTCCTCAATATGGTGTATGTATAATAGCTTTATGTTGTTTTTTGTGGGCACTGTAGGCATTGGAAACCACACCATGACTTTGTGGACACTCTGTATATGCAAATGGATAGCTTTAAAACAAGAAACAAGCTTCGGACTGCCTCAGGTAGCCTGGCCTATGAGAAATGATATAAAGTTGAAAGACAATTAGTGTTTTATAATGATGTCTTGTTTCCTAAAAACAGAAGAGCCTAGTTCTGAGCCTGCATGCCATATAAGGGTCATAATGGTAGAGAGAAAATTACTGCAAAAGCAAAGACTATGTACAAATGAATATTCTGACATTACGGGTTGAGTGAAGGGTACAACCTCGTTTGCCTAGGTGGGAGGCTAGTATTCTGACCACTACACCACAGCTTAAAAAAGGGGCAAGTCTGATGTTGAGAAGTATAGCAGCAAAATTAGCCTGTCTGTTTGATTGTGGTAAGACAGGGAAGTTCATAAGGGACTGTTACTTCAGAAAGTATAAACAGAATTGCAACAAGACTCAGTCAGAAGCTTTTGTCTGTATGGCCTTATATATACAGGATATTTCAGTACAGTGGTTACAAACTTTCAGGAGAGCTAGAGTACACCTAGACGATCGGAAATCACATAGCAATGCATGGTCGGAAATGCTTTCCTGGCGCGGTAGTGACAACACAAAACACGAGAAAGGAACGACACGAATAGGGCCAACTGTTGCTTTGGTTTGCGTAGTGACATCTATCGCGTACACCAGGCAAAGACGTCCCAGTATTTTTGCTGTACTAAGAAAATAAACATGTTTTCTCACCCTGTTCGTGTCCTTCCTTTCTTGTGTTTTGTGTCGTCACCACCGCGGCAGGAAAGCGTTTCCGACCATGCATTGCTATGTGATTTCCGATTGTCTAGGTGTACTCTATCTCTCCTGAAAGTTTGTAACCGCTGTACCTTTACACCCTGTATGTGTCACCAATTCTGAATGTTGGTACCTAGACAGTGGAGTATCATATCACATGTCATATCATAAAGGTTCAGCACATTCTGGCAGTGTCAGTGACAGTAATGTTGCTGTATTAGATGAGCACTAGTGGAAAGATACAGTTATTAAAGATGTCCTGTGTGCTCCAGAGCTGAAGGAAATATTGCTGTCTGTAGGTGTTGCATTGAATCAAGGTTTCACAGTTATTGGAGAAATGGAAGAGTGTACAATTCAGAAGAATGGAAAAGTATGTGTAGTGGCAGAGCAAGCAGAAAATTTGTTTTTTTGAAAATAACAGATTTTACCAAAACTGCAATAACTGTCAACTCTGACAAATGCATTAGATACATGGCATAAAAGGCTTGCACACCAAAACATTTTTCATAAGAAATCTTGCTATGAACAAGTTTGACATTCAGTGTACCAACAAAAATAATAGTGATAATTTTATTCAGGACTATGTTGCAGGCAAACAGCGTAGGTTGCTTTTCATACTAGTGGCTCCAGAACAGCCAAACCATATGAATTAGTCCATGCTGACTTGAATAGACCTAGGGAAGTACCTATGGGGCTAGGTACTATCTGATGTGCAAAGATGATTATTCTCATTACTACATGGTGTATTTTTTAAAGCGTAAATTAGCCATCCTTGACAAGTTCAAACCATTTTTATTGAGGGCTGAAAATGATACAGAATAGAAATTTGTAACTACGAGAAGTGACAACAGAAACAAAGTAACCAAAATATAAATTGAAGATCTTCTCCGGGCAAGAGACAAGTTCAAACGGTTTTATTGAGGGCTGAAATTGATACAGAATAGAAATTTGTAACTACGAGAAGTGACAACAGAAACAAAGTAACCAAAATATAAATTGAAGATCTTCTCCAGGCAAGAGACACTAGGCACTAAAAATCTGTGTGGAGTAGAATCAGCTCAAACATTTTTGTCTTTCTCTGGTTTGAATAAGTCATAGGGCAGAGAGGCTGTGAACATGGCAGCATGTCATAAACCATACATAAACAAGTTCAGTTAAGAACAAAACACCATATGAACTCTGGTTTAGCAATGCCAAATAAACCACCTACAAACTTTAGGGTGTGATGCATATGTTCATGTGCCCAAACCAAACAAAATCATAGGAAATGGGACGCCAAGACTGAAAAAGGAATATTTGTAGGTTACGAGGAAAACGCTAAAGGCTATAGAATTTACTTCCCTGATTAGAAGAAAGTAACTATTGTGAGAGCTGTCACCTTTCTAGACAACATAAGTGCCAGCATTGAATGATTACAAGATTTGCCTAGGATTACATTTGACAACACATGCCATGAAAATGATGAAACCGGTTGTGACAACCACCCACCGCCCAACGAGAATATAAGTTACTTTCATCAATCAAAAGACAACTCATTGGAAGAGGACTTTTTTCCTTTCCAACAATGAAGAGATTCATGACAAAAACAAGTCACAAGTCCAAAGACAGCATATTGGGACTTTACAAAGAAGGGACAAGGTAAAACTGCTAAGCAGACTAAGGACTATTGTTGCTTTTACTCTGGCTTCTTGACTGATTTACTTAGGTAAAAGAAATTAATGGTTCTGAGGCTCATCTATGAAAGGAGGCAAATAAGAAGTGAATTAAATGCACTTGAAGAAAATAAAACTTGGAGCAAGGTGGAGTTACACAAAACTGTGTAACCGATTCAAACGAAGTGGATATTCAAGGTCAAACCAGAAAATGAGAATGAACTAGCATAGTTTAAAGCATGCCTTGTGGCAATGGGGTTTCAACAGACAGAAAATTTTAATCATTCAGAAATTAATGCGTTTGTGGCAAAACTCTCTATGGGTAGAATTTTTATTGCCGTGGCATCAAAACTCAAAATAAAGATTTACCAACTTCATGTTAAGAACGCCTTTATAAATGGAAAAATTAATGATGATGTGTATATCTACAAACCAGAAGGCATGTGCTCTTATTAAAGTAAAGAAGGTGGGAGTAGGGTCTTGAAATTAGTGATGGGATCCTCAGTGCTGCGATACCTCAATACCATTGATACTTCATAGTATTGAGTATCGCATGAGAATATCCCAAAGTATAGATTTTTAACATTGTGCTAATGCTATTTATCATGCACTTTTTCTTATAGAGCACAAAATCACAAAATTTCCAATAATATATTTGTACTGTTTTTTATTGCATAACAGTCACACAATAATTTTTAAACGCTGGAAAGTGGAAAACAGTTTATGAGTTGTTTGTAACTCCAGCTGCGTCACATCACGTGGAACAGATGGGAGAGGAAGAACTGAAGCTGGAAGTACCGTGACGAGTTGTATTTCCCTTCTCTCGACAAGAAACAAAAGGGTTATAAATAGATATGTGCCTTATTTAATGTAAAAGTTATAATAAACTGTTAAAATTTGGTAATGTGTTACATGAGTAACACGTTCCATTGTTTGTACGATTATTCTTGGAACATCTGGATTACTTCACTAAACCAATGCTTGACTACTGTGCATGCATAAAAATTATTTCTTGGAATGTCTCGGTTTGCAACAGTGCACATGGGCAAACATTATTTCTTGGAACACCAAGCTTTGAAACATTGAACATCATAATCGTTATTTCCCGGAATGTCGGGGCAGGCGAGAAATGTTTCTCAGGAACCTGTTACAAAAATAACACGTTACTGAAACATGTTACATACTTGGAACTAGAACGATGGAACTCATTACACTAAAGTAACTGTTTGGCCCATCTCTAGTGGGAAGGGTGCAGTGGTAGTTGCTAGGCAACCATTTCCCTTCTTGCCAGGTGTGTAAGGGGAGGAAGCAACATTGAGCCTGGCCATGGCGAACGACAGCTGAGTATACCAGAGGGTAGCCGACATCCACCAACCTAGAAAGAGAGGATGCAAGGACACCATGTTAGTTGCTAGGCAACCACTTCTCCTCTCGCCAGGTGTGTAAGGGGAAGAAACGAGGCTGCGCTTGTTACTCAATTTACTCACGGTTATCCAATTTTTTAGTAAACAAACGTTTTATTAATTTCCAAAGTCACAAAAAACTCAAAAATCTCAAAATAAGTGTGCAGTAAGCTATCATTTTCCTTAAAGTTTGATTACAGCTTTCACTGTGGAAATGGATTTCTATAGAATCGAAGGAGCCGGTGTTGCTGGTTTAACATTGGTTAAGGACATTTGAGTTACAGGTCATCCACCGTTTATTTCAAGTGTGATGTGGGTTTTTTTTATATAGTTTCAGTGTGTGTCAACAACATTAGTAAAATGAGTAATTTTTTGGCCACGTTTTTGTATTCATGGCTATTTTATTTACTTCAAGATGAAAGCCTTGGGAACAGTTTCAAACTTTGTGGGAATTTGAGTCCAACAAAATGAAGACGTTACTATCCTGGATCAGACTGCATATTTAAAGGACATCCTTCACAGATTCAGAATGTCTGATTACAAATCAAGCCT
>NQII01001087.1:486633-537276 GCA_002778355.1 Clitarchus hookeri | reverse complement strand
AATAAATTTGATTGAACATAGAAAAGAAATTTGATGATGCAGAACTCCAGAAGAGGTGTAGGACTCTCATTGGATGTTTGATGTATACGGTGCTCGCCACCTTTCCAAATATTTATGCAGCAGTGAGCCATCTTAGTCATTTTCAAAGAAACCCTGAGGATGATCTATGGAAGGCACTCTAGAGAATTCTTTGTTACATCAGAGACACTGCAGAACTGAAGATTTTCACTTCACAAGAAGACACCCCGGTTGTGCAAGGGTTCTTCAATGCTGACTGGGCCGGCAGCACTACTGATCACAAGTCAACTTCCTGCCATGTAGGCAAAGTTTTTGGTTGTGTTGTGTCATGGCCCTCTTCTAAGAAGCAGTCATTAGCCTTGTTCTTTACAGAGGTAGAGTACGTTGCCATAAGTGCTTGTGTCAGTGAGGTAGTGTGGATTTAAAATGTCCGTAGTGCACTAGGCCTTAATGTTGATGAACCTATTACCATTTTCGAAGACGATCAATCTGCCTTATATGTGTCAAAAATTCTGACAACCATATGTGCCTAAAGCATGAAGACTTCAAATACCATTTCATCAGAAAAATGAGTAGCTCTGGTATAATCAATGTCAGGTATATAAAATGTGAAGATCAGCTTGCTGATGGCTTCACAAAACCCTTAGACAAAGGTAAATTCTTAAAATTTGTTAAATTACAAAGTTTGAAGGAATATGTGTTAGTCATAATAATTCAAATGATTCTCCTAAGCTCCCAAATAACAATAGGCGTTAACAGAAAGGTAAAGTTGTTTAATGAAAGCTTCCCTATAAATTGAAAATGAAATGCAATGTTTGTGTTACCTTTTAAACATATTAGTATAAGTTATCATTACTTTTTTCCTATCTCTAGCCCTACCTGCTTCCTGACACACATGCTTTACACCAATGTTTACCGGCATATAATTGCCAACATTTTCTTGACCCTACAACTAGCAATGGCATTCTTCTGCACTGTAACTGTCCTTTATTGGCTGTCACTTTCCATAAGTATTCAAATATTCCTTGCCAGTTATTTGGGTGTTTCTGATTAGAAACTAAATACATTCCAAGCTGTACCCACAATCTTTTCCATCACCACACTGTGTGCTCGTAATCAGAGAAACTAGGTGATTGTCAGCCTTGTACTACTTTTTGCATGGATATCTGCACTGATTCTGCCTTTTGTTGTGATATTTAAAAATCATTTTATAAATATACAGTACTTCTCATATAGTTCAGAACATCATGAAGACACTGGTGATATTTTTTTATATTATCTCTCTGAACATGTTTATTGGTTACTATTGAAAAATTATCATAATTTTTTTCACCATATATATTGTTCAGAATGAAACAGGAGTGGCTACCCATGGTCTTTGGTAGCCACTTGTTTCTGAGGGTGTAGTAGGCAAAATATTTGATACCTGCCTGTACTTGTTTTGTTTGTTGGCAGGCCTGGAGGCTCAGCTACTAGGGATAGTCGTGAGAAAGGAAAGGCCAAAGCTGGAGGAGGAAAAAGACAAGTTAGTGGTGGACATTGCAAGTGGCAAGAGGTCTCTGCTTAACTTGGAGGATGAGTTGCTCAGGTAACACTCATGTTATGCACTTATTTGTAAACCATGGCTATTTGACCAGAAAATAATACTAAGGCCACCGTACATTAAACGTAGGGCAGGCATAACAGAGAGTCAGGCAAAGCAAAGGAGAATTTGTGGGACGTATGTTTAAATGGCTTACCACACATTAGATGTAGCACAGACACAGGGAACCAATTCTGCCACCACAAGTGAATTTAACCTGTAGAAACTTGAGGCCTAATTTGAGAGGCAGATAAGAGTCGCCATATCTCCGCAGTCTTCCCGGAGCCTATTCTCTCCACCCAGCTGGGTTCCATGGGGAAAAAAAACCTGTATCTACAGCCTGAAATCCCTGGGACTGCTTTGAACCCTTGGGCCTCTGACTGAACTCCAGCGGGCAGCCTTGTTGTAAAGCCAGAGACTAGACACAGTAACAGATAGTCCGCATCATAAATTAACTGGGGACACCCACTGTGGGAACAATAATCCACACGGGTATCCCGCAGGGTTGACAAGATGCTTTGTTCAAGTTCAAGAAAAGGGTAACAAAACAAATTTTCGATCAGTCAATAAACTTAATAAGTTTTGTATGAATAAAATATGAACCTTTAGAAATTAAACCAAAATATTTCATTTGTTAATACAAAAAGCTTTGATTTTTTTTTAGTATTTTGAGCATAAGCGTGTGCATGGTTAGATAATTGGCAGTGCAAACTGCTAAATGGAGACCCACTTTTATAAGATTAAAAATAAAAAGGAAGAATGTATTTTTAAACACTCCGACTGTCAAGGGAAAATACAAAATTCGCAATATCCTTTTTTATTTTACCGTTGACATGATGCAATAAAAGTGCAGTTGCACCCCCTGCACCTCCCTTGTACACACCTATGATTTTGAGATAGTTATATAACATTATACCAAATAGTTTTAGCTGTGTTACATTGATTATTTATCCTTTGTTTAAAACTTCCAGGCCTATTTAACACTCCTGTTTTGCTTTTTTGGTGCATGATGGTCGTGGTTCAGTTGCTAAATTTAGTTCAGTTATTGGAATGTTTCTCACAAAATGTTGGAATACTTAATCAAAATTTCTCCCATAAAGAAAGCAAAAATAAAATAATATATAAATAAATAACAAAAATAGTTTTTAATGTTCAATGATTTAAATGGACACTGTACAGAAGAAACCAATAAATTGAACATTGAAAGTGAACTATGTATACCAATGTATACAATACGCTCTGCTACAAAAAAGTGGATGGTTGGAGAAACAGCAGCTAAAAAAGAAATATACAGACAAGGATTAGTAATGAAATAGGGGGAAAATTATGTATTTTGCCAACAGATCTAAAAATTTAGTGGCCTTATGTCATTGATTTTTTGAGAGTGTAATTGCTGTTAAATATTGATTTACAATACTGCTTCAGAAATCTTAGGGTTCACATTTCAATGCTGCTGTTGGATGACCCCCTATATCATGAGCATCTCTTTTTTAAAACCCATTTTGGAACCCAAAAAATTTTGGTAAAAAAAAGTTGAAAATTTGAGGGAAATCAGTTTTAAAAGAAAATTAGTTAATTGCACTTTTTTTAGGTTACTAAGCATTGTATCTCTCTTAGTGAGTAGTGTACTGTAAACAGTGTATATTTAAAAATAGATACCACCCACCCCTAGGTGGTCAGTGCTATTAAATAGCCATTGACAACCCACCTCCTTCCCCTCAGTTGTGAGTGTGTTTTTGCATGTGATGCAAAGTGGAGTGGAGAGATTTAGGCAGCTCTTAACATCAAGGTCTTAAGAGCCAGTGAGAGTAAAGTAAAGTGGGTATAGAGCAGCGCCAGAATGAGAGGGTGGGGAAAATGGGAGATACCCAAGAAAACCCGCCAACTTACTGCATCATTCGGCATTATACCCATGCGAACATCCAGAAGCCACCCCACCAGGAATCGAACACGGTTCACCTAGGTGGGAGGCGAATACTCTAACCACTACACCACCGTGGCCCCAGTGTATGATGTAGCTATCAGCTATCAAATGACAAGCCATTGTTATCTCACTTTCTTGTAGGTGTGCTACCATCTCTTTGTGAATGCCATAACTGCACCTACAAAATAAATGATAAAATAAATAAATTACGACTTTGATTTGTGAGCGGTTTTTAGGTTTCTCTTGGTGTTGATTACTGTTTGTTAAAGACTTACTACACTTGGAAGTTAAGTAAATAAATATCACATAACCTAGCCTGTTTTATATACAGACGGTCACATGCTTTAAATACCTGTAACATGGGTAAATGCAGCAGTGACTTTGGAGCTGTAATGTACGTCATCTGTCTTCCCATGCTGCGTAACCATCTTCCCAAGACTGTAGGGGTGAAACATTTTTGTCTTGTTCCTATAGTATTCTGTAGTTACAGAAATTGTTTAAGTTATTAGTAGTTACTTTGAGCTCGGTCAGTGTATGTGGAAAATTTATTGATCTGGCATTGTGTTCATAGCATGAAAAACAGTGGAGGGGAAGCATTAGCAAATATAATAAGGGCTGGGATGTGATGAAATGAAGAAGTTGCACAAAGTAGAAGAGGGAGTAGGGATTTTAAAGGACATGGTGCCACACTGGTTGGGAAGGTGAAGTGTGTAAGAGAGAAAAGGAGGTAGTTTCTGCTGTCTGTTGTAATAACAGATAGGAAAACCATCAAATCATGTCCTGCATTGTCATCTGACCTTGTCCCTTGGCCAGCAAAGGCTCGTAATGTGTTGCGCACGCATGAGGTCAAGACAAGGAGTGCAATCATTGCATGTTGTGTGTCTGTTCTGTCTCTCGACTGTCGTGCATTGTGCACCAAAGTCAGGCCTAGAGGGCCCACATGTGAAGTGTTGAAGGTTTTTTTTTTGGAAGTTTGCAAGCAATTTTGTATTGTTCAGGCACTCCAGTGCACATCTTTGTAAGTTGTATTGTTAATATTGTGTTTCTTTCCATTTCGACCAAGCTGTATCCTTCATATATGTGGTTGGTTACCAGGCCACCACTTCTGGCGCAGGGGATGTGATCCCACTTCTGACGACCATTTGACAGTCTCATTTCTGAAGGGTTCATGGCGGCTGAGCAGTTAGCATGCTCACCTCCCACCAATGCAAACCGGGTTCAATCCCTGGCTGGGACACTCCCAAATTTTTGCAAATGGGAATCGTGCCAGACGATGCCGCTGGTCGGCGGGTTTTCTTGGTGATCTGCTATTTCCCCCGCCCCGTCATTCTGGTACTGCTCCATACTCACCTCACATCACCCTCACGGCTCTCAAGACCCTGATGTTAAGAGCCGTCCAAATCTCGTCTCTCACTCATTCATTTCCGAGCCCCACTTAATAGAGGCAGGCATAGCTGGGGATCAGATGACCGCCCTCCCTCCCACTGCCAACACTGCTGCAAGATCACCGACCATTGGCATCAGGAGTGCTCGCTCCTACTAGTCCACCAGGTGAAGGTCACCGTGGCAGTAAATGACCACTATAGGGGGTGCAAATGACTGACTTGGCGAGTGACAGGGGTCTCCTACATATCCCGGTGGTCATAAACAAGCAGACAAGGATGACCCTAGTTGACACGGCAGCAATGCACAACTTCATCGCCGCCCACCTCATGCCTGCACACCAGCTGATGCCAGAGTCAGGTCTGCTTCGCCTTGCCACCCTTACCAAAAGCCTAACTTCAGGTCTAGCAGGAAATAAACCTTATCCTGTTCCAGCCATGCCAACCTGTCTGAGATGTTTAACAGTGGTAGAGGCACATTCACAATCAGCTTGTTTATGGGCTTGAAGTTAATACATAACTATGTGTATTGTCTTCTTATCTGGTATAACCACTTGCCAATTGTAGGGTATCATGTTAGGTTAAATCACCCCATTCCTAAGCACTTTATGCCGTCATAAGTGATGGGACCTCACGAAAACTGAAGTTTCTGTTGCAATCGGAATCTTGTGAGATTGAAGGTAGTACGGCATAAATGTGTACAATACAGATTTGATTTACCACAGTCTCAAACAATTTTACATGTTTGTGTCGGACTCTGTAACTAACCTTGTCCAGAAACCCAGGCCCTGTGAAGGGGTTCACCTTATTTGTTCATTTAATACAATATGGTACCCAAGTCCTCTTGGCTTGTGTTTGTTTTCACATATAAGTGGCGGGAGTAGTTGGGGTAGGTGAGTAGTGGCATTCGCAGAAATTGTGCTTCAGCTCATTGAAGCCATGCTGTGCTGCTTCTGACCGGCAGTACCGGTACTTTGGCGAAAGTAGGTCAGTGAGAGGTGCCACAATAGTAGCAAAGCCTGAAATGTAGTTCAATAGTTAATTTACAAGTCCCACAAACCACTGTACTTGTTTATGTGTTTGGGGAGGGGGTTCCTTGTCAGTGAACTTATAATTATTTCTTCTATATGTAACTGAAATGAGATTTTTACTAGTAGCTATTTGACTTCAAAACTATTTGCATGTTATTCAAAAATTTTACTATTCAATTCAAAACATTTGAACCACAAAATCCACTATTAGCACACTACTAGTAGCAGACTGCCGTCACATACTTCAATACTGCGGTGACCTTGTTAGAGGTCAGACCAGATGGCGCACCTAGTGGCTTTGCAGTGCGTTTGGCTGTATTTGGTTTGTATCTAAGTTCACAAGATTAATTTAGTATTAGGTCTGTAACGGTGCTGTTAAATATATAATACCAATTGTATATACTGACTTGGTTGGAACTCTATGTAATATCACCAATCTTGACTCAACCAAGAAGTGATTTTGGTCTTTGGAGGAACCAAATTGGTAAAAGAAGGTCAGTTTACAATACAATTCATCACGGTGCATTAATAAATTATTTGTGAAGCAGAGATATTGTAATAAACTAGATTCAGTATAGTACATTTGACTAACACTTTTTGCAGCAATTCTAAGTTGTTATAATTTACCTCGACCTGCATATTTCCACATAGCTAGACATGTAACTTTTATAGTTTTCTCCATTTAGCATTTAAAGCCTGTAACCAAATATTACACTGCCTGCCAGTCAATAAATTAAGCAGTATATGAGTGTGGTCTGTAAGGACTATAGTAGAGGAGCATTAAAAATATGGCGAACTACTTTACACACTAGAACACAACCCATGTGGTTAAATGCTCCAAACTGAACATACGCTTTACATGCGCAGGTGACAGTATTGGTACTGTATCAGTTGGGTGGTATGCACCATGTTATATTGAACATGCGCACCTCCCAACTTGTAGCCAAAATAGACAAGTGGCTCACCCGTCAGAATGTTTTCAAGTCAGTCAGTTCAGTTTTGTTTGGACAAGTGTCACTTAGTTGCTCGTAATGTTTGATGTAGAGAAATTTATAAACATCTGATCAAAACTACATACTTGCACATAGTTGTATGAAATAAATTCCTATAAATATTTCTGGTGATAGTCGAATTTTATATACAATACAGTAGTAGTACATCTGATAGATAAGAGTGGATGCACTAAAAATAATGCCTGTTTTTCAGTAGTTCATTAAACAAAGTATGTTGCCTTAAAACCACAGTTTTTTGTCTACCTAAAACCCAGTGCATTTACTTTTAACACTCACCTCACAAAGACTTACCTAAATATCCCTAGGCACCAGGTAAGTGGTATTGATCGCGTGCACATTCTAGCTGCCAGAGAGGACAGGAGGCTGGCCACCCTCCCCTAAGCCTTCCAGAGTGAGCGTGGCCACATATACATAGAGCATATATGGCCCACGAGACCTGTGTGAAAGATTTCTAATAATATGTTAACATTTCAACAATAAAGCCTCCAATTTTCCATATTAATGCAATGAAAATGGACTTTGCACTTGCTGAAAGTCACATGTTATGCTGTCTTTGGATTTTTTCCCCAAAAAAGAGGTGATCCAATATGGTCTACTAAGGTATTATTTTTTTTGGAAGATGTCTGCATATTAAAATAAATTTGTGTTTAACAAACAAAAATCATGTAATTTTTGCACCAGAGATGATTGAACATGGACTTCATGTGAAAAATTGCACATTTTAATGTGTAGGGGTTGAGGGTGAGACAAAATCAGTCCAAAATTTCTCAAACCCCCCATCAAGTCCATTTATTTTTAATGGCCTTATTCCTTGAAAGCATGAGGGGTTGTATCAGTGTGTTTATACTGTACTCATGTACCTAGGAGCACATCTTAATATTTTCCATAAGGAGCATATCTTGAAGAAATGTTTAATGACAGATAAAACTTTAATTATTAGTTCACCAATTTTTTTGTATTATATTTATATTGATTCTGTTGTTTCTGAAAAGTCTCCTGAGCGAGGTTGGTGGGTCACTGCTAGACGATGATCACCTTCTTGATACACTACGAGCTTCAAAGTCTACAGCTATTTCAGTTGCAAAGCACCTACAGGTGTCAGTTACTACTGAAGCAGAAATCAATGAAGCTAGAGAGGTAGCTATATATTACTTGTAGCTGCATATAATGTAGTGGAGAAAATAAGATAAGGTGATCAAACTTCCATTCTATAACTATAATTTTTTGCTTAATATTTAACATGTTTAGTATTTGAAACACCCTTCTTTATAAGTTCAAATACTAAGTAAAACTCTGTTATAACATTTCTGCTTGTAACTTTTTTCTGGTTAATTAATTGTTTCCACTTCATTACAGAATGTTTTTGTCAGTAAGAATGTTTTCAGTAACACAAAATATGCATTTTCAGGTCCCTTCAAAAATTTTATAAAAATACCATTATAATTTTGTGTATTTATTTCTTTGTAAGTGTATAATTACTGGGTAAGAGGAAAGTAGCACTTTTATTTAACTTGAAAGTTGTTTTTAAATTGCATGAATAAAATATGCTATGCTTTATTATGACTTGTGCCTACCTAGTATCATTTTCATTGGCTTAATAAAGTTAAATGTGTAGTATTTTTTTAGAATAGAATTAATTTTTTGTCAGTTAAATATTGCTCGTTGATAAAACCATGCAAATTTCAATTTTCTGGTACCATCTTTCAGTAATTCTTGGTGGCATCATATGTGCCCATAAGATGGAAGTTTGTGATATCACCAAACACCACATCCTCAACTATTATATCTTACACAGTCTATGACAATTCATGTTGAACACCTCACTACACTCAGCTGGAAATTCTCATGTCTTCTGGTGTTCTGTATTTACACGTACCATAAAATTCTCTCTCCATATGCCATACCACTGAATCCTGTTGATGCCCAAGCAACTCACTCCTACTGGTACATACTGAACTTAATGTGTCTCTGCACTTACCAGTTAACTACAGTAAACTTTCAATGTACCGAAAATGCATGTAATGAAAAACAGTATCCAACATTAATTTTCAGTGGTCCTGAAAAAATTCCTATATAAATAATGATAAAATTATACACTTTCATCGTGTATCTGGTATTGCATCAGTCAAAATATCTTATGGTTTTATCACTTAAAATTTCCTGCAACAATTGTTTTCAAGCTTGTTGTTTATGTAAACGTTTAATAATTGGGTGTGAAATACATTAAGCACACCACAGTTTATGATCACTGGGGCGCAATGCTCTCCAGTTCAGCTGAGGGAGTCTGCAAGTAGGGTAGTCACGGCAAGTGTGATCTTGCTCCCTCTCCTTACATCCCTGATGAGAGGGGAAGCTGTTACCTAGCAACCAGCATGGCATCATCGCATCCTGTGCCTAAGGTTTTCAGAACA
Organism: Clitarchus hookeri; assembly: GCA_002778355.1. NCBI lineage: Eukaryota > Metazoa > Arthropoda > Insecta > Phasmatodea > Phasmatidae > Clitarchus > Clitarchus hookeri. Next base: position 527,915 of record NQII01001087.1, on the reverse strand, counting down.
GTGGGGATTGAAACAGTCTCTTTGTCTACTTGTGTTGAATTATCACAAATACTAATGAGCCAACAACTCAGGACACTGCTTCCCCTCAAACAAGGGTTGTTATTACCAACAGTAAAGACTGTTTGCAAGGAGTTGCGGCAAGCAAAATTTGAGAGCAAGCGTAAGTATGATCTCATTGCTGGGAAGTGAAGGGAATTTCACAAAAGCGACTCGGTGTTGTTAAGAGATCTAAAAATACAGTGTTAGAACAAGACAGTTATAGTGGGGACATACTCTACTCCAAGATTGTACAGAGTTAGGTATGAAGAATCTTATTAGGAATAATTACAGAATGCCAACTTTTAAAGAGCTTGAAGGATTTTAGCACGACTGGAATGAGAAAGCCCATAGGGATGTTAGCAGGAACGCTGGCTTCCTACAAAGTCATTATTGCAGGATTATAAAAGACACAGGAACAATAACAGCCCCTCAGGATTAAAATACACTGTCGCAGAGAGGGGAGATGACTTGAGGAGTGGCTTAAGTGGGCCATCTGATAAAGTTGATTGTCCCACTGAAGGGTATTGGACAATGGCTGGCTGATAAGTGGTACCCACACAAAAAATGGAAGATTTATGATAAAGACATGGGAACTGTGGTGTGTGAATATTGGTTAGATGACATGGAAATACTGGTATTTGAAGGTTGCACAGTGTGTGAGGTCAAGAAGTAGCTTAAAGAATGTGAGTGTATTGTGATCTGTAATAAAGATGACTGTAAGTAAAGTAGATGTTTTATTAAAAGAGAACTATGCATCACACTGAATAAAATAAGAATCATTATAAATAATTTAGAAGATACTGGACTTCAATAATTTAATGTTCTATAGATTGTTTTCTTTCAACACACATAATAGGCTAGCAGATTTTAGTATTTTTTTGTGACCTAAATGTTTATCTTTTGGACAACCTCCCAGGATTTTGTAGGATTCTCTTAGCTTGGTCAACTATTTGGGTTGTGTTTAATTATACTTTTACTTTAAACATGGAAATTATGTATGCTAGTGAAGGTGTGCTTAGTGCATTTGTTGAGTAATTTCTCTTTATAGATAGTTAGTTATAAGTAGGTTTTATTTCTCATTGTATACAATCTATTCAGATACTGTGAATTCTTGTCTGCTGTGATTAGGAGATCCTTGATTCAAATGCTGTTGTAGATTGATGTGGGTGAAGGTCGCTCCTTCATTCCATGTTAGCGCATCATCTAACGCACAGGATAGCTAGGGTGGTTACGAAGAAGTTAAGTTATAGCTTGTAGGGAGCATGGGTCAGTGGAAGAGACCCCAAAAAAGTGCTCAATGTAGCAATTCGGAGTGTTGTAAGCTTTTCAGAAGCCCAGAGATGCTGACACGACCCTATTTACCAGCTAAAGCTGCTAGTAGAAGGTTTGTAAGCTAAAATACTTATTTTATTGTCATGCAGTTCCTTGATGCATGTTTCTCATCATTCATTAAGCCTTAATAAAATAAAATAAAAAATTATTTTGGTATTATTAGCTTTTTAAATCAAACAGACCCATGTACAAACACTCATTTATTCTCCTTCCGTATTCTTTCTACATTTCCACTTGAACAGCATTATTTATTTTACCCTCACTAAGACTCATACATCAATACAGCTTCCATTACTACACCTCTCATCACTCCCAGGATTGCCAACTCACAGGAATTAATGACCAGTTCATCTCAGTAGCCATTATCAACAGAAATCTTCTTTTACAGGCTGTTAGTCAAGGCATAATTTGATTTTGAACTAGACTTAATTATTTGCCAAAGCTATCATGAACGATACGAAAGATAACGTTAATTTCTGCACTATTTAATTGGAAACTATTAGTGAATTAATTTCCCATTGTATGACTTGATCTAGTTGTAATAACAAATTGCCATTCTGTGATTTACTTGCAATGAAGTTTGTTTCAGATAGCAAAACATGCTTCATAAGTCTTTTCTACCACCCTTCTAGATAAATTTAAAAAAATATGTATTTGTGAGGAAGGTAGAGTATGTAGTCTTTTAATTTGTACAAAATATTTCACCAAAGTAGTATCATTTAATTGCCAGTGTCCTTTGTATTAATTCCCTGTTTGAAATCTGTATTAATATATCTACAGTTCTTGTTATATGTTATTTAGTAGGTAGGTAATTCTGCAAGTGACTTTCCACTAGGTTAATACACTACTATTTTCTATGATTAAATGATCTTATGGTGTATTGTGTCTTCACTCACACTGTTAGTTAACCATATTCCTGAACAAAACCCTCACAGAATTAAACCTCTCATATCTCAGTGTGTCACAGTATTTACATATCATATAACATTGCAGATAGAGTATCCTATATATACAGAGTACTTGCCCTGTTCTTCGTTTATGAGACGAAAGTAGCCAATCAGAAGGCAGCTTTGCTATGTTTGGAGGTGTGAGGTCAAACAAAGCAAGGAGGTTTCAAAAGACCGTTTTGACTGAAAAAAACGTTTGCACAGACATTGTTGCAGGCATGTGTTTCCGTAGGACAATAAGTAAGCCTCCCAATTTATTATTTAGTTTTTTAATTATCGTAAAACATTTTGCTTTATTAATATATAAACAAATTAATGTTAAACGTTTGTATGTTGATACTAAAAGTGTAATTTTGTACACAGTAAATAGGTAATTTTTTGTTTCTGTTGTAAAATTAATCTCTAACCATTTTTACAATTTTTCACTGTGATTATTTTCTTATGACTTATATCATATTTATTTTCATACCAAGTGATTTTTTGTAAATAAGATATAAGTAATGGGAATTTTTAATGTAGTAATATTTAAGATGATATTAATAGGTCATTGTACCAAAGCACACTCCTATTTTAACCAATAAGCGTGGTTATGGGCAGTTTCAAATATTTAATTGCCATTCTTGGGTAAGACCCTCAACTGCCAGGTGACCGTTTTTTTTTTTTTTTTTTTGTAATATGTAAGTGTTAAACATTTATCTTCCTTATTTATCTTGAAATACTTAAATACATAACACAGCAACAGATGTATCATAACCCAACTACTGTATAATATCACACATTTCAGTTACTTCATTATGCTTCATAAAAATGTACCAAACAATATAATTCATTGTTCCTAAAAGTTTTATGGAAAATTTCTGTATGTAATATGCCTATAAAAATTTTTACTTAAATTTCTATCTGCATACTGCATCAGCTGATGACTAAACTAGTAAAACCAGAATAGTTTTTTAACATTTTGACTACTTTATATAATACATTTTTTTTGCACTTCTAATTATTTTTTATTTTTTTTACAAATTAAAGACTCAAATTATTACATTCATGAAAAAGGGCATTTTGATTTCAAAGATAATATACAGTGATATCATGATACACAATGCAACTCTTGCTAAACTACCAGAAGATGAAGAAATTATCAATATCAACTGGCATGGCAGCATCAAAATGGCTTTGGATTCGTTTCTGTTCTTGTAGCTGTAATTTAATTTTTCAATATGAATACAATGCATTTGAATTTCGCCAAAACCCTGTAAGTTTTAGTCTCAGTATTTACAAAACCTACATTTATATTGCATTGATTCCACATGTAATAAGGAGTCTCTTTAGTTGATTACTAAAGAGACTCCTTAACAGTGGCGGATTTACACATTTGCCGCCAGTAGGCTATTCAAATTTTGCCGCCCCTACCGACCTCTACAATTGGATACCCTAGTTCACAATCATATTAATTACAATTTTTTGTCAATGAAATTGTACCTTTATGATTTGTGCACTATCGTCCTAATTACACCACCTTTTCCCCGTAATTAGTATGATTGTGAACTAGGGGATCGATGTGTCAGTTTCTAGATTATTTTTACAACCCAAAGATTTAGTTAAGATTGCACAAGAAAAAGTTTTTGGGTATATTTCTGAGCTAATAAAAGCTCAATCATGTACTACTAATAAGGCAAGGTAAGGTATGCCCCAATACTACTTACACAATAATGTACATTCGGTAAACGTAATTAAATAGTTTTTATTGCGCTTACTTACAGTTTAAAAACAATATATTCAATTATCTGGTAACAATCCGGCTAATGATGTCGATGAAATTCAATTAATTAAGTTATGAAAGTTTTACAATACCTTTTTGCACGATTTTCTATTGGCAAAATCATCAATTATATCGTTGTATGAAATCTTGTTCATTAGTTCTGACTCCATGCACAAAAGAGCTAAGGCGTTTCGTTTTTCTTGGCTTAAGGTAGATCTTAGATAATTTTTCACCCGTTTTAAGCAAGAAAAGCTTCTTTCACCCGAACAATTTGTCGCTGGTGTACATAGAGCCATGCAAACTGCTATATCCAAGTTTGGATAAACGTTTTGCAAATTCTGTTTTCGCAGGAACGATCAGAATCTGGTGTTACCAAAATTATTTCAGAAGAAAGGTGGCATTGAAAATGTATGCATTCTTGAACTAAGTCAGTCTCTAAATCATTAGGATACATTTCTTCCAAGAAAAGGGCTTTTTCCATAAGGGTTGATAATGACAATTCACTCATTTTGGTCAGAAATGAAAACTTTTCATTGAACCTGTTGTAGGCCTCCTGCCGTTTTTCTAATTCGGATGCGAATCTATCAATGAGGACGAGAAATGTGTTAACCCTGAAAGTATCACTCGCAGTCATTCTCATTTCTTTATCGGGTGTTTCATCATAATTTATTTTCCTTTTCGGTTGTCTTTTTCCCATGTCTTTTGTATACTGCTTCGACACGCTTAATTGCATCGCCTTTTGTTCGAAATACTTACAATTTTCTCGTTCAGCTACGAAAAACTTGCGAAGAGATTCGTAAATATTGGCAACAGTGATCAAATCTACGTTAGAAGCCTGAATTTGAACATTCACTTTGTTTATTCTTTCCAAAAACACATTCCACACAACCATTATTGCAGTTTCCAGTTTTTCTAAATTCAAAAGTATTCCCGTCACTTTGTTTCGCGTTACAGGCTTTTCGGTACAATCATCCTTGATTGATTCCAAAGTTTTAAGGACTTCGTGCAAACAATCTCTCCACTTCTACATGCGTCCTCTCTAGCTGACCAACGTGTCAGATTTACTCTCTTTAGCGTTTTCCCTTTCCCAATTTCAGTCATTAATTTTTGCCAGCGCTGTGTCGAACTTACAAAAAAAACGTAGATTTCTTGAAGCAACATGAAGAAGTGACAAGCTTCTGTGCAAGATTCAGCAGCCGCAGTTGCCACTAAATTTAAAGAGTGGGCAGAGCAAGGAACGAAAAAAGCAAAAGGTGCTTGGCTTTGAATTTGAGCCTGTAAGCCATTGTACACACCAGACATGTTCGCGGCATTATCATATGATTGTCCACGACAGTCTTCAATATTTATGCCCAGTGTTTTGAGTTCCGAAATAATGGCAGAAAACATTTCTTCAGCTTTATGTCCCACTGAGGGCAAAAACTTGAGAAATCTTTCACACGGTTCGCCTGTTTCCAAAACGTATCTAATGACGAGGGTAAGTTGGTCCACATGTGCTATATCTGGTGTTGAATCGATGATTAAGGAAAAATATTTCGCCCTTCTTATCTCGTCTCCAATGTGTTTTAAGACTTTATGACCCATCAAGAGAATAAACTCATCGCAAACGGTCTTTGATAAGTTACTGGTACTTCCAGATCCTTGATTCCCAAATTGTTCAATATGACCAGCTAAAAAAAGGATCTAATTCAGCTAACTGTTCCAAAATCATACGTACAATAATTTCCATTATGCGAATCACCGAACTTTTCATTTTTTCCTCTGAAGGCGAGGCCTCTTGAACACAGTCGCTTCACTACGGCAACAACCCCCTTCAGAACGTTTCTCCAATAAGTAATTTCTTCATCAATCTGGACATGCAAATTATCGAGTCGGCCATCAATCTCACTTCTAACTTTCAATCTAAGGATACTAGATTTATGACGTGCAGAGTTTTCATGCTTAGCTACTCAGTGTTCTGCATTTTTTCAGTCATTAAATCCTTCGTTCTCAAACTGAGTCTTATTCTCCAATGGACCGAATGCCAAACAGGGTCCGCAATATACAGATCTTTTACTTTCAGAATAAACCAGCCAATTTCGGTCATTCACTTCATTATTTTTCATTTTTCTTTGGAAGATACTCACTGGCAAGAAACAATGCTGATCAGCATATATTTTTTCACTTTTAGAGAAGTCACAAGACTTTTTTTGATCGAAGCCGTACCTTGCGATAATCTCCCTTAAGGTATCGTTGATTTCCCATAAAGCTGGATCTTTGTTTAGATTTACTGTTGTTTGCACTTGGTCATTACTTAACGTCTGATTCTGATACGCATCTTCAATTTTTATACTTATTGATGATTCCTCTATCACCTCTACGTCAAAAACATAAATATCCGTTTTTTCAAAAGTAGATGGTTCAACAGATGACTGTTGTTGTTGGGCCGCAGAGTTCAAATCCGTTTCATCTTTTCCAGATTTTATTGTGTCAGTGCATATTGTAGTTCCTGGTCTTTCAACACTACTTCCACTTCCACTTAAAAAAAAACTGTACATTTTTATCGTTTTACGGATAATCTGTTCTTGTTCTTCTTTTTTTTTCATTTTGGCCTTCTTTTTATACTCAGCTCCACTGAGTCGCTTTCTCCCATTACTCATTCTAACAATTTCTTGGATTGCAAGCACTGAAATAAAAAAGAGTACATTAACAGTTTCATTTCTCGTACATCCTCTGTTCAGACTTCAGACATTGAATAATTACCTAACATAAGTACAAGAAATTTATTTAAGTAAAATATAACAAAAAAATTGCAATTTCTTTGCGTAGCTTCAGAAACAGCTATTTATCAAGTTAAATTACGTCTTACTAATTCGTTGTGGATGATTTTTTGTAATATATTATGATTACTTACCTACTATAAGTTTCTACGCACCGTTGATATTATGCTATGAAATTATTCATACAATCCACGAAACACTTTGAAAAATTACAGCACACAACCAAGAAAAGTAAATACGGGACGGGACTTGCCCGTTTGTATCGCCAGCTGCCACTCTATATCTATCTCTCTCAAACTCAATGCTACCATGCGGCGTATGACTGCAACAGCACGACCCCGCTTCGGCTCCCGCGGCGGCCGCGCCGCGCTGCGCTCGTGCAGTCAATTCGGCCAGACACACTTAGCGAACGGTCATGTCACTCGTTCCCACGCCGCAACCAAACGCGACTACGCAAATTGTAGAAAAACTTATCTAAGTGGTGAAACATATTACATGTTGAATTGTTTGTGTGGACCTAATAACATTTAGGTATATAAATATGAATCTTTTTCATTTCTGTAAGACATAAAAAAAGTTTGGCCCCAAATTTGCCACCCCTAAAATCTGCCGCCCTAGGCTCCAGCCTACTCAGCCTGCTGGTAAATCTGCCACTGCTCCTTAAGTTTTATTGAAAGTCTTCTAAGGCTTAAAAGAAGGATTATTGGCTTTTGAAATGTGCATTTCTTCCATATAAATGTATTGGAACCTGTGGCATCATACCAACAAAATGGCCCAGTGAGAGTACTCTGTATATATAGGTTACTCTAATTGCAGACACACTGCCCTGCCAGATTCCACTCAAGCTGTCCATCTCAACTTTTATTTGTACAGACCTAAATATCATACTTATCTGATTATCTTTTGTATATTTTACTACCATTTTTTTTGTTTTCAAAAGATGTGGGGGGGGGGGGCACAAAATATGAGGGGTAATGTTTTTGTTCTTTTTTAATGAAATTATTACATCTGTATCTACATTAAAAGCAATCATTTTCAACATAAAAGCATGAGCTACAATAAGAAAGAAGTGGGATCATGTTTGTTTTGTAATAAATACTTTTGCTGCTACTGGATGAAGGTAGTGAGGGAGAGATGAGAGATGGGGACAAAGAAAGCAAGCTGAGTGAGAGGTAAGCCAGAGGAAGACAGACAAAGAAAGCCAGCTGAATAAGAGGTTAGCAAGAGGGTGACAGACAAAGGAAGCAGATTGAATAAGAAAGAGTAATAGGGAGACAGACACAGACACCAGGCCGCAATGTCTTGCAATGTCCCACCACATGCTTAATATTTTGGTCCATTCCTGGCCACCATATGTAGTTCTGGGCTATTTTTTCAGGTTTTACCATCCCATCGTGAGCTTCTTGCAGTATCTTTAAGAGTTCTTTTCTCTTGGCTGATAAAATGACCATTTTATTGCCCCATAGTAGACAACTGTGAAACACTGAGAATTCTCTTTCATAAGCCAGTGTGGTCTCAACTCATCTGGAACAAGATCTCCTCACCATCCTACTATAGTTTGGTCTTTGACCCCAGACAGTCCTTCATCTTCTGCTGTTAATTGAGTCAGGAATCCTGCATCCACTGGTGGGGTAGGAACGGCTTCCAACATCAATGCAATCCCCACTGCTGGTATTTTTACTTCTCCCATGTGTAGGGGTAGCCGGCTGAAAGCATCTGCATGACCATTTTGTTTCTCAGACTTCTATATTATCTGATAGTTAAACGTTGCCAGCCAAAGCATCTATCTATCTCAAAATTCTTGGAGAAAGAATGTCTGGTGTTGACCTGGCAGGATCCTGTAGCATAACAATGGCTTCTGATCTGTGATAGTGATGAAGAGTCTTACTCTCACATGCTGTCTAAACTTGATTACACTGAACGTGACTGCCAATACCTGCTTGTCTAACTGGGAATAATTCCTCTAATGGTTCTGTAATATGCATGGTTTAAAAGCTTTGTTGATTTTTACCCCCACATGTGCCAAAACTGCCCCCACCACATTCTAAAGCATCACATTATGCAAGTCATAGTGTGTAAGTAACTGTCTGATTGCAAAAGTTGTTTGGCCTCCTGAAGTATGATTGCATGGTTTTCCATCCATTAATAAGGTATCCCATTATCCAGTAATCTGCATTACAGTTCCAACAACTGCCATGTTTTTCAATCATCTCTTTTAGAAACTCAGCATTCCAAAAAATGTATACAGATCTCTCCTACAGGTATGAATAGGTACCTTCTGAATAGTTTCCACTTTCTTGTTCATTAAGTGCAAATGCTGATTATCAATCCTATACCCTAAGAAAATTACTACTTATGCTGCAAAAACACATTGTATTTTTTTTAAACTGTAATTCCACTTGCTCTGTTTGCTGTAGCACCTTGTGTACAAATTCCCAATGCAACTGTTACCCTCTACCTGTGATTAATATATCATCCAGCTTTACCTCTACCTGCAACCAATTTTTTCATCCAGCTTTACCNGTTACCCTCTACCTGTGATTAATATATCATCCAGCTTTACCTCTACCTGCAACCAATTTTTTCATCCAGCTTTACCTCTACCTGCAACCAATTTTTTCATCCAGCTTTACCACTACACCTTGTATCTCTTAACGTCATTTACATGGGATGCTGCAACCATTTCACCTTAAACAGTCTCTTCATAGTGGTGAGTGTTAAAATTTTGGCCATTGCCTCATCCACCACCACTTGCAAGTATGCATCTTCCAGGTTGTTATGTTTTANGTGAGTGTTAAAATTTTGGCCATTGCCTCATCCACCACCACTTGCAAGTATGCATCTTCCAGGTTGTTATGTTTTAAATAATTATGAACACCATGTTCAATGTACACCGGTTTTATTCTCAAACAATGCTGGAAAACATTCACATGCTTTTATACACAAAACATAGACTCCTCAACATCATGATCACACAACTAACATGGTGGTCTAATTGCTGCTCACTTCGTTCCAGTAAGTGCCAACTTAACACTACTTTCCCCTCTTTTTTTATACGGACATTCCTCAAGCTAACTACATGTGTTACACATATCCAACAAACCCGCCATTATTGAAACAATGAGGGTGAAAAACGTGCAAGAGTCTTGATTTTATGCCCCCAGTTTGAAACCCCAAGGTGGTGCTCCATCAGTACCTGGAAAGCCACGAAATTCTTCCTCCTCTTCCTCTTCTGAGACCTGACCTGTGTGATTTTGCAACCCTTCTTGCTCATCCTGACTTTGTTGCAGTATAGGACTGCCACCTTATAGTTATTGACCCTCAACTAATACAGGTTCGTAGTAATGGAATAGACTAGAGTATACTCTTCTAGTCCTATAGTACACTCTTCCACTCTTCCCTTTTGATGGAAGGATATCACCAAGTCTCTCTTCCAATAAAAAACTTATAGTCCTCTCCGCTCCTATTCCTCTGAATTCTAATAGAATTTGTACAGAGGGTAATTTTGAGCAATGGGGTCAAACTGCGGGAGATGATCCCTGAAAGGATAAGGAGCAAAAAATTTCGTATTGACATATGTTTAGAAATGTATGGTTTCTATGCTCGAGACCATTTATTCATTCATCATCCCTATACAGTACAATGTAGTGTGTGACATGCTGTCATGCGACCACTGTTAGATGAGGTGTTTGAAGTGGCCCCCACAAGTCTCTAAGCATGAGTGTACACACCACAGCAGCTACCACTGGACACATTCAAATATGCCATCCTGTATCTGAATGGCATTAAAGGCAGCATGAATGCATTGTTTCAGTATCTGCACGTCCGTGATGTGCTTCACATACACGACACCTTTCAGGTGCCCCCACAGGTAGAAATCTAAAGGGTTTAGGTCCGGCGACCAGGCAGGCCATGCAACTAGACCACCTTGTCCGATCCATCAACCGGGGAAGACGTTGTCGAGATGTCTCCGCACGGTAATGTGGAAGTGAGATGGAGTACCATCATGTAGCAGCCATATAACTCTTTGTTCCAACAAAGGCATCTCTTCCAGCAGGTGAAGTAGGGTCACCCACAGGAAGTGCAGATATGCCTCACCTGTGAGGCGTTGTGGAAAGACGACTGGTCCCACAAGGTGGTTGCCAATAATCCCCGCCCATACATTGAGGGTGAACTGGTGCTGATGTTTTGCTGTCACAATACCACAGGGATTCTGCGTAGCCCACAGATGGATGTTGTGGAGGTTGATGATACTGCCCCTCGTAAAGGTGGTCTCATCTGTGAACAAGATGAATGACAGAAATCTCAGCATTGTGGTGGCCTGTGCAACAAACGAGCGACAAAACAATTCCCGTGGAAGAAAGTCCATCTGTAATAAGCCCGGCACACATTGCAAGTGAAACGGGTAGTAGTGGTTGTTGTGGAGAATGTTTCTCATAGTTGTCTGGCTTCACCATGCTGATGAGCCACCTGCCTGGTGCTGATATCAGGGTCATATTCCACAGTGTTAATCACATGGTGCGGTTGCTGTCTGCGAGGATACTTTTCCCGGTACAGCTGTGCTACCTCCCACTCATTCACCCATTGCTATTTTTTCTGTTCGTATGTAAAGACCATGTCGGCTTCTTCCCGGTTGGAATACCAGGCCATTGTACCACAGCGCTGCACTACACTNGTTCGTATGTAAAGACCATGTCGGCTTCTTCCCGGTTGGAATACCAGGCCATTGTACCACAGCGCTGCACTACACTGCACACTTCCACTCCAGGGTTAGTCGGTAACAGCAGTGAAGCGGATGCCTCATGTTTCCAATATGCGAGCATGCCACTGTATGGGTAACAGTACTGCCCTCTAACGAGGAACCCATGCATTTACGTGCGTATTTCTATTAGACATTTTTGTTCCTCATCCTCTCAGGGATCATCTCCTGTAGTTTCTCCCCATTTCTCAAAATCACCCTCTGTGCACAATATTCCCTAACTGCTGCACATGACCTCGCACCCACTTTGCAAGGACTTTGTTAGTCTGTAAATTCACCCAAACCTTCTGATTGATCTGATAACCATTACATTTAGTCACAGATTCATTTTGAGTAGGCTCAGGTTTATCTTGTATCTCATCTCCACTGGGTGCTAACGTTGACAAAGAATGGTGCAGTGAATAAGAGAAGAGTGATGCCATCAGAGAAAGACCATTCACTGAAGAAGGTGTTGAATGATAGGCTAGCANGTTCGTATGTAAAGACCATGTCGGCTTCTTCCCGGTTGGAATACCAGGCCATTGTACCACAGCGCTGCACTACACTACACACTTCCACTCCAGGGTTAGTCGGTAACAGCAGTGAAGCGGATGCCTCATGTTTCCAATATGCGAGCATGCCACTGTATGGGTAACAGTACTGCCCTCTTACGAGGAACCCATGCATTTACGTGCGTATTTCTATTAGACATTTTTGTTCCTCATCCTCTCAGGGATCATCTCCTGTAGTTTCTCCCCATTTCTCAAAATCACCCTCTGTGCACAATATTCCCTAACTGCTGCACAACATGACCTCGCACCCACTTTGCAAGGATTTTGTTAGTCTGTAAATTCACCCAAACCTTCTGATTGATCTGATAACCATTACATTTAGTCACAGATTCATTTTGAGTAGGCTCAGGTTTATCTTGTATTTCGTCTCCACTGGGTGCTAACGTTGACAAAGAATGGCGCAGTGAATAAGAGAAGAGTGATGCCATCAGAGAAAGACCATTCACTGAAGAAGGTGTTGAATGATAGGCTAGCANTGCAGTGAATAAGAGAAGAGTGATGCCATCAGAGAAAGACCATTCACTGAAGAAGGTGTTGAATGATAGGCTAGCAAGATGTCAGTTAACGTGTTGTTCAAAGATAGGTTGCCACTAGGCCGAGACATTACGCTTCTGGTTAGCAATTTTTTGAAAGTCTACACAGACCTCTCAGCAAGCTCATGTGATCTGGGGTTATATGGTGGACAAAACAAGAGCTTTATAGAACGATGCTTGCAAAAATGAGCCAGATCCTATGTACAGAATGGGGGATCATTATCACATACAATTGTACATGGGAAGGCAAACCTAGAAAACACTTCCAATAGACACTTAAGAATGGACTGAAAACTAGTATATACAGGCAACACAAAACATTCCACCCATTTAGAACACGCTTCACATAATATCACGTAATGCACAAAGTTCAACTGAAACAGGTTAAGGTGAATCCGTTCCCACGGGCTGTGTGGTGCAGGCCAGTTTTGCCAGGAACCTTGGCTACTAGCATTTTGGTTTTGCTGACAAACTGAACAGTACTGAATTTTTTTACAGATGTCATCTTCCATGCCTTTCCATTAAACATATGAATGAGCCAACATACGAGAACATATTATACTCATACGTCTATGATGTAAAATTGACAACACCTTCAATTGGAGAACTTGAGGAATTACTACCCTGTTTCCGTAAAACAAAACCCTCTCTATGACAGACACCCTGTCCCGAATTCCGAAGAATTGTTTAAGGACTTTGTCTGAACAATTGTTTGGCCATACTACTTCACAATACTCCATTATCTTATTTAGTAATGGATCCTGGTCCATTGCTTGGGCAACTTCAACTGGGGAGATTAAGGATGTGGTGAGGTATAAAAAGTTTTATTCTTTACATGAACATAATTAGTACTGGGCAATCGTGACGTTGCATCTGCCTGGGGAATGTGCTGACCCTTCTTGTNTTCTTTACATGAACATAATTAGTACTGGGCAATCGTGACGTTGCATCTGCCTGGGGAATGTGCTGACCCTTCTTGTAAACAATAGTGTAATTATATGCAGATAGTCACAGCCCAGCGTAATAGCAGTGCTGAACCCATGGGTGGAAGTCTCTTGGCTTCCGAGAATAACATTTTCAATGGCTGGTGATCACTGACAATAGTGAAAGAGTGGCCACACAAGTACTTATGAAACTTTTTCCTTCTGAATATTACAGCAGTGCCTCTTTGTCCAAGGGACTATAATTCCTTTGTGCTGGGTAAGAGTTGCTATAGGACATTCAGCGCCATCTATGGTATGGCTTAGAACTGCTCCCACTCCATATTCTGAGCTATCTANAGTTGCTATAGACAATCAGCGCCATCTATGGTATGGCTTAGAACTGCTCCCACTCCATATTCTGAGCTATCTGCATGCAACACAATCTCCGTAGTTGGATCAAACACTACCAACAGTGCTTTTTCCGATAGAAAGATTTTACTTTTGTTAAAAGCTATTTCACAATCTGATGACCAAACCCATGGAACATCCTTACATAAGATGTTATGAAGAGGCTCAAGCATGTCAAGAGACATTGGGATGAACCATCTATAGTAATTTAACAATGACAAATATGACTTCAATTGTGTGACATCCTTAAGTGCAGGGGTTTGATTAATTGTTTTTCAATCTCTGATTTTGTAAGTTATTTACCCTGTCCTGAAAACTGAAACCCTAAAAACAAAGAACTTAACAAAGAATTCAGATTTATGGGTATTAATCTTAACATTCTGAGCATGCAACTGGGCAAGGACAGCATTCAAATTTCTTGTGCACTCCTGTTTATATTTTCCTCCAATCAAGATGGCTTCTAAATATACTGCTAGGTTTTCCAATCCAAACAGAATGGCCTCAATGACTGATTGAAAAATAGCTTCTGTAGAAGCCAGGCCAAATACCAGTCTATTAAACCTATACAATCCATTTATGGTATTAATAGTTAATAGCTACCTACTAGGTTCCTAAACTTTCAACTGTAAATATTCCTGGGCGAGATACAAGCAGCAGAACATGTGACAACCTACAAACGAGTTAAAAATATCCTCTGCTTTAGGCAATGGATACTGGTCAACTCTTAAGTGAGGATTAACAGTAACCTTAAGATCTACACACAGGCGGATTTGGCCTGACTTCTTTGGCATAGTTACCATGGGATATGTCCATTGGCTAGTCTTAACACGTGAAAAAACACCAGACTTCTCCAATGTGTGCACCTCATCTTTCACATTTTGAATAAGGGCATATGGTACATCATAAGCCTGATAAAACAATGGAGTGACACTGTTTTTTTTTTTAATTGTTAACCTTAAACCCTGAAATATGTTGTATGAAATATACTTGTTTTTAAGTTCAACTACCTCTTCAAGTCTGCTAGCATCACCACACTGACTGACTGAATGCACAGACAATACTTGATGCTTCGCCTGTAAGTTTTCCTTCCATCCTGGCCACAATGCTAACAGCCAGTCTACCCAACAGAACTGGGGCTTATAAGTAATTCGCAACCAATAACGGAAGTTTGTGCATAGATACTAACATGTAATTTGTAATAGACACAGACAATACCCCAATAATAGGTCATTCAATGCCATTGGCAGCTCTTACCACACTCTGAAATGGAGTTAATTCGTTCTCCCTTAACTTTTGCTTATAAAGGGCCTGACTGAAAAGAGTATTAGCAATTCCTGTGTCTTCTACAAAATGGATATCAACACAGTTTACATTTACTTGTATTGAGGCTGGTTCAACTGACAAACCTGAGGTATATGCACACTCAAGGCTTAAAAATTATGACTCTTTTGCCTTGGGGCTTCGGCACACCCTAGCCATGTGACCCATACATCCACAATTATAACAGACCCACTTCCATGCTGGACAGTTGCCCGACTGATGAGGGACTCTGCAGATACAGCCATAATTCTGGAACTATTGCTTCATTGAGGATACATGGTCCTTGCTGGCCACCTCCCTAGAAGGTTGACGAATCTCACGTTGAAACGGACACTGGCATCGTTTGTTGGAACTGACATACTGCACATTGTCTGTTGACAACTGACTGGAACATGTAGGATTGGCAACCGCATTCACTTCTTGAAACTCAGCACTGCTCATGAGAGCACACAACTTTTCACCACATCCANTGTAGGATTGGCAACCGCATTCACTTCTTGAAACTCAGCACTGCTCATGAGAGCACACAACTTTTCACCACATCCATATCAGTGACTAATTTGACTGCCTCTCCAGATTTCAGTTCCTCTGTCTCTGATAAGAGCCTCCAAACCATTTTCTCTGATATAACACCGGAAACTAACCTGTCCATCAGGGCTTCATCCAGAAAATCTCCATACTTATATGTAGTTGCATTGGCATAGTTGGAGTACGAATAAGTGCATAGCTTGGCGTTAGTTCTAAATGGTGGATCACACGATCGGAGACTGAAGGCCGGTTGATTGTTANCGAATAAGTGCATAGCTTGGCGTTAGTTCTAAATGGTGGATCACACGATCGGAGACTGAAGGCCGGTTGATTGTTATTGGTTTCTTTGGTGTTGTGGTAGCAGTGGTGAGATGGCTCACGGGATGTACCACAAGAGTTCGTAATGCAGTCTGTGACTTCCACTGGTTGAGCTGGTACCAGTTCCTCTCTGCTGAGCTGCTTCCTCACTTTCAGGAATACACCTAGTTGGTACTCTGTACTTCCCTTACCAGGCCTCTAATCTTTGGCCATTTTATCTCACCCAACTTTGTGGCAAGGCATATAGGGGGGTGTTCCGTAAAGGCGAGCACAGCCTGAAAGGAAACGGGGTGTAGGCAGGTGGGTGTAAGTGGAAGGCCTGGCTACTGGCCTCCAGCAAGTGACTTGGCTGGGCGGGAAGTCGCCGGTAGACCCAAGCACTTAACAGCAAGTAACAATAGCAGGGTAGGGGCGACTGCTCCCGTGTTATGCAGGAAGGCNCCGGTAGACCCAAGCACTTAACAGCAAGTAACAATAGCAGGGTAGGGGCGACTGCTCCCGTGTTATGCAGGAAGGCGGGAAAAGTCGCCATAGATCCACATACCATGCAAAGTTGCAGCTCCCTGTAGGAGTGGCTGCTGGCCTCCCTGCGAGTGGGTTGGCTGGGTGGGAAGTTGCCGGCAGACCCAAGCACTCACAGAATGGTCGTGTGGGCCACCACTCCATAGCGACAAGGCTCCCAATAGGTGTGGATNCCGGTAGACCCAAGCACTTAACAGCAAGTAACAATAGCAGGGTAGGGGCGACTGCTCCCGTGTTATGCAGGAAGGCTGGAAAAGTCGCCATAGATCCACATATCATGCAAAGTTGCAGCTCCCTGTAGGAGTGGCTGCTGGCCTCCCTGCGAGTGGGTTGGCTGGGTGGGAAGTTGCTGGCAGACCCAAGCACTCACAGAATGGTCGTGTGGGCCACCACTCCATAGCGACAAGGCTCCCAATAGGTGTGGATGGGATACGGTGGTAACACGGGCCTACTTCTGCAAGAGTGTCTGAGGTACTTTGGACAAAACAGGATATAGCAGGAAGCTAGGTGCTGAAGAATAGTGACTGTAAGTGATAAACTCTACTAACTCGATTAATGCCTGTTTATTGCCAAGACAGTAAACACACATAACTAGCCTGTACCATGACTAGAGCCTGAAGGGCTATCCCTAGGATGCTAACCAGAGTGTGACGCCTAGACACGGTAAACGCAGTGCGCTGGGGTCAAGGGTAACCGAAGTCGAGTAGTACTTGGACTTGTGACTACTAGGTGTGTAGCTAACAAGGTAGCAAAGAAGCTAGGAACTGCTGGGTAGCATGACGTTCTAGTCTAAAGCAACGAGAGATGACTCATAATGAGCAAAGGCTTGCGGCGTCAGTGCACAGTCGAGCAGAGTGAGTGTCGATAGAGCTACAAGAGTCATTGTTGGCTGATGAAGTTAGTGTGCGTTCAGGCAGAGTTTCGTCTGGCAAACATGGGGCTCCGTGTCCATTATATCGGATGATTCACGGTGATACGGCCTAACTAAAGGAGCTGATTAATCAGGTCAATAGGATTAAACAAATATATCTACATGGTATAATTCACAGTATGTATGCGTGCAGTGAAATTCACTGATCCTGGAGGTGGTCTGTTTGAACATCTCCTGTAAAAGCTGATTACCATCTGAAACACTAACATGTACATTACCTATCATTACATGTAGTAAACAGTGCATTCTTACCACAATATGTGTGTTTGTAGTTTCCTAATAGTCAATGTTATGTAACTTTCTCTAAATATTCGTCCTCCTCTAAATCCTAAATTATTGTGATTACAACCAATATTGTTATATAATTTTTACTCCTATTGAGTTAATTAATAAGCTCCTTCAGTTAGGTCATATAGTCACAAATCACATTTTGTACCCAAAACCCAGGGCCAGCATGGCGAGCGAGGGGTGTAGCAGAGGAGGAGCAGAGAGATAAACAACAAAAGTGCAGTGCAGATGGCCGAAGGCGGCTGATGGTGCACTTCCCCTTCCCAGCCAAGACTGGAGGGGTAAGCAGGTCGGGATCATGGAGCAGGTTGCGGGCTGACAGGAGGCATCAGCTGGTCTGCTAAAACCCTAGTGTAGCTCTGTGAAGTGTATGGCTAACATCTCTTCTCGGAGAGGTCTGTGGCTGTGGTGAGGCTAGAGATAATGATGATGCCTGCAGCATGTCACACTCCTGGAATGAAGCATCTTCCAGCCCTTTGGGGCCTATCTGCATTTTCAATATCGCGTTTGCCTCCGGGGGTAAGGTTATGCCCAACCTGCAACTTTATCGCCCTTCTTCNCTATCTGCATTTTCAATATCGCGTTTGCCTCCGGGGGTAAGGTTATGCCCAACCTGCAACTTTATCGCCCTTCTTCGTATCTGCCACCTTGAAATACAATTTCCATTGACTCTCGTTACTCTGCCCGACCACGTACTGATATCGCAAGCCTTCATTACAGTTTAGTTGTTATTAATTGGTATGCTGCAATATGAAAAACATAAGAAATTTGGTGAAATTCCATTGAAAACTATTGCTTGCATACAGTATGATGCTACCCACTCCTGCTTTTTGTGTAGCAGGCCTCGTACGTAACATAACATCACAAAGGGATGCATTGTTATGCCCATGCCTTTGTCCTCTCCCTTTCCCTCTCTTTCAAATTCCTTCTTTCCAAGCCTACATCCATAACAACAGAAGGAGCCTTTGCAGTGTTTGCCTATTATTTATATTGTATGACAATGCTGTTTTACCTTTAATTTGGCTTTATTATTGGATTTCCAAGTTTGGATTGCATTTGTAACCAAATTTNATGACAATGCTGTTTTACCTTTAATTTGGCTTTATTATTGGATTTCCAAGTTTGGATTGCATTTGTAACCAAATTTTGTGATTTTTGTTGACCTGCTCATGCTACATTTATTGTTACAATTTTCATTTATGGCTAGGTTTTCTGTTCTAAAANTGTGATTTTTGTTGACCTGCTCATGCTACATTTATTGTTACAATTTTCATTTATGGCTAGGTTTTCTGTTCTAAAATTTTGACCTTTTGACAATTTGTTCATATATGACATGTATGTAGTTCTGCTCCTGTGTGTTTACAATTTATAAAAGAGAAAATGCAGTCTATAGTGTTTGTAAAATCCCCTCCCTACCCCTCCTAATTTTTGTATGTGAGCATCATAAATCTGGAGGTGTCAAACTGGGTTCAATCTATAGCCGGTGTTGTGANTAAATTTATAGCCGGTGTTGTGGAATGCCTAGCTGAATTTTCCAGCAGGGTGGAAGTGATTTACTACTTATTTTTGGCATTGGCAGGAGGTTGGATATATTTTTCTGTGCCATCGTTTCAGCCTCAAGGCATCTGAACATTGTATTGAATCTTCCCAAGTACAAATCTCATTAATGAAATACACTAGAGAGTCAAAAGAACTGGTATAGGTGTGCATATGCAAATAGCAGAGGTATGGAACCAATCAGAGTAACGCGATGCTGTTGGCAGCGCCTATATAAGACAACAAGCGTCTGGCAAAGTTGTTAGATCGGTTACTGCTGCTACAAAGGCAGGTTATCAAGATTTAAGTGAGTTTGAACGTGGTGTTATAGTCAGCGCACGAGAGATGGAACATAGCATCTCCGAGGTAGCGATAAAATTTGGATTTTCGCGTACGACCATTTCACGAGTGTACTGTGAATATCGGGAATCCGGTAAAACATTAAATCTTTGACATCGCTGCGGCTGGAAAAAGATTGTAAACGAACGGGACAAACGACGACTGATGAGAATCATTAAACGTGACAGACGTGCAACCCTTTCTCAAATTGGCGCAGATTTCAATGCTGGGGCATCAAAAAGTGCCAGTGTGCGAACTATTCAATGGACCATCATTGATATGGCCTTTCGCAGCTGAAGGCCCACTCGTGTACCGTTGTTGACTGCACGACACAAAGTTTTACACCTCGCCTGGGCCCGCCAACACTGCCATTGGACTGTTGATGACTGGAAACACGTTGCCAGGTCTGACGAGTCTCGTTTCCAATTGTATCGGGTGGATGGACGTGTACGGGTATGGAGACATCCTCATGAATCCAGGGACCCTACATGTCAATAGGGGACTGTTCAAGCTGGTGGAGGCTCTGTCATAGTATGAGGCGTGTGCAGTTGGCGTGAAATGGGACCCCTGATACGTCTAGATACGACTCTGACAGGTGACAGATACGTAAGCATCCTGTCCTATCACCTGCACCCATTCATGTCTATTGTGCCTTCCGACGGATGTGGATAATTCCAGCAGGACAATGCAACACCCCACACGTCGAGAGTTGCTACCGAGTGGCTTCAGGAACACTCTCCTGACTTTAGACACTTCCATTGGCCACCTAAATCACCAGACATGAACATTATTGAGCATATCTGGGATTCCTTGCAACGTGCTGTTCAGAAGAGATCTCCACTGCCTCGCACTCCTATGGTTTTGACTGCCCTGCAGGATTCATGGTGTGAATTGCCTCCTGCATACCTTCAGGCATTAGTCGAGTCCATGCCACGTCGTCTTGCGGTACTTCTGCATGCTTGCAGGGGCCCTACACAATATTAGGCAGGTGTACCAGTTTTTTTTACTCTTCAGTGTACATGTAAATTTCTTAAGATTTTACTAATGCAGCATGGTTATTCACCTATGTTAATTCTGTTGTTTTAATTCTGATATTCAAATATTTTGTGTTATTGGCAACTAAACTACTGACCACCAAAATGGCAGTANTTCTGTTGTTTTAATTCTGATATTCAAATATTTTGTGTTATTGGCAACTAAACTACTGACCACCAAAATGGCAGTACCAAGAAGGATGCACCTGAAAGACCCCACATTGCAGAAATACGAAGAGCAGGGTAGGACAATGTCATGATTAGTTGTTCAGCTGAGTAGCGCAGCACGTGCTCTAATGGGAACACCAATGAGCAGTATATACTGTAAGTGGAGGTCGGGTAGCTGCTGAATGGTATTACGTTGTGTTTCTCTGCCATATGTGTGCACAGATGGAGTGAGCATGTCACGTTGAAGAACACGATAACCATACAGCCAGTGCAATGGTCCATTGCATGCACTGATGCAGCTGCTAGAAAACTTGTGTGATGTTATTGCAATATTAAATGCATTATAAAGCAACGGAACAACAACTGTGCACCTATTTTGCTATAGGTTGAAAATAAATATGGAGACAGCACGTTATGTAAACAAACTTGCACACCTTAACCTTACTTTGTGTACTTAAATATTTTAATTTACATTATACACGTAACCTAGCTTAACTATACTGAATACCACACAAATACATATTCTAGACACATGCCTTCACTAGTTATTTGTACTGTTGGAGCTCTGTTAACATTTTAAATTAACTTGTGGCACGTTCCCACCAGCAATTCATGCCAATGTGTTGTCAGCACACAAGCAGAAATAGGATCTGTGGGTGAAGGAGGGATGGGCTGAGTGACATGCAGGATGCCACCAGCCCCATCACATTAATGAGCACAAGGACAAACATCTGGTGGCCATGGTGGTTAAGGATAGTACAACCACATCAAACACCCTTGTTTAGGAGTTTGTACATGTGGCACATCAATCTGTGTAGCACTCACTGTTTGTCACCGTCTGCAGCATCAGGGCACCGTGTCCAGGCACCCAGTGGTTGCAACTGACTGCTCACCACAGTCGCCTGTGGCTGCAATACAACATGGAACTTTGGGCCTGGAGAAATCAGCGGCATGCCATCATCTTCTCAGAGAATCCCACTCCTGCTTACAGCACCACAATTGTTGCATCCATATCTAATGGCACTGTAGTGCACGTCTGGCCAAGTCCTGCATTATGCACCATTATACCGGCCCAGCACCTGTAGTTATGGGTATGGGTGCCATCAATTTCCNTGATGGCACTGTAGTGCACGCCTGGCCAAGTCCTGCATTATGCACCATTATACCGGCCCAGCACCTGTAGTTATGGGTATGGGTGCCATCAATTTCCAGTCTTGCTCATGCCTAGTACGCATCGCTGGTACACTGACCAGCAACCATTACATCATGAAGGTGTTGAATCCTGTTGTTGTCCCTTATCTTCAGGGCAGCCTGGAGCCCTGTACCAACAGGAAAATACACAACTGCACATGGCACACATTATCCAACAGTTCCTGAATGACCACCATATCACACTGCTTCCTTGGCCTGTGTGTCACCAGATCTCTCGCCCATTGAAAATATGGTGTCCATGGCCTGCCACAGGACATCCGCAGCCACAATGGATCAACTTTGCGCTAGATGTGGGTCACAGAGTATCAACCTGTTACTTTGTATCTGATAACCCACTTGTATCAAGTACTGTAAATGAGTACGCTGCCGAAGTATCAAATACATATAGTATCAGTTTTACTTTCACCAGCCAGTGTGTTGCACCTGCTGTTCCATGTAATACTAATACAATCAGGTTTTAAATGTATTTAAAATGTGCGGTTAAGACAAAATCTAATTTCTTGGGTTAGATTGAAAGACTCTACAGTTAAGTGATTTAGTAAAGTAAAATAAAACATAATAATAAAAAAAACTTGATTTATAATTTAGTTTTTTTTTTTTTTTTAACGATTTACATATAACAAGTTTATTATCTCCTCTGAATCATTTTTGCGCTTTTGTTATGCTCTTGTTCTTATCTACACTTTATTTCACTGTAACATATGCCACACAGTACACCAACTTAAAACACATACTCGATAACACATACCCAATAACGTGCNCATACTCGATAACACATACCCAATAACGTACATACCTGATAACACGCCTACCTGATAATGTGTACCTGACAACATGCATAGAGAAGGCTACTCGAGAGACTGGCGAAGTAGCGGTGCACTCAGGAATTCCTGTATCTGATACCANGCAACATGCATAGAGAAGGCTACTCGAGAGACTGGCGAAGTAGCGGTGCACTCAGGAATTCCTGTATCTGATACCAAAAGTATAAGATATGAGTCTTTATCTGTGTCAGTTTGAAACAGGTACAGAAAATAACTGTAACGACTCATCACTACTGTAGGCACATATTAGAGCAACCCATATGGACATTCAAAGTCTCTTCCTCTTAATGAAGCATCAGGTAATAGCAGTTATTGGCGTCCATGGTGGGGCCACACAGTAACTGATTTCCCCATGTTCTGTACATCATATCAAACTGCAGAAGTTATCATGTAATCTGTGTATGATGTGTATTCTGTATAATAAATCTGGTTGTGATAGCTTATGTCCTCCTTGATGATGCAATTTTAATGGCAAGAACAGTATTTTGAGTGATTTTTTTACTTTAATTAATTTATCAGTGATCATAAAAATAAATTGTTAGATTGATAAATAACACAATTTTTTTTCATTCCAGAGTTACCGTCCCTGTGCCCATAGAGCATCCATCTTGTTTTTTGTGCTGAACGACTTGTCTGGTATTGACCCCATGTATAGATTTTCCTTGGATGTGTACATTTCACTGTTCACCATTTCCATAGACAAGAGTCAGCACAGCAGTGTGCTAGAGGAGAGAATCTCATACCTCAATGAGTTCCACACTTATGCTGTTTACAGGTATGTATGGAGGCTCCCTAGATTTTGTATTATTTTTATCAACTAGTAGCTTTCATTTTAATGTTCAACACATGGCACCTTGTATTTCATTTCATTGTCTTGTTAAAAGTTCCAGTTGGCTCTATTTTACTTGAAACATAACAGGTTATTGCCATTGGAGTAAATTACATTGTCATCATCAAAGCCATCTTAACAACATATGTACTCCCAGGGTAATTAAATTAGTTCATTGGGGTTCTGGCATACATAACCGCAAGCTCCCAGGAATATTTATTCACTCTTAATCCAAACCCAAAATAACATTAATATGACCAATTAACTTTAGCAAAACGTGTTATTTATACATAGTTTAGTCGCAGTATACACACATTGATTAGCATGGGCCCCTTTGCTCATGGGGCCCTCAGGCAGCAAAGTATGTCCATGTATTAAGATTGTTTTGGTCATCACCTTAGTAAATGAAATCCAAGACTTCTATCTTATGTATCTAGAATTAATCAGTGACATAGAGCTCATACAAATCTTCCTGATGTTTATGGTTATAAAATTGTTATGTTTGGCCCATATATATGTTTTAAGCCTAACAGTTGTGAAGCAATTTGCATCAATGCAGATTAAAACCTGCTACTTTATAGGCATCTATACCAAGAAATTACTCTGATTGAAGACATCATTGTTATTCTAATAAAAAATTAAAACAAAAAATTTTTGTTTAAAAAAATATGAAGCTGAAGACAATTGTATCATATAATTATATAATTTGTTTATCTCTGGGTTCCCCCTTCCACCCCATCCACAAAATATACATTTTAAAATAAAAGGCATTTGTGAATTTGGTTAAATGATTACTGTGTTTATAGTTTAGATACACATTCAAACATTTTGGTACTACCTAATTCCATTACTTTTTTTTCTTTTAAGAGACAGCACTTATTGCATTAAGAAAGATTACAACTAACTCAGTGTCTTTTTAATGGGGATGAATTTCCACAAGTAAAAGTATCAAAAACTGCATGTGCCAAACCTCTTGAGTGTGAATGTATGACATATTTTGTCAGGTAATGTCATTTATTTAAGTTGCAAGTGTTCTTTAAGAATGAACTCTTGTTGATAGAAATATCTGCAGAGGCCTCTTTGAGCGACACAAGCTGCTCTTCTCATTCCACATGTGTGTGAAGATACTGGATGCCCAGGGAGCAATGAATCCAGATGAGTATAACTTCCTTCTGTCTGGTGGAGTGGTTGTGGATAGGACAGAACAACAACCCAATCCCTGCCCAGGTGTGTAGATTGTGTGTGTCTGTGGCAGAATGTAAATTGCCCTGGATTAGCAAATGTGAGTAACCAGTGGCAGTGTACCACTGTGCTAGTTTTGGAACATCTGTCTACTATATATACTTGAGAATGAGATTATATAAAACTATCTTTTACCTGCGGCTTCGCTCGCGTGGTTGTAGTAACAAACTTATATGGAGAAATAACGGTATTTGTTAGTAGACAGATACTGATCATAAACACACACTAACAATTTCATTTTTTGGTGCTAGAATTGCTCTTTTACATTGCCACTGGTCGTTATTTAAATTTCTTTGTAGATCTGAGTAAACGCTAGCAATCAGTTCCGTATAACTCTGCACCGAAATACGTGGTTAAGAAGAAATGCTAGTGACATGTTTGTCCTGACGTCTGCTTTGGAATTCAAGCAAATAGTCATTATTGAAAATTGCTCTATATTGTTCGATATAATGGAAAAGTTGAACTCAATTTACCAACAAAGGTCAGAATTCAGTAAAATGGCATTACTGGAGAAATTTCACCGTCTCAGGTTGGAGCCAGACGTATATTTCTAAGGCAGAAACTTTAGCTAAACAAATCAAAGAGGCTGGGGAAAGTGTTTCAGAGACTGCCATTGTGACAAAAATATTAAGTACACTCTTAGAAAAGTATAGAAATTTTCAGCAAGCTTGGCTGTTTACTGTTGAGAGTAAACAGACCATACATAATCTTACTACCAAGCTTTTGGATGAAGAAGCTAGCTTGACTGTGTCGGACAAGAGGAGTTCGGAATCGGCTGTGTCTGTGGAAAAATTAAAAAATAAGAGGAATATAACCTGTTACAACTACGGGAAGGAGGGACACTAGCCCGAAGTTGTAGAGATCCTCCTAGCTACAAGAACAAGTTTCACAATAGAAATTATGACAAGAATGCATTCTTTGCATCTGAGTGTGCATTGGACGAAAGAGAGGCTGTTATAGTGGATGAAAAAATTTAATGGACCATGGACAGTGGGGCTTTGTGTCCCATGACATTTATTAGTGATATTTTCTAAGTTTATGTAAACGTGAGTGTTAGTGTCAGCCTGGGTAATAGTGCAATGCTAGAAGCGAAAGGGATGAGAAATGTCAGGATTGAAAAATTTGTGAATGGCATGTGGATTGAAGGCATTATTACCAATGTGCTATACATCCCAGAGTTACGAAGAAACTTACTGTCAGAAGCGGTCATCCGTAGTAAAGGTATGAGAATAGTAAAATCAGGTTTGCATGTTCAAGTTTTTAATCAAGGTGAACTTGTGGGTGTTGGTGTTAGTGGAGATAATAATCTCTCTAACATGATGTTTAAGACCTTGAAGTCAGACTATAGTAAAGTCCATGTTGCTGAAAATGAGTTTCACTTTTGTCATGAACAACTTGGGCATGTGAACACTTAGTTTTTAAGTGAAGTCCTTAAAGTTGTTGACGGGGCAAACTTTAATGGCAAGCAAGATTTTTTTTGTGATGCTGAGAGACAGGGTCTGCAGGAACGAAACCTGCCTCTGTATCCAGGCCAACAAAACCAAGAATTTTGCCCTCCGCCTAGGCATGAACAAGGTCCAAGTGTAAATGCATACCGGTGGCAATACCTTCAGTCTTATCAAACTCCCAGTCAGGAATATCACTGTGGAGGCCAACGATTTTATCGAGGTCAGAAATATTACTCTGTAGAAGGTAGAACCGTGGTCGGAGACACCACGGCAATAAGGAGTCTGACAGCGATCAGAAAGGGTACCAATTGGAAAGGTCAAGGTCAACCTCCGCCGGTACAGTTTGGTCAAGGCGGTAACTATGTGGTTCCTCTGAGACCTGGGTATTTCGCTAATTAAGAACCCTTGAACCCACGAGTGCCTGCGTTCTTCCCTACACCGCCAGATAGTAACTGGATAAACCAAATAAGTAGGTTTCCTATTTAATTAAGGTAACCTCATGGGAAGAATTGACTGGTCAGTGATCTGCAGTATTTGACCTCTCCAAGCTATCATCACCGCATACAACTACAGAAGGAAGAGCTATTTCTGCAGAAGAACTATGTGAAGAGATCACCCACATTGTGAAAAACAGTTTAATCATCTCAGCGGAAAGAAGACGTAAAAACAAGAAGTTATCTAAGTTGCATAAATTTTAGCCAGGACAGTTAGTGCTTATACGAGCAACGAACGTAAGCAAACATTGGGACCATATTACCAAGAAATTATTACCATTGTTTGAATGGCCCTATATGATATCTAACGTCACAAAGGAAAACTGCTATGAGCTGAAAAACCCCACAACTGGAGAAGTAGTAGGATAGTAGGAAAGTTTAACCTCATGGCACTATGAGCTTATAGGATACCGCTTACTATGTTATAATAAAGTTGATTTTTGGGCAGAGAATTTATTTGTGCGGCGAGCAAGATAAGCGATAAGCTTTGAGGAAGTTAATGGTACGCAGTGTTTAAATGATGATGTTATTTGGGAGGCCTTTTATTTTCATAGCATGAAGGTAACTGAAGAGTTTGCGTAGAATTTAATTGCTGCAACTCAGTGAATACCGCGCCTCTAAGTGTTTAATGTATTTGAACCCCAGGTAATGTGCTTAAACACGCACCTGTTTCACCTTGAAGTAACAAGTTTGTCGCACGTGCATTGTCAGAATATTGCTCCTGTATAAAGTGAACTGCAATGCATTATAGCATTCGGAAGAACTTGAGCAAGTGGCCTACGTGGTGAAGAATAGTTCCTATTTGCCCTAGCATGAGCCTACAAGTGACGAGACTAGCCCTGCCTGTAGTATGGTTGTCTGCCTACCTGCACTTTGCTAAGACGATGAATTGAGTACTTACAGTTTATCCTGGTCCCTTGAACTTTAATTGGAAGGGGAGATGCAACATAAGCACTTTATTAGGAAGGTTACGAATCATTATTCTTTTGGTTGATTTTTATTTGGAAACAGCTGCTGTGATAGTCTTCTGAGTTAATCAAATTTAGGTGGTGCAAAATGAATTTTATTGTTGTTTATAGTACATGATATATGCTTCTGTATTTGTCGGTGCTATGTTATGTTGTAAATTTATGTGGATTTTTTTTTTGTGTCTTCTAAATTGTCCTCTTATTTGTTGCATTGTTGGCGCTATTAGATATAGCTTTCTATTTTGTCGTTATTTTCCTGTATTCACCTTTGAGTTGGTGAAAAGATGATGATTTTTTGTTGTTGTATTTATTATTTCTCTCTCGTTGGTATTGTTGTGCTCCGATACATAGTTTTGATATAAGATGAGTATACTAGCCATGTANTTATTATTTCTCTCTCGTTGGTATTGTTGTGCTCCGATACATAGTTTTGATATAAGATGAGTATACTAGCCATGTATGTAATTTAGAATTTGAAGTTAATGTACTATTGTTGCATAGTGGAACATTTATCATTATAAATNAACTAGCCATGTATGTAATTTAGAATTTGAAGTTAATGTACTATTGTTGCATAGTGGAACATTTATCATTATAAATAACTGCGAGAAGAGAGTGTGTTCACGTGTGTTTAAAGACGTCATCGTAAGTACTTGGTGCTTGTCCCGTGGAGACTTTTAAACGGAATCTTCAAGAAATAATGTGAACACCACAGCACAACACTATACCATTCTAGTTTTGAACACTTGCTGCACAAAATACACACACAAAATGGCAGTGTCGGAAAATCATTGGACCTTCAACAGCCGAACACCACGTTCGTAAAAACTCTGAAACACAGGCAGTGTGACAGTGCAAGCATAGCAATGATATGCTGTGAACTTGTTAGCATATTTAGTTCCAGGTGCAACGCAATCCTTTGATGCAGTTATCTCTTGCGTGATTACTTTATCTACAGACTCGCCTGGTCGCCTGACCTACAGATGCAGAACTGGCCAGATCTAATTCCTCTCGACAACTGACTGTCGGGCTGTAATGGTTTGATATGCTGCCCTGCATGAGGCTCGAATGAGGGACAGAGCCGAACGTCGCCGGAAGAGGCCGAAAAGAATCGCCAATGGCCAGGTCACCCTGTCCTCCCCCAACCCACGAGAGAAAAAAAAACCATATCACTTTTATTTAAAAGTGCAATGCACTATTACTGTGTTTTTCTTTTATTTTATTTATTTGTCTTCAAAGTTTTATTTATTTCTCAGTGTTTGTTTTTCTTTTGATTTGTGCAATCTAAAATGGTAAAATTTAATTGAGAGGATTTTGTTATCTGCTACGATGTATTTATTATTTGATAACGACGATGACAGATAAATATTAATATTTGCAGACTTAGTTTTCAGAACAGAATATGATGTGTGAAGTTATAATTGTTTTCTTTAAGGAAGGACAATGGAGTTTAAAGGTGTTACATTTTTCTATAAAATTTAGCCTTTCTGTTTTTCACATCACTAAATTTGGCGGTGCATTCTGTAATGCCTCAAATTACCGCTACTTATTCCTATCTCATTTATTTCAGTTTATTTTTGCAATGTGTATGCTAACGTAATATTTAATTGTTTTTTTATTATTTGTTTGTGGCAGATATATTTTATTTACTATGGCTCTAATTCATATTATTAATTGCAAGTTGTTTTTAACATCAGAAAATGTGTTTTTATCTAATTATCTTTATAAGTCTTTCTGTTTTCAGTCACAAAGTTATTTTTACGTGGGCCACTTTTCATAAAGGAATTTGTTTTGTTGGTTGCTATGATAATGCAAGACGTATGTGTAAAATATGATGTAGCCGTCTTGTAATTGGCGCAATGTTTAAAGGTGTAGTATGCGGTATGCAGTTTTTCAGGCTTTTAGCCATCTTGGTTTTCCCATCACGCAGGCGATGACCTAGTGGGTCGTCAGCCTGAGAGATATTTCATTTTGCTGGTTAATTGGCTAAGTCCTGTACAGAAATGCAGACTGTCAATAGGACGAAGACGCACTGCATCTGAAGAGGAATATTTTAAGTCTGCGTGCACTACCTATGCAGATTATCTTTAAAGCCAAGTTTGAGCTACCATGTTTGCGTGTGGTACGACAAAGACTCTAGTGTCGTACCTAAGGCTCGATAGCCTTGTGAGGAAGGTCTATGGCCCATGACCAGCAGAGCCAGCTACAGAAGATCTCAAGAGGTGCTGCAGTAGCCAAAATTTAATTTAAGCTAAGTATGCTGAATTTTCGACACACAGACTACGTCCGTAAATAATTAATGATATTTGAGGAATTGATCTGGCTTACATTACGCCACCTTGGATCATCATTTTTGTTAAAATTACTTTACCTATATGCGTACGGAGCCCCTGAACTGAGGTCTCATGTTCTCCTGACTGAGTTGGTGTAAGAAAATTACTTATTAATTTAATTTTCATATTTTGAAATAATTTAAAGAAACTAAAGAGACTTAATTATGTTTTGAATTGCAAATAAGAGATACATACAATAGGACTACACTCATAGTTACGGTCACACAAAGTAAAGTAAATTTTGAAAACAAAAACAACAATGAGCTGCTACATAATACTTAGTATTTGCACAGATATTCCTTTAATTCATGATGTTTCAACNAAACAAAAACAACAATGAGCTGCTACATAATACTTAGTATTTGCACAGATATTCCTTTAATTCATGATGTTTCAACCAAAATATTTATTTTTCAATTAAATCACATTTACTTCCACTTGAGTCTCTGTGAGTATTCTTTTGATCAGTAGCTAGTGGTAGTTTTGATTTGTGTCTTTCTAGTGTCTCTTGTATGTTGTTGGTAGCCTATGGAGATTGGCTGTTGCAAGTGTTGTAGCTCAGGAAGTGTTCCTGAGCTACAAACATCTTTGGTAAGATCAATCTGNAAACAAAAACAACAATGAGCTGCTACATAATACTTAGTATTTGCACAGATATTCCTTTAATTCATGATGTTTCAACTAAAATATTTATTTTTCAATTAAATCACATTTACTTCCACTTGAGTCTCTGTGAGTATTCTTTTGATCAGTAGCTAGTGGTAGTTTTGATTTGTGTCTTTCTAGTGTCTCTTGTATGTTGTTGGTAGCCTACGGAGATTGGCTGTTGCAAGTGTTGTAGCTCAGGAAGTGTTCCTGAGCTACAAACATCTTTGGTAAGATCAATCTGAGGTGTTTCCTTGTGTGTCTACATTACTGGGCCTGTCTGTCTACTAAATACTTCAATGTTACAAATTTTGTTATCTCAGAACTTTGGTATATATCTTCGAAGTTCAGCATTAATTTATAAAAAATTTTATTAAAATAGAATATTCTAACAAATGTCCTTTCTGAAGGTTTTACTAATGGAAACGATATCAGATAAACATTTATATATGTACAGTGAAACTTCCCTATAACAGATACCCTTGGGGAATGAAATATTGTCTGCTTTTGGGAGAAAAATGAAAATAATGTTTTAAATTGTACATACATACATACATACAAGATGTGCTATAGGTAAATAATAAATTATGTACATATTTACGTGCAAAAGGCAATNTACATACATACAAGATGTGCTATAGGTAAATAATAAATTATGTACATATTTACGTGCAAAAGGCAATTTATTTCACTACATGGAGCACAGAAAACAACTACTGTATGTAGTATTATATACNAAAAATATTTATGAAGCAATAAAATTTATGACAGAAATAACCATTTAAAAAAGTCTGTTATTTTTTATTGATTTTTTCTTTTAATAAGAATTTTATTTTCAACATTTGACTGAATCNTAAAAACAATTTAAAATATTTATGAAACAATAAAATTTATGACAGAAATTAACACTTAAAAAAGTCTGTTATTTTTTATTTATTTTTTCTTTTAATAAGAATTTCATTTTCAACTTTTGACTGAATCCTCAATGCTAAGTCGAGTCCCTCAGCGTCACTGTTTGAAATAAAAAAATTTTTGACCCGCTTAATTTGTATCAAGACTTCTTCAGCCTTCATCGGTGGGTCATCGTCCTCCACTTCTGACTCTCGTAAAATTTCTTTGTCATTTAGGCTTTCCTCTAGAATGTAAACAAATGAAAAATTAATTTTTTTAAAGACAAAAACATTATTACATATGTGTACGTATAACTGTATGATTACCTTCACGAATAAGATCTGCAACATTCAGAGAATTATTTTTTGTGACCAGACTTCCATCGATGTCGGCGTACGTTGTTTCGCTCGTCGGGTAGTATGATGTTAGCAGGTCTTGAAGTTCTCCATCTTNTTTGTGACCAGACTTCCATCGATGTCGGCGTACGTTGTTTCGCTCGTCGGGTAGTATGATGTTAGCAGGTCTTGAAGTTCTCCATCTTCATCAACATCTTGTGGATTTGCGGCTTCATCGCTGGAATTTACGAATCCCGACTTTATGAAGCAATGTAACACAGTTTCTTTGCTTATTTTTTTCACGGAGGACGTTATCCAGTGAATCGCATCCAGGATGTTAATTTTCTTTGCAAGATCACTTGACGATGTCGCATTGTCCATGTTGGCCAACAGGTGCTTCAAAACACACTTTCTATAGTGAGTTTTGAAGTTCTTTATAATCCCTTGGTCCAAAGGTTGGCATGTAGCAGTTGTATTCGGTGGGAGGAATACAATTTCCACATTGCTGAAATTTGTATTGGGATGGGAGGCTACGTTATCCATAAATAAAATTATTTTTTGATTTTGTAGAATTATTTTGTTGTTCAATTTTGTCAACCAAATGTTCANATCCATAAATAAAATTATTTTTTGATTTTGTAGAATTATTTTGTTGTTCAATTTTGTCAACCAAATGTTCATAACAACTCTGGTCATCCACGCCTTAGAATTAGAATGCCAATCCACATGCAACAAATTGATATTGATACCTTTGAAACACCGAGGATTTTTTGCCTTTCCTATGACCAGAGGGTTTTCAAATTCACCAAGCATATTTGTGCATAAGAGCAAAGTTAAACGCTCCTTTGAAACTTTTCCTCCTTGACAACGCTCATTTTTCAACTGCATGGTTTTATCCGGAAGTGCTCTAAAAAATAAGGCGGTCTCATCGCAGTTATAAATGTTTTTGGGTTCAAAACCAACGCAATATTGTTGAAGCTTCTCTGTCCAATTTTGTACTACTTCTGGGTCTACTGAGGCCGCTTCTCCACTAATGGTTTTATAAGATATCTTATGCCGAGATTTGAATTTGTCGAGCCATCTTACAGAGGCTTTAAAATCCATTTGACCTAAATTTTTTGCAACTTCTAAATCCTTTTCTCGAATGATCAGACCAGAAAGTGGAATGTTTGCAGCCCGAGCACGGCAAAACCATTTTAAAACTGCATCGTCAATGCTCAAACCGGCCGTTTTTGGAAATGATCCACGGGATTCGTCATTTCCGTGTTTGCTGAATCTATCTAAAAGTTCCTTTTTATTTTTTATAATCTCACTCACCTGAGTATTTCCTATTTTGAATTTTGCAGCGCAGTATCGCACACTTAGTTTTTCACGTTTACTGGCTTTAATTATTTCCACTTTTTCTTTAAGTGTCAAACGCACATGGGGAGGCATATTAGAGCTGTTTTTATCGCTCGAAAATCGGAAACAAACTGAAGAGGTAAACATGTTTGTACAGTGTGGCGCAATTGAAATCTAGGAATTTGAGACAAAGGATGTTGGTGGAAGACAAACCAAACAGAAGGGAGAAGGCTTTTCTCAGAAAGCATTACTTTCCGGGAGGCTGCTGTCCGCTTTTGGGGTCAGAATATACACAAAAGAGCTGTCCGCGTCCGTTATAGGGAGTGTCCGCTTTATAGAAGAATTTAATATGAAGAAATGAATGGGACTATGCCGGGGAATCAGAATTTGTCCGCTCAAGAGAGTTGTCCGCTTTTGAGAAGTGTCCGTTAAGGGAAGTTTCACTGTACTTCAGAAAATTCATCCATAGTTGTTAAAATAATTTGCCNCCACTTTTGAGAAGTGTCCGTTAAGGGAAGTTTCACTGTACTTCAGAAAATTCATCCATAGTTGTTAAAATAATTTGCCAAAATAAACATTTTTACCTACAAGCTCAATCCAACTGATAAACATATTGGCTTTACTTTGATTTTGTTATTATAGTTATTTTATTGCTTATATGAATTTATTTATGGCAATAATATTTGCAATGTTTCAGCATGGCTTCCAGAAGACATTTGGGACAATATCACTGAATTGAACAAGATCCCTGGTTTCTTAGGGGTCACTTCATCCTTTGAACAGTATCCACGTGACTGGCAGATGTGGTATATTGACAAGGAGCCAGAGAAGCAGCCCTTAATAGGTTTGTTAAAGAAAGAAGACTTCTCAATTTTATTTTCAAAAAACTATCTTATGTTTTCTTTTTTGTGTATGTGTTACAGTAAAATTTCTTGTGGGTAATTCAACTTATCTGCTATGTCTACATGTACTTCCAGGTTATTAAGGTGGTATGATAATACCAGTGCCAAAAAAAAAAGTAATATTTCAGGCATATTAAAAAACTGTTTTAAATTATTTTTCATATCCCTAATTTAGTGTCAAAGAGAATTTATTTATCATTATGTTCTTGTGTATTTATTCTGCCTGAGGCTTTACCTCTTTCGTAATCCTGGGCCTGTGAGTGTATTTGATCTAATATTGTACGTAATGGCCTATCCATTATCCTCTCTGCTGGTGTCTTGTTGGTAACAGTACATGGTGTGGTATGTAGAGTAAACAACATACGGGTCAATCTTATTTGCCAGTCCCTACATTGAAGTTTTTCAAGCTTACCTTTTCCTGTCTGCACCATTCTTTCTGCTTGTCCATTGGTGGATGGGTGGAATGGTGTTGTATGTAGCAGCCTTATTCCATTCTTTGCGAGAAACATCTTCATCTCTGCAGATACAAAAGCTGTGCCATTGTTGCTTCCAATGCATTGCGGTAAGCCATGAGAGATAAAACTGTCCGTAAGCTCTCTAATAACAGTGACAGAGTTCATACAAGGTACCTTTCTGACTTCTGGCCACTTGGAATAGGAACCAACTACTATGAGGAACACTTGCCTTTGAATGGGGCCAAAAAAATCCATATGTAGTCTCACCCAAGACTTTGCTTCAGGACTCCAACTTCTGTTTCTCACTTTTTCCAGATTTTCTCAATGCTGCTAGCATTCTCTACACAGTCCAATCATCATTTCAATGGCTGCATCCATCTTTGGCCACCACATGTAGCTTCGAGCTAATGCCTTAGACCAAACAATGCCATCATGAGCTGCATACAGCACCTGCAAAAGCTGTGTCCTTAACAAAGATGGGAAAATCACTTCGCTCCCCCACAAAAGGCACCCTTTGTATATTGACAGCTCCTCTCTCTATGCACATAAAATGGCATAGGATCCTCCTCTGTTTCCATTGCTATTTTTGGTGCATCAACTTGTAGATCTGTCATAGCTCTTAACATCAAAACATCACCAACCACAGGAACATTGAATTTCTCTGACTGCATAAACAATCTGCTCAATGCATCAACATGACTGATATTTGTTCCTGACCTGTGAGCCAACTGGTACTTAAACATAGTTAGCCATAGGCTCCAATGCAATAATCTGGGAGACAGTATGTCTGGTGTCTGCTTGATAGGGTCCAGTAGGGACAGCAAAGGCTTATGATCATTCACAATAGTGAAGGGTCTTGCAGTCATATATTGCCAAAATTTTGTTTATCCAAACATGATGGCTAATGTCTCCTTATCTAGCTGTGAGTAACTTCTTTCCTTTTTGTGTAAGGTTCGTTAACCGAAAGGAATAGGAGCTTCAGTCCCATCTTCCATCACATTGGCCAGCACTAGTCCAACCCCATATTCGGTGGCATAACAAGTGAGGACTAGAGGTTTTTAAGGGTCATAATGTGTGAGTACCACATCAGACTGTAACTATGCTTTTGCTTCATGGTAAGCCTTGTCATGCTCGTGAAACCATTCCCAGGTTTTTCCAATATCCAGTAAGCAATGTAATGGTTCCAGTATAGAAGCCTTGTCTTACAAAAACCTCTCATAAAAATTCAAAAGGCCCAGAAATGACTTGAGCACCTTCCTAGAAGTTGGTATTAGGTCCCCATGAACCGCTTCTAATTTCTCCCCAGTTGGGTGCACCCCATGGGTAACGATTCTCTAACTTAGAAACACAACACTCTTCACTACAAACCTACTCTTTGACCTTTTAAGTCGCAACCCTGCACCATCTATCATCTCAGTGTTGATCAACATTCCTCCCCATAATGAAAATATTTCTATCAATACAATTAGAAACTACACCTGGTATTCCAGCTAACAGCACTTCCATCTGAAGCTGAAAGATAGCGAGGCCACCACTAATGCCAAACGGAACACGTTTAGCCTAAAACAATCCTTCCATGGTATTAACTGTGAGCACTTATGAGGTTGCCTTGTCCACTGAGAGCTGCAAATATGTAGGCTTCTTCCAGTTTTAACATAGTACTCTGAATATAGTGCACCCATTCAAGTTAGCAAATGCTTCATTTGTGGTAGGCAGTGGATTAGTGCTACTTTTACACACATTATTAACTGTGCATTTATAGTCTCCACATATACGTATGGTTCCATCTGCCTTTACAATAAGAGGTATAATGGGAGTAGCCCATGCCGGAAAAGTAACAGGTTTGTAATCCCCTCTGTCTACTAACCTGTCACTCTCCTTGTTGACTCTGTCCTGCAGTGCAAGAGCTACTGGGTGACTCTTCCTGAACACAGGTTGTACGTCTGGCTGGAGCTCAAGTGCAACTGGAGGCCCTACATATTGGCCCAACTCTGCACTGTTAAACACTCTTGGATTCTGATTTACCATCTTGTCTACCACATCTTGAGTAACCAAATGAACTTCCTGTACATACATGCCCAAAGGCTCTACCTAGTAAACTTGGTCCCCATCCATCTGCAACAAGAAGAGGTAGTATAGCATTAGTATTTTGTGTTATAACCTCAGCTTCGAAAGAACCTAGCACTGGCTGTTTCCCTTACGACCATGTCTGTAATACCAGCTTCACTTCTTTCAATGGTGGTTCTTCTGGCCACAACTGCTTGAAAGTATCACAACTGATGATGGTAGGGCCAACCCCAGTGTCTAGTTCCATTACATGTTTCTTGCCATTTAGCTAGAGTTTCATCAACATGGGTGGTTTTGGTTGTGAATTTACTGCTGTCCTAACCAGACTATACACAGGCAACTCTCCCAAGTCCTCTGGCTCCTAACTCGCTGCCATTTTGTGTGCCCTACCCTTGACCCCACTTGAACTTTGGCTTTCACTCATCTTACTTTATCACTGACATGAAACTGGTCTTTATTTCTTTCCTTTTGTAGCCCCGTTCTTTTTTGATATGCAAGCCCTTTCCAAATGACCAGGCTTTAAACAAAAGTGACACACAGTCTGGCGGTGTCGACACTGTTCTGGCAAATGTTCCCCATTACAGTTCCAGCAGAAAGATTGTTCTTACTCTGTGGCTTTCTCAGGGCCCCAGCCTGACAGTTTCGCCATCTTGTGCCCAGTAACAGTCACCTTGTTTAATGCTCCTGGAACTTCTTCCACTACTCTACCATGAAGATCGCTTACGTTATGGTCCATTGTTTCTGCAACTGTGGCCATATCCAGAGCATTAGTAAAAGTTATGTTTGGTTTCACCAAGAGAGCATGTTGCAGTGTCTGATCCTGCACACCACACACCAAATGGTCTCGGAGCCTCCTCTCTAGATCTTTGAAGTTAGAGTGTACAGATATTCGCCGCAAATCAGCCACATACTGAGAAATGTACTCCCCTTCATCTTGATCCCTCTTGTGAAACTTGTAGGTTTCCACAATTTCACTATGTTTGGGTTCAAAGTTGTTAGTCAACAGAGTCAACACACCCGCCAGAGTCACTTCCAAAGTTTGTTTTGGCGTTATTAATGAAGTCACCAAATTGTATACTTCAGCCTCACACACCGTAAGGAATATTGCTTGTTTTTCTTCATCATTTTTTGATTTTGTTAGCTACAAAATAAAATTTTAAACTCTCTGAATACGATTGCCATTTGGCTCAGCCTGGGATAAATTTGCAGAGCGACGGAAACTCCATTGTTTCACTGTTGACTGCTGTACAGGCATTACGAACGCAGTATATCACCCTGCAAGTTTCATTTTACTCATCGCCATGTATTGTATTCAATCCTAGCTACATCTTACGGAATTAAGGCACTGTTCCGGCCACCACTGCATTATCCATTCCCACAACATACATGTTGCCTTCCTTCCTAATATTAATGTCTTACTGTTCACCATTGAGTACACAACAGTTTTAAACATTTTTCTTTAAAATTAAGGCATCGAGATGGAATATTTCTTTAATATTCATTCCCCATTTATACTCTGTGGCTGTAGGTTTGGTAGGTAGAGCCCTTAAACTACATGAGGAAAGGCTAGTCTGAGAAGGCTGTCTGCTACCCTGCTCCCCATACATACCTAGCGGAACAAATGGCTTTCACCTTAAAAACTTAGATTTATGAGTATTTTTGTGCTTGGAGTTTCAGGCATCTTGGCATCTTATGATGCTATGACATGCTATGCTACTGCCACTGGTGCTTTTCAAGCAGACCAGCCATTAGTTAGAATCTGAACATCATGATAACAATATTGAGCATTAAAATTTGTGTTATCAGTGGGTTGCTTCGTACTTCACAAGACAAGTAAGACTGCCATCTTATCTTCACCATTAACCATTTTGAATGAAGATGCACAACAGAGAGAAAGATAAACGGCCTATTCCATAGTCTTGTGTAAGACATTTGTACTAATTTTTCATTTAAAATTGATTGTCATATGTGTAATTAGTATTGCAAATTATTGAATTAAATGTCTCACATGCAAAAAGAAAGTGTGTACTATAGCTAAATTTTTGTGCAATGGAAAGTTTTTGTTTCTTTTTTGTATGCTTGGAAAACACTGGAAACATTATGGTCATGGTTGGGATGTGTGCAATTTATAACATAAATTAGTGAGTTCTTGTAAGAAATGCGTCCTATTTGCTAATGTTCTCAGTTTACAATTTAACCCAAACACATTGAAAAAAACACTAACTGATAAATCTGTACGTATTTTCTATTGGTCACAAATGAGGTATTGAGGGTCACATGCAAGAGCTTCATATAGGATAATATAAAACAGATGATGACAGCAAGGACTCTAATTACACATAACTGTGTAACAGATCAATAAACAATGAAAATTTTCACAAATATAGAGACACTTGGAAGTTTTAATAACTAATTTCAAAGGGGAATGTTCTGTAGTTGGTGCTAGACAAAAGTTTACTCCACTTTCAAAATACTTTGAAAATTCCAACTCTTAGTTATTCACTACATTTTGAGCTGAAAGCTTCTTAACTATCTCTTGTTGGCTGTTAAGAGATGGAATTAGGTCATTCAAGCCACTTCAGGTGATTTGAAACCCTGACCTGTATCATCACTGAGCCTTCAGTCAGTAAGGTCGTCATTGTTGCTGAGAAATATACATCCATGGTGGTTGTGGCATGTACAATGCGTAGGACGTGCATTGTGGGTTTGTGTAACGATGCTGGGTGCACGAGTGATGACAACAGTGGTGCAACTGTAGGTTACTGTTCCATGTGGCAAGGAGAGTCCACAGCATTATATTTACTTTTATAATTATAACAGACCTTTTAATTTTTCATTCCTATAGTTCACACAGACCAGAACAGAACAAAAAATTATTGTTTGTAATTGTTATGAAAGTTGATACAGTTTTCACAACTTGGCCAAAGTTACCCAGAAGGATCAAAGTATCCTAAGTGAAACTAAAAAATTTCTTGAATAGCTGGTTTATTGTAAAATGACCACTTTTTTAAGCTTTACATAGTTTCTTCTTTCCATTCATTATGCATCTTTCTGCAGTATGTAAAACTCCACAATCATGTAATGGTTGAAAGTGTTAGAAATACAACAAATGTATTACTGTTACATCTGTTATCACTCTATTGTGTATAAAATGAAAACAAACTAATTTAATTTGCTTTACCTGACAGTTAAAATACATATTACATTTTAGACAGTATTATATTGAGACTTGAACCTACTTTTCTTAAATCACACCTGCTATTAAATGTTTGTATTTGACATTGTACACATTTACAGTCAACAATTTTTTCTATTGTTAATTTCTGAAGCATTCAATTCACCTTGAAACAGCTGCATGCAGAAATAAAGTTTAACATGTTTTTCATTGTACACCAAAGCATTCATTATTCATAACAGTAGGAATGAACAATGTGGTGATATAATTAGACTTACTGAACTGTAAGCACTTTTTACAGTTTAACCCATATTTGAAAAATTAAGAAAAAAAATATCTTTATGACATACAAAGCTTAAACACGATATCATTAAGAGAGCATGTGTACTATATTGTAGTTCCGTTTTTGATGCAACATGAATCTTTATTCAACAGGCGAATGGAAGGACATCTGCACAGAATTTCAAAAGATGCTTCTTGTGCGGGCTTTGCGAGTTGACCGCATCACATTCTGCATATACTCATTTGTGACGTCAAATCTGGGCCAGAGGTTTGTGGAGCCACCTGGGTTGGACATTAATGCAGTGTTTGACGAGTCAAGCTCTCAGTCGCCTCTCCTCTTCTTGCTGTCCCCTGGGGTGGACCCCACAAGCATGCTCATGCAGCTGGCACATTCCAGAAACATGTCTGCCAGGTTCACTTCCCTATCACTTGGCCAGGGTCAGGCTCCAATCGCCACACGGTAAGAATAACTGCACAAAACATTAGTTAAGAAAAGCTTATTCTCTCTGTTTGAAAACTGGAATTTTCATCAGGAAAATGTTTAGTTAAAAAAAATTAAAAATATATTTATTTTCATGTCATCATATAAAGCATTTGTTTATTTTAATGTTTAGTTTTACTGGAGTGTTTTCTTTAGTACGATAATTGTATTACGATATTTTATGAAGATGTTGGACATTTGTAAGCAGATTTGTCACATTTATTAGTGCATTTAGAAAAGAACCAGTAAATACTTATGAAGTGAAAGACAATCAAACATTGTTCCACATTATCACAGTTAAATAATCCATCCACCCATCCATCAATCCATCCATCCATCCACCCACCCATACATCCACCCACCC